>CM052700.1:114060204-114089201 GCA_028551405.1 Uromys caudimaculatus | reverse complement strand
GGGTCTTGCAATCTCTGGCGAGGGATCTTTGTCCCGGCGCTGATTAGCTGTGGGGCCCTGTGGCCCAAGCTGAGGTTTCCGGCCGTCGCCGGAAGCTGCTGGCGGTCAGTCTCTGTGGCCCGCAGAAAGCGGGTTGAGCTTTTCTGTGTTCCTGGTGAGCTGTGGGGCGTGTCTTTGGCCCTCTGCTGGGTCTTGTGATCTCCGGCGAGGGATCTTTGTCCCGGCGCTGATTAGGTGTGGGGCCCTGTGGCCCAAGCTGAGGTTTCCCCATGCTCACAATATTTAAGTATAGCATTATGGTACAATGTGTAAGATGCAAAAGTTGGATTAATAGTCATATTCTATAGAAAAATTTGATTTGTTCATGCAATTCAACAAATTTCTTAAAATTAGAATGTTTTCCACAGAAACAAAGTGCCCTGGACCAATGATCTCAGTGTAAAACCTGATAGAAGAGAAAGTGCGGAATAGTTTTGAACGCCTTGGCACAAAGACTTCCTGAAGAGAACACTGTTAGCATAGTCACAATTTATACATAGGCTCTCTTGAAACTGAAAAGCTTATGAGCAGCAAAGAACAATATCATTTGGACAAAGCAAAAGTCTAAAGAATGGAAAATATTTTTACCAACTACACATGCAATATAGTGATAATACCCAAATATGTAAAGAACTCAAGTAACTAGATATAAAGAAAATAAATAGCCCAATTAAAATAGGGTACAAATCTAAATAAATAATTTAAAAAGAGAAAACTCAAATGCCTAAGGAACACTTAAAGTAATTTTTAATATCTTTAGCTATCAGGGAATACAAATCAAAACTATTTTGATAATTCATCTTATATCACTCAGAATGGCTAAGATCAATAAAACAAGTGACAGTTCTTTCTGGGGAAGATATAGAATAAAGGGAAGACTTATCCATTGTTGGGGGGTACAGTTTTGTACATCCACTATGCAAATCACTGTGATGTTTCATCGGGAAGATGGGAATCAATCTACCTCAATATCCAGTAATACTACTCTTGGCCATATACCCAAAGGTGGATTTATCCTACCACAGAGACATTTGCTCAACCATATTCATTGCTGCTCTATTCATAAGATCCAGAAATTGGAAACAACCTAGATGTCCCTCAAGAGAAGAACATATAAAGAAAATGTGGCACATTTACTTATTAGAATATTAGTATCTTAGTCAGGGTTTCTATTCCTGCACAAACATCATGACCAAGATGCAAATGGGGAGGAAAGGGTTGATTGAGCTTACACTTCCATGCTGCTGTTCATCACAAAAGGAAGTCAGGACTGGAAATCAAGCAGGTCAGGAAGCAGGAGCTGATGCAGAGGCCATGGAGGGATGTAACTTACTGGCTTGCTTGCTTCTCCTGGCTTGCTCAGCTGGCTTTCTTATAGAACCCAAGACTACCAGCCCACAGATGGTACCACCCACAAGGGGCCTCTACCCTTGATCACTAATTGAGAAAATTCCTTATACCTGGATCTCATGGAGGCATTTTTCTCAGCTGAAACTATTTTCCTGTGATAACTCCAGCTTGTGTCAAGTTGGCACACAAAACTAGACAGTACAATTAGTCAACTCCTAAAACATTGAAATTTGCAGGCAAATAGATGGAACTAGAAAAAAGTCATCCCAAGTGTGGCATCCCAGACAAAGAAAGACATATATGAGCAGTGCGTTTCTAAGGATAATCAGAGAATCTTTCCTTCTGCAGCAGATTGGAACAAACACAGAGACCCACAGCCAGATATTATTCAAAGACTAAGAGACCTGAATCACAGAGTCTTAAATTGGATGAGTCTACCTAATTCCTTCTTTTAGGGCTCAAGAACACTATAGAAGAGGAAGCAGAAAGAATCTAAGATCCATACGGTATGAAGGACACCAAGAAAACAAAGTCCTTTAAATCAACTTTATCAAAGCTTGTATGAAGTCAGAGACCAGGTAAGCATGCATAGGGCCTGCTTCGATCTGTATTATGCCCTTTGTTTATCTATTATGGATTCCAGATTAGTGTTTTGGTGGGGTTTCTGAGTGTGCAAATGAATCGTTCTCTGTTTTTTGTGCCATCTTTTGGGTTATTTTCCTTCTTATTGCTTGTTTTGTCCAATTCCAACGTGTTAGCTTTGGCTTTTGTTATTGTTGTTATTTTATTAATGTTCCTTAGAAGCTTGTTTGTTGTCTAGTGAAAGAGAGGGTTGGGAGAGAAAGGAGATAGAAGGGGGAAGGAGGGAGGGAGGGATGGGAAGGGAGAGAGAGAGAAAGGGAGAGAGGGAGACAGGGAAACAGAAAGAAAGAGGAGGAGGGAGAGGGAGAGGGAGAGAGAGAGGGAGAGAGAGAGAGAGAGAGAGAGAGAGAGAGAGAGAGAGAGAGAGGAATAAGGAGAGGGAGAGTCTCCAGATGGAATGGGAGGTAGAGGAATTCTGAACAGTAAAGGAGAGAAAAATAATCAGTATATATTATATCAGGAAAATATCTATTTTCAGTAGAAGGATAACAATAAGTGAAGTGCTCACAAGGTGAAGTATTCCATAGGTGAGGTCAGATTATTTTCTCCTAATAGGAATTTCAAGTTTATGTTGGAATGTGTAGTCTTCAAATACTCTGAGGAACCTGGAGTATGAATGTAGTATCCTGGTAGGTACTTAGTTATTTTAATAATAGCAAGAAACATAATGACTGTGGCTCTCAACCTCAGAATACACAATTTTGATATAGCTTTCTTATTTTTATTTCAGCTTTCTTTTGTTTGTATTTCAACCTTTTGCTAGTTGAAGTCTTACTTTGTGTGCTGTGTGCAGGGATATATATATATATATGCATCAGAAATGTTCTAGTCTGTGGTATTTGTCTTCATTTTGTTTGAAGTTCAAAGCAACACTAGCTTCTAGGGTCTGGCTTGTGAGCAATTGAATTGGGTTTTGCTTCTAGCAAAGAAGTCCTGAAACAGGGCTCCGCACAACAAGACTGCGCTGTCTGCATTGTATTTTCTTTTTATTGACTATTTCATTATGTATGAGGACATGTTCCACCTTTGTTAACCAGCCTGCTTACTCTTGCTAAATATCACCTTCTTAAAGAGCTTTTGGAATTGAAAACAACCTGAAGGTCTGTTGAGATTTGTGACTGTCATCCTTCTGGCTAGAATTGCTCAAAGCTTGTGTAACAGTAGCAAGGATGCATCTGTAATAGCTGTCAGCAGAATGGTCATTAAGCGCAGTCTGCAGTCGAGATTTCTGTGCCAGATGGCACCTCAGGAACACTAGAGAGAGCATTTGAAGCTGCCAAGATTTGTGCTGTGCCCTTTTAACTTAGTGCTGGTGGAAAGATAAAGTAGGCTACCTCGAAACTCAGCTCCAAGCAGTAGCTTTCCAGCCCTGGGCTCTTTGTAGATATACAAAGACAAAGTGAATCTTTCTATTTAGTAATATATATTGCTCCTAATATTATACCATATGCAGCATTAATTAATTTTCTAAAATACAGTTCTTATGGTACTATAATGAGAGGTTGGATTTTTTTCAATTTTTATGTCATATTTAGAAGATACTTTTACCAACATTTCTGATTCAAACATTTTTGTTTCAAAACCTTTTTTTTTGTTTATCTGAATGTTGTGATTGGCATGGATTGGCAGCCTAATCTTTCATCAGTATACTGTTAGTTATTTCAAGAGCCTTTATTATATATCTAATTGTTATGTTTTATAGTTCCTGTATTACATATTTAAATTAGGATACTCTTTGGAATATTATTCTTGAACTAGAATATAAATTTCTTTCTGTATGCTACTGTTTTATTTATTATCTTCTTAAAGTACATTATAAAAATAGCCAGGGGATAAAAATATTTTTCAAAATATTAATTTTAACTTTATCTAATTATGAATTCTTCTAATATATTTCACTCTATTTTACCCTTAAGACAATAGCCTGTTGGGAGGTAGGATTATAATGATAATCATACTTGCTAACATTTTGATTTTGAAAATAAATCTCAGAAATATTCTCACTGATTAATACTTATTTACAACACACATGCATATTGTAATATTTGGAAAATTAATTTTAAGTCTAATCAATTTAATTATTGCAATGTTAGAACATATCTGAATTTATAATAGTGGATGTATCATAAACATCATCTTGAAGGAATTAACATAATTACAATTAAATAATGGATACTTCTAGAATCTCATTTTTCCTTATGGAAAAGCTGCCTCAAACATTAGATAGATACCACTTTACACTAAAATGCTTAGAAATTTTGTGTGGTATCTGAAAAACTTGTGGAATATAGAATTATGGGAAAATAAATTCCTGGAAGAATTATAATGTTATATGAGTGTGTAAATATTTAAGATATTGAATCTGGAATGCAGAATAGGACATCAACTGTCCAAATAATGACTCGTCCAATTTCATCTTAAAGTAATATGAGTTTATCAGGGGATATTTCCGGAAGGGTAGACGACTATGCAGCCAGACTCTGTGAGTTATTCACCTTTTCCCTCCAAGCTCTTATTTTAAATATTTCAAAGAGTACAGAAAGCTGATGTGGACCTGACTTCAGAGTGAGAGCTATGGTTAAGGCTAATGTGGCACCACTAGCTTCACACAAGATGAGGTACAAACAAAAGCAAACTCTGTGAAATATACATCTTTATGTGAACTAACCTAGTGCTTATCAGGAATTCTGCTGGTCTCAGCAAACACTGTACACCTCAAGGAAGAATGGATTGTTCTGGTACAGTCTTGAATGTAGAACAATGAACAGTGATTTGTTGGAAAATGGAGCTACTCGGTCTGGGACCTGGGAATAAGGTTGCCTAGGGATGGGTTATATGAAGGAGAACTTGGGTAAGTATTTCCTGATTAAGTGTCAAATGCCTTTGGCATGCACAGGAAATTCCAAAGTAAAGAACAGTTGTTGAACTGAACAAATTAATTTCTTTTACTTTTCTTTGAATCTCCTTTTTAAATGACCATAAAATCTCTTTCTCTAGGAGATAGTAAGAATGGAAATGATGAAGGGCTGGCACATCTCAGTCTTGGTAAATCATATCTTCATGTGGCTAATACAGAAAGGAATCATTGAATCTAGTAAACATCAGCAAACTGAGGTTCAGGGAGTAATATTCAATGTGACTGTACAATAACCTGACATCTGAGATAGAGTGTGTAAACAGACTGAAAAATAGCTTCAGTTATGAAGGTGGAGCAAAAGAATGGGTTCTAGAAAGTCTAATTAGGAAAATCTAAAATAGCAGCTAACATGTTTCCAGAACAGCACGCAGGATGTGTGGTGGTATTATCTAGATGGAAGGCAGGTTGGTATTCAAGATGCAATAAATGATGATAGACCAAATAGATGTTATTAACTGTAGAATGTTATCTGCTCCCTTTGCCCCACTGACAACTTTCTATTTCCAAAGAACTTTCCTTGGTGAATATGACCCACTGAGTCTTTGCTTTGTTTCCAAAGGCTTAAGGTTTGTGTTATGGACTGGAGTTGCTGATCATTAATCTCTCTAAGGATTTCATAATGAAAATGAGTCCAGTAGTATTTTACACATGTTCAGGAGGGCTCTTACCTGTGAACAGGTAGAAAGTAGGAAAATAGGCAACTGCTATCTTTTTCCTTGCAAATTTATACCATTCCTAGCAAGATGACTATTGTTTCAGCTTCATTTTAAGGCCAGAGTAAAATACTAGGAAGAACCATGAAAGTGGGCAAAGTAAAAATGAAATAGACTTTATACAAATTAAGTTATCCCTCTAAAGCATTCAAGTGTCCTTGGGTAACCCACTAGTTATTTAACTATTTATTGCATATTTTAATCAAGGTTAAATTTTAGGCAATATGGTTTGAGAAATAAGACAATTTGGTTTAACTTTCAACTCTGCCTTCTGTAATATGCTAAAATATAAAAGCCCTGGAGTGTCAAATTCATCATTTTTAAGAAGGACATTTTCTGATTCACAGATTTTTTCCCTGCAATTAATTATTCACATTTGACAAGAACTTCATCTCAGATTACTTTCTGACTAAATTCTTGATTCTTGTCCTCACATTTTAAGAAGCAAGTGGGATATGAGAACTGAAGATATTTCATCATGGGAGATTTACTGTTATTTTGGACTTATTTGCTCATATTCACGCACAGTTGAAGAACATATGAAACCATAGAAAACAATAATTTTTCATTTAACATTTTACTATAATCCATTGATTACACATCCAGTGAGTTTTATAATCATACTGCCATATAAATATATAACATATTTTGATCGCATTCAACCCCTTCACTGCTTTGTAGTCTTTCGTTCCTTTCCAACTCCTTTTATTCTCAGTCAGTCTACTTTGTGTTTGATTTTTTTGTGTGTGTTTTGAGTGTGCATGACTCTGTGAGTTTCATCAGATTTGCTTACAAAATTGCCAGTGGGAATTCCAATACAAGAGTGTGCACCTCATCAGTAGGTATAATGCTGAAGAGCATGCTTTCTCTTCTATCAACCTTTAACCAAGTCTTAAGGAGTGATGGGGACAGGGCCCATCACCTTCCATGACAGACAGGCTCAGTTTTCGGGAGATTTTTTGAAAGTGACCTGTTCATAAAATTCACAGTTAAAATTTTTCCAAAACACGTGGATATTTCTCTTCACATTGAACAAGAATACATTTATTTGGGAGTCAGTGATTCTCATTTAGGAAGCACAAAATGCCTATGAATTATATATTTCATTTTTTATGCAATTTTAAGTGTTTTCCAATATATTGTCTCTCAAATTTTTCAGTCATGTGGATTTGGTAGTAATAAAAATAATTTGTGATTATGACCACAGATATCTACAAACTAGAAATTAAGAGGCATATTAAATATAATAGGCATGACAATTAACTGACATTTTCACAAACTAAAATGTCATCATGTGCTACTTATAAGTTATTTCATTTGATACTAAAATTATGGCAAGAAACCACTTTAGGATCCTTCTCATTTGATCCTATTTGGTTGTATTTTAGCAAGCTATACTTTCTTTGTTCATTCGCATATGAGCTAAGTATTAACAGAAATAAACTATGCACACCAGGCATGGTGTTGCAAAGACAGAGGGAAATAAACTCCTGTGGGAGGCCAGGTTGTTATATTGTAAGTTTCAGACCAGCCAGGAATATATAATAAGACCCTGCCTCACAATGAAAAGAAAATAAAATGTCCTGAATTCCTAGGTAAAGGTCAATATATTATTAAGAAAAATTCGAGGGCAAACTTTTGGCTTATATTGATAGAGCCAGATAAGATTGAGTCAAGAGAAGACATGCATCTATGAACTCCCTCAACACTAAGATAATTTATATGATGTAGATGCTTCCTGTAACACTTTTGTTCAAATATTCTTACGGTCATGAGTGGCAGGTTTTATGCTTAACATTATATTATTGGAGAACCTGACTCAGAGTTTTCTTCTCATGCAATTTTTAGTTAAGCACATTTTCAAATAACTGAGCCTATGACTTCTTGCACTGAAATGTGCTGAACTAATAATAGTTGCATTTCTAAAGATCAAGTTCAGAAGACGCATATAAAGTTATTGATTTTAGCAGTCAGTGGCAACTGAAGTTGAACTTCCAAACACTAAGATTTATCTCTCAAACAAAAATGTCTAATAAGAACAGTTAGAAGGAACTGTTTGAAAACTTTGTTATTAGGCTAATGAGGTGTTTTGATATTTGAATTTTAAAGGAAAGAATGACTGGGATATTTGAAAATAGCTCATGTATTTGCTCCATTCACAGCTGGCATCAAAACAGAGTAACTAAATAGTTAATATCTCAGCCTGTTACTCACCTAAGAAAGAAAGAAAAGGAAAGCAAACAACTTCATAAGCTGTTTCACAGGAAATAGACACTCTCCTTGTAAGAATCAGTAACTACTCTATGTGATATCACATTAATTATAGACTGTGATGACCCAGCCATTCTGGTTTCTAAGTGTTTCAAAACATTAGTAGCTAGTACTTTCCTCCTTTCTAAGTGTTCCTGGATTCACTGAGACATCCTTCAGTAAACAAAATACATTGATTCCATTATTGGTCAGGGAGATGACTCAATGGGAAGTCTGCAGCTGCCGATTTTCTATGTAGGTCATGATTTTAGTGTAGGACCTTGTCAAAAAAATAAATTTAAAATAGCCCTAGTAGTAATGAATCTTCTTACTTACTTAAGTAAGGTATATTTTTTTGGAAAAAAGCATACTAGAAAATTACCTTATAATGTAAGATAATGGCATTGGCTTTGAGACTGACAAAGCATTGTGACTCAAGGGAGAAAGAGTTTATAGAGTATGAAAGTACTTTGGATGTTAATAGTACTTCAGTACTGTTGCTGATTGGTTATAGTTTTCTGTGTCTCAGAAGTTACTATCATAAGTGATGTTACAAAGACAAAAGAAACATAGACCAAGAACCTGTTTTGTAATGATTACTATGATGTTAAAAGTAATTATTATAAAAAAAAAATCACTGAAACAGAAAGTAAAATGCAATAATGTTGGATTGCATTTCAAGCTTTCAACTATAAATTCACACATGTATAAAGGACACTACAGAAACTCAAGTGGAAAAAGTCAGAGACGTTCAAAGATGAGACAAAGATCACAAACAGATTCACTTTTTATTCAGGTAATTGGGGTATTCCTCATGTCATGTTAAATGATAGATTTTGGAATAACCTGACTTCTGTGAACAAATATGAAGATACTTATATGTCATCACTTACAATAAAAAGACAATTAAGACTTCATGAAAAAATCAAACAATACTGAGGGACGAATTCTGGTCCATTATCAAGATTTTTTTTTTGATACTTTACTTACATTTCAAATGTTTTCCCCTTTTCAGGTCTCCAGTTTGGAAACCCCCTATCCCATAACCCCTCCCCCTGCCTCTATGAGGGTATTTTCCCAACCACCCAACCACTCCCATCTTCCCTCCCTGGCATTCCCCTATATTGGGGCATCTAACACTCTCAGACCCAAGGGCCTTTCCTCCTACTGATGGCCAACAAGGCCACATATGTGGCCATCACCATGAGTCCCTCCACATGCACTCTTTGGTTGGTGGTCCAGTCTCCAGCAACACCAGGGGGCCTTACCAGCTGACACAGTTGCTCCCTCACAAAGGGGCTGAAAACTCCCTCAGCTCCTTCAGTCCCTTCTCCAACTCCTCCATCTGAGACCCCACACTCAGTCCATCAGTTGTTGTGAATTGAATCATGGGTATTCTGAACTTTTGGGCTAATATTTACTTATCAGTGAGGACATACCGTGTTTGTTCTTTTGTGACTGAGTTACCACATTCAGGATGATATTTACAAATTCCATCCATTTGCCTGCAAATTTCATGAAGTCATTGTTTTTAACAGCTGAGTAGTATTACATTGTGTCAATGTATCACATTTTCTGTATCCATCCCTCTGTTGAGGGACATCTGGGTTGTTTCCAGCTTCTGGCTATTATAAATATGGCTGCTATGAACATAGTGGAGCATGTGACCTTATTACATGTTGGAGCATCTTCTGGGTATATGCCTAGGAGAGGTATAGTTGGGTCCTCAGGTACTATTGTGACCATTTTTCTAAGGGTATGCCAATCTGATTCCCAGAGTGGTTGTACCAGCTAGCAATCCACCAGCAATGGAGGAGTGTTCTTCTTTCTCCACATCCTTGCCAGCATCTGCTGTCACCTGAGTTTTTGATCTTAGCCATACTGACTGGTGTGAGGTGGAATCTCAGGGTTGTTTTGATTTGCATTTCCCTGATGACTAAGGATGTTGAACATGTCTTTAAATGCTTCTCAGCCCTTCGCGTTTCCTCAGTTGAAAATCCTCTGTTTAGCTCTGTTCCCCATTTTTGGATAGGGTTATTTGGTTCTCTGAAGTTTAACTTATTGAGTACTTTGTATATATAGGATATTAGACCTCTATTGGATGTAGGATTGGTAAAGATCTTTTCCCAATCTGTTAGTTGCCATTTTGTCCTATTGACAGTTTTCTTTGCCTACAGAAGCTTTGCAATTTTATGAGGTCCCATTCGTCGATTCTTGATCTTAGAGCATAAGCCATTGGTGCTCTGTTCAGGAATGTTTCCCCTGTGCCCATGTGTTCAAGACTTTTCTACACTTTCTCTTCTATTAGATTCAGTGTAACTGGTTTTTTTGTGGAGGTCCTTGATCCACTTGGACTTGAGCATTGTACAGGGAAATAGGAATGGATCAATTTGCATTCTTCCACATTTTGACCTCCAGTTGAGTCAGCACCATTTGTTGAAAATGCTGTCTTTTTTTCCACTGGATGGTTTTAGCTTCTTTGTCAAATATCAAGTGACAGTAGGTGTGTGGGTTCACTTCTGGGTCTTCAGTTCTATTCCATTGATCTACCTGCCTGTCACTGTACCAATACCATGCAGTTTTTATCACTACTGCTCTGTAGTACAGCTTGAGGTCAGGGATGCTGATTCCCCCAGATGTTCTTTTATTTTTGAGGATCGTTTTTGCTATCCTGGGTTTTTTGTTATTCCAAATGAATTTGAGAATTGCTCTTTCTAAGTCTATGAAGAATTGAGTTGGAATTTTGATGGGGATTGCATTGAATCTGTAGATTGCTTTTGGCAGGATGGTCATTTTTACTATATTAATCCTGCCAATCCATGAGCATGGGAGAGCTTTCCATCTTCTGAGGTCTTCTTTGATTTCTTTCTTCGGAAACTTGAAGTTCTTGTCATACAGATCTATCACTTGTTTGGTCAGAGTCACACCAAAATACTTTATATTGTTTGTGACAATTGTGAAGGGTGTCATTTCTCTAATTTTCTTCTCAGCCTGTTTATCCTTTGAGTATAGGAATGCTACTGATTTGTTTGAGTTAATTTTATATCCAGCCACTTTGCTGATGTTGTTTATCAGCTGTAGCAGTTCTCTGGTGGAGTTTTTCTGGTCACTTAAGTATACGATCATCTGTAAATAGTGATATTTTGATTTCTTCCTTTCCAATTTATATCCCTTGGACCTCCATTTGTTGTCTAATTGCTCTAGTTAGAACTTCAATTACTATATTGAATAGATAGGGAGAGAGAGGGCAGCCTTGTTTAGTCCCTGATTTTAGTGGGAATGCTACAAGTTTCTCTCCATTTAGTTTCATATTGGTTACTGGTTTGCTGTAGATTGCCTTTACTATGTTTAGGTATGGGTCTTGAATTCCTGAACTTTCCAAGACTTTTATCAAGAACGGATGTTGAATTTTGTCAAATGCTTTTTCAGCATCTAATGAAATGACCATGTGGTTTTTTTCTTTGAGTTGTTTATGTAGTGGATTACATTGATGGATTTCTGGGTATTGAACCATCCCTTCATATGTGGGATGAAGCTTGATCGTGGTGAATGATCATTTTGATGTGTTCTTGGATTTGGTTTGTGAGAATGTTATTGAGTATTTTTGCATCAATATTCATAAGGGAAATTGTTGTGAAGTTTCTTTGTTGGGTCTTTGTGACGTTTGGTGTCAGTGTAACTGTGGCTTCATAGAATGAATTGGGTAGCATTCCTTCTGTTTCTATTTTGTGGAATAGATTGAAGAGTATAGGTATTAGATCTTCTTTGAAGGTCTGATAGAATTCTCCACTAAACCCATCTGGTCCTGGGCTTTTTTTTGTTGGGAGAATTTTAATGACGGTTTATATTTCTTTAGGGGTTGTGGGAGTGTTTAGATGGTTTATCTGCTCCTAACTTAACTTTGGTATTTGGTATCTGTCTAGGAAATTGTCAATTTCATCAAGATTTTCTAATTATATTGAGTATAGGCTTTTATAGTAGGATCTGATTATTTTTTTAATTTCCTCAGATTTTGTTGTTATGTCTCCCTTTTCATTTCTGATTTTGTAAATTTGGATACTGTCTCTGTGCCCTCTGGTTAGTCTTGCTAAGTGTTTATCTATCTTGTTGTTTTCTCAAAGAACCAGCTCATGGTTTTATTGACTCTTTGTACAGTTCTTTTTGTTTCTACTTGTTTGATTTCAGCCCTGAGTTTGATTATTTCTTGCCATCTACTCCTGTTGGGTGTATTTGCTTCTTTTTGTTCTAGTGCTTTCAGGTGTGCTGTTAAGCTGCTAGTGTATGTTCTCCCTACTTTCTTTTTGGAGGCACTCTGAGTTTTCCTCTTAACACTGCTTTTATTGTGTCCCATAGGTTTGGGTGTGTTGTACTTTCATTTTCATTAAATTCTAGGAAATCTTTAATTTCATTCTTTATTTCTTACTTGACCAAGTTGTCATTGAATAGAGTATATGTGTATGTGGGCTTTCTGTTGTTTTTGTTGCCATTGAAGACCAGCCTTAATCTGTAGTGATCTGCTAGGTGTCATGGGATCATTTCAATCTTCCTATATCTGTTGAGATTTGTTTTGTGATCAATTACATGGTCAAATTTGGAGAAATTACAGTGAGGTGCTGAGAAGAAGGTCTATTCTTTTGATTTAGGATGAAATGTTCTAGAGATATCTCTTAAATCCATTTGGTCCATAACTTCTGTTAGTTTCACTGTGTCTCTGTTTAGTTTGTGTTTCCAAGATTGGTCCATTGATGAGAGTGGGGTGTTTAAGTCTCCCACTATTATTGTGTGAGGTACAATGTGTCCTTTGAGCTTTAGTAAAATTTCTTTTGTGAATGTTGGTGTCCTTGCATTTGGAGCATAGATGTTCAGAATTGATAGTTCTTGGTAGATTTTCCCTTTTATGAGTATTAAGTGTCCTTCCTTATCTTTTTTGATGATGTTAGGTTGAAAGTTGATTTTATCCAATATTAGAATGTATACTCCTGCCAGTTTCTTGGGACCATTTGCCTGGAAATTTGTTTTTCAGCCCTTTACTCTGAGGTAGTATTTGTCTTTAACACTGAGGTGCCTTTCCTGTGTGCAGCAAAATGCTGGGTCATGTTTATGTATCCAGCCTGTTAGTCTATGTCTTTTTATTGGGGAATGCAGTCCATTGATGTTAAGAGATATTAAGGAATACTGATTGTTGCTTCCTGTTATTTTGGATGTTATTTTTATGTTTGTGTGGCTATCTTCTTTTGGGTTTGTTGAAAGATTACTTTCTTGCTTTTTCTAGTGTGTAGTTTCTCTCCTTTGTTGGCATTTTCCATCTATTATTTTTTGTAGCAGTGGTTTTGTGGAAAGATATTGTGTAAATTTGGTTTTGTCATGGAATATCTTGGTTTCACCATCTACAGTAATTGAGAGTTTTGCTGGGTATAGCAGCCGGTGCAGGCACTTGTTTTCTCTTAGGATCTGTATGAGGTCTGTCTTAGATCTCCTAGCTTTCATAGTCTCTGGTGAAAAGTCTGGTGTAATTCTAATAGGTCTACCTTTATATACTACTTGATCTTTTTCCCTTACTGCTTTTAATAATTTTTCCTTGTTTTGTGCATTTGTTGTTTTGACTATTATGTGATGGGAGGAATTTCTTTTCTGGTCCAATCTATTTGGAGTTCTATAGGCTTCTTGAATGTTTATGTTCATCTCTTTCTTGAGGTGAGAAAGTTTTCTTCTATAATTTTGTTGAAGATATTTACTGGTCCTTTTTGGGAATCTTCACTCTCTTCTATACCTATTATCCTTTTGTTTGGTCTTCTCATTGTGTCCCGGATTTCATGGATGTTTTTTTTAGTTAGGAGTTTTTTGTATTTTGCATTTTTTTGACTGTTGTGTCAATGTTTTCTATGGTATCTTCTGCACCTGAGATTCTCTCTTTTCTATCTTGTATTCTGTTGGTTATGCTTGCATCTATGACTCCTGATCTCTTTCCTAGGGTTTCTATCTCCAGGGTTGTCTCCCTTTGTGATTTCTTTATTGTTTCTATTTCCATCTTTAGATCTTGGATGGTTTTATTCGTTTCCTTCTTCTGTTTGATTGTATTTTCCTGTATTTCCTCTTTAAAGGCTTCTAGCTGTTTACCTGTGTTTTCTTTTATTTCTTTAAGGGAGTTATTTATTTTCTTCTTAAAGTCTTCTATCATCATCATGAGAAATGATTTTCAATCTGAGTCTTGCTTTTCTGATGTGTTGGGGTATCAAGGGCTTACTGTGGTGGGAGAACTGGGTTCTGATGATCCCAAGTTTCCTTGGTTTCTTTTCCTTGTGTTCTTGCCCTTGCCTTTCACCATCTGGTTATCTCTGGTGTTATCTGGCCTTGCTCTCTCTGACATGTCCCTCCTGCAAGCCTTAGCGTCAGTACTCCTTGGAGACCAGCTCTCTTTGAGAGGAATTTGGGTTTGGAGAGCTGTGATACAGGATCAACTCAGGGGTGTAGACAGAAACCAGAAAGATCCTGTCCCCAGCTGTTCCTTGGTTCCTGTGTCCTGATGGCTCTGTGAGGGCCCCTCTTCATCAAAGAATTTGGACAGAAGTGGTGGTCTTCCTGTACTCAAAGGTGTGTTGGCACTTCTGGAAGACCAGCTCTCTCCTGGCACTATTTGAGTATGGAGCCCCGTGTCACAGGATCAGCTCCCTGACTGCAGAAGGAAACCGGAAGGCCACTCCTCAGTCTGTGTGTCCTGAGGGTTCTGGGAGGGTCCCTCTGAGCAGAGGTGCTGACTTTACCCCCATCACAGTCTGGTCCACATTCCTGGGATGGTAGCTCTTTCCCTGTGCTATTTGGGAATGGAGCTGCGTAGCACAGACCACAGGTGTAAACTGGAAGGCTCCTGTCCCAGGCTGTTCCTTGGTCTCTGTGTCCTGAGGATTCCAGGAGGGTCCCACTGAGTAGTAGTGCTTGTCTTACCTCCACTCATGGGTTCGTCCACACTCCCATTATCAAGATTTAACTGACATGTCCACTCCCAGGGAATTAAAAATGTCATTTAAAACAGCACATGGTGAAGGAAGGTAGCACAATGAAGCCCAAAAATTTTTGGAAAATAAGAGGATAACATTTGCGAAAAAAATAAGTGAGATACCAGTCGAAGTGAGATGTCATTCATGTATAGCTCTCCTTCCAAAAACAAAACATTACAAAACAAAGGACATGAACTGTAACACACAAGGTAAGTTCATAGTTCACAGGTAGACTACAAAGATACACTATAACCATGAGTTAAATTAACTCTTGGCCAGAGCAGTTATTTGGAACTTACAGTGTGTTTTTAAGCTTTGAAACATAACAGGTTTCATAACTGGTAAAACTATCTGATACAGATTGCTTGACTATTGAAAAGGGGATTTCTTAGAAATCTCCTGAATGCCAGACTCTTCACACAGTGCTTGAGGTCTTGTAGTCAGAGACTCAGCATGGTCTTCTGTCAGCAAAACAAATAGCCCTGGTTGAGTTGCAGAATGGAATAATTTTTGGACCACTCCTGCTTGCTCCTCTCTTACCACATCCTTTCTTTGCACCTAGAGCAAAGCCCTCTGGGACTTATCTCTATAGTGCTGAAGAATACTTCACATGTCTCAAACAAAGACAACAAGCAAGCTGTTTATCAAAACCAGGAGACTGAAACCTGCTGCAAGGGTGACAGCAGGGGGTGGTTTGGAGGTGGTAGGAATGGATGGGGATCTCAAAGAGAATGAAATTTCAGTTGCACTGTGGCATGAATTTCAGAAGCACTAATGAATTAATTTCGCAGTGACTGTAGTATGACTTGGAAAAAGATCAGTTGTGTCCATAAAGATATTCTACAAGGTAATTAATGTAAAATAATCAACACCTGAAATCATTGGACAACTGGAATTCTCAAGGTTCAGAGATGGGCAGCTCTCACTGTTAGTTTATTTGTTTTCCAGAAAACAGATCATCTGAGACAAACTTCATTTATTGACAGTGGGTGAACAACAGTGTTCTCAGAGTTTGAAAATTATAAGACTAGAATATGTTTCAGGCACTTAATTACATTTCTTTTTAAAAATTTATTCTTCTCTCATACAAAGCACACAATACTGACAATAGTTTCCTCGCCTCTCACTCGACTTGGTCACAACCTCTGCTCTTCCCTTGCTTTACTGCTCTTCCATTTCACCTCAGAAAACAGCAGTGCTCATGGGAATAGCAACCAAGGTCTGCAGAACATGAGACAATAAGACTAGGCACAAACTCTTATATCAAGTCTGGATAAGGCAACTCAGTAGAAGAAATGGTCCCAAGAGCAGTAAATGAGGCAGAGACACCCCACTCTCACTGTTACAAGTCCCATAAAAGCCCCAAGCTAAACAAACCCTGCATGTATGCAGAGGGCCCACCACAGACCCATGCAGTCTTCGTGGTTGCTGCTTCAGTCTCTGTGAGCCCTGCATAGTTGAATCTGTGGGCCATGTTCTCCTGCTGCCCTAAACCTGATACTTAATTTTTAGAGAATATGATTTTATATTAATAAATATCCACATTCTGAAAAGCCATATCGCTGAAGTATAGAGCATATTAATACTGTCGAGGTAGATGGAATTAGATGATGTATGCCAATTTTCTTGTTCTAAACAATATTCTCTTCAAAGTACTCTTGCTGTAAAAGCATAGTGATCAATTTCTTCTAATTAGATCAGCATCACAAGTTAGTTGAAGGTACTGACAATTAGACTCAGACTGAACTGTGATCACAGCAAACTGCAGGAGTATTTGTTATTCTTATTTCTTATCATACAGTTTTTCTCTTTGAATTTTCCATATTAAGTGGGAATGCTCAGTGATAAGTGTAGAATATACCAAATATTTGTCTCTTTTACAGAGAGTAGACTATATATTGCTTTGAGCATGTTTACTTGTTTCAAAAATAAAAACAAACTGGAAACATAACTAGCTCCACTTATTTTTCTTGGCATAACTACAATCAAATCTAAATATGTCTGCTTTATATTCAGACAATTTTTCAATTGGTAACAGATATTTCTTTAAAATTATTTTGCAGAACATTATTATAGTTTGCTTTGCTCTCTTTCATCTTTCTCAGTAAAAAAAAAATAAAAAAGAAAGCTGTGTTTATAAAAACCATGGGTTTTGCTTCCCTTTGTAAAGCAAGTGTATATTTAATTAAGAAGATTATATGTTACACATATTTGAGAGAAATGCAAAGAGGAGACAATCATCGTTATAGATAATTATGTATACCTTTACTAAATAGTAATTTGGTTTTTATAAATCGTACATTTTCAAGGAATACAAAAGAAAACAATGGCTTCAAATACAAAATACTGTTTGAGCTAAGTGGAGAAAATTATATTTCCTAAAGGCTAGGAAATCTTTATTTCTTCTTATATACTATCTAATGTTATATAGATAATGATAAAAATTCACCATTAACAACTAATCAAATTCTTGTTCATAAAGTTGAGCAAATACAATAGATATATAGATCAGTATGCAGAATATTTAATAGCAGGGTAAAAAATCAGCTTCACAGATGAGGTACTTAACTTTTCAGAGGTATATGATTAGAACCAGATAGTATATATTCTCAATAGCAACTGATGAGCATCACATAGCTTCACATTTCTCTATGTGTTTCAAAGCCTACATTCAGCTCATGGACAACCAATATGCATAATGTACAAGAAAATCAGAAGCTGATTTCTGTCATTGTCTATTGAATGACATTTATAGTAGGCTACTACTTATTACATATCAAAAGTGTGCTTCTTAACTTCATAATTAGAATTTCAAGTCTTAAGAATATGAAATATTCTTGTCCCTAAATAGTTAGGACTTTCCCAATTTAATTACCCCAGCATTGAGAAGTTGCCTCAAAGTCACTGAAGTTTAGCCAAGATGCTACATAATTTTGGTCTTGGCACAACCTTGAGAAACACTTTTCTCCTGTTTTCCAGCTTAGAAGTAGTTCTACTCTAACAAACAATGAATATTTTCTGTTTTTACCTTAAGGCGTTTAGTATTCTATGTCCTTTATTGGACCCTGTGCTGCCAACAATTTTATGCCACCAAACTACTCACCTTTCTAAATTTACCGTTACTCTCAAAATACAAATAAAGTAGACATAGAGACCCAGTATGCAGAATATTTAATAATATTTGGGGTATAAAACCAGCTTCACAGATGAGGTACTATCTAAATCAATGACAGCTAAGTTAACAAATATGGCTATG
Organism: Uromys caudimaculatus; assembly: GCA_028551405.1. Taxonomy (NCBI): domain Eukaryota; kingdom Metazoa; phylum Chordata; class Mammalia; order Rodentia; family Muridae; genus Uromys; species Uromys caudimaculatus. The sequence goes on along the minus strand of CM052700.1, from coordinate 114,071,039 downwards.
TTGGTGCACACCAATTAGCTGTCAGAATTGAAAGTACACATGTTCATAGAAAATCAAGAGAACTGAGAGAAGTGAATTTTTGAAGACTGAGCTGGTTTCCTAGAGCAGCTGTAACTGATTATCCATGATTTTGCTATTGTAAAGTAGCATAAATATGTCCTGCCCAGGACTGGAGGCCAAAAGTCCACACTCATATTGTTGGCAGATACGGATTCTTTCTGATGGGCCTTACGAAATCTCTATTAATAACTTCTCTACCTACCTTTAGTGATTTCTTAAAACTCTGAAAATTGAGTGACAATAGTGCCATAATTTCTACCTGTGCTCAGTTTATTTCCCTATTATCTATGTATCTATGTGTTTGCATGCGTATGTATGTATGAATGTATGTATGTATGTATATATGTATGTATGCATATATGTATGCATCTATCCATCTATCTTCTATCTATCTATCTATCTATCTATCTATCTATCTATCTATCTATCATCTAAGTTTCCTTCCTTCCTTCCTTCCTTCCTTCCTTCCTTCCTTCCTTCCTTCCTTCCTTCCTTCCTTCCTCTCTCTCTCTCTCTCTCTCTCTCTCTCTTTCTTTCTTTCTTTCTTTCTTTCTTTCTTTCTTTCTTTTTCTTTCTTTCTTTCTTTTTTCAAAAATGTCACTAGCCATTGGTTTAAGAACCCATTATAAATCTAGAGTGATATAAACTTCAGATCTTTTACTTAATGTCACCTGTGAATTTTCTGATTTTAAATAAAATCAAATGTGTTGTGTACTGAACCTGAGGATTCATATTTATCTGCTAGTGGGACATATCTACTATAATGACCAAATACAGGAATTTTTCATCCAAAGTCCTCTGAAAGTTTATCAATATCTAACAAAGCCTGTATAATTTGCATATGAGAGCAGTGAAACTTAAAGAACCTGAGGTGCCATGAAAAGCAAATCAAATATATAGACTTAAAATGTAACTCGAGCTTTTTTTTTTCTTTCTTTTTTTGGCTTCTGCTATTCATGTTTATCATGTTGGCCTGCTTCTGTGCTTTCGTGCTTGGAGGAAGCCCAATATGATAAGGAAATAAGAGATAAATATGTTGTTATTTTCATCTACATCAATTTGATTTCAGTGTTGAATTAGCTTAGGGACTTTTGCACAGTCATTCTTCCATGGCTGCCTTATCCCGATCTTTGCTTTCAGAGGCCCTGTCATAATTTGCAGCCTTTCTGGTCATATATTTTATTAGTATATTTCACAAATATTTCCAAATGTTTTTCTGTTGTCCATTTTCTCATCTTTTAACTTTGTGTTAGTCTAAACAATATATGGTAGTATATATAAATATATGTTTTTATACATATTACATTTTTAAATGCTAGGCCAAATACAGAGTTCTTTTTGATTGTCTATTACATATACTGTTTAAAATATTACACTCTCAACAAATTTAGGTATAGAGATGTTTGCCAGAAAGTTACAAAGGCATGGTTAAACCTATTACATTAAAATGTGTAGGATAAGGCTGCTGATTATACAAGGCTTTCAGCTAGTGATTTGCTCTTTTCTACAGAAATCTTAGTGTATAACATTAATGGAAAAAAGCAGACTCCAGGACCTACTGAATGGGTTTCTTTGAAGCTTCTAAAAACCTTTTATAGTATACTTACAAAAATATGAGTTTAGCTGGCAATATAATCATATGGTTGAAAGCTTTATTAGGAAAGACCATACCCCAGTTCGGAGAAAAAATATTAGTGCAAAAAAAGGTTGAGAAAATTGGTATTGTGATAACATTTTGAATATATAAACATATGGCATTTTTGATGAATATATTTTCTTTGTAAAACACAATATTTTTAATAAAATATATTAAAATCATCTGTGTATTTTCAAAATATTTCTAGTATCAAGAAAGAGATTGATTTCTGAAACTTCTACAGCCCTGACTGAGTTATTGATTGCAAAGATTTGCATATAAGGATAAAATAGCATCCTTTCTATAAGATCCACATAGTCAAATATATTGAATATTACATGCTATGTCTTCTAGGTCTACACAGAATCAGAGTTCAGCAAGGCTTTCAGCAAAGCCAGGCATATCTTCTTTTATATTCCCAACCTTGAAACTCGCTCCCCATTGTTCAGGTGTAGCTGAGACCCTTAGTTTTGTTTTACAATAATCATATCCTAATCATGTAAAGAGAAACAAAAGGAAATCAGAGAAAACCATTGTTCTGACAAATTTTAATATCTCATACAAATATAGGCATATTTGTATAATATTAAAGTGATGCCCCATTGAGCACAGAGATTGCACAAATGGTTATGTGCTGAGTAGACACACACCCCATTCTGTGATGGATGGCTAGTTTAAGTTTTAAGTCAGCTCATGTATGAGTGTGAGGTTTTCTTCCTCTTCATTGCCCTCTTTGTTTCTTCTATTTCTCCCTCTGTTATGCTGTTAAACCTGTGTAGAAAACACTAATAGTAAATTCAGACAATTTCACTCCTTTGTACTGGTACATACTAAAAGATCTGAGGCATGAATCTTTTTTATTATTATTATTTTATAGTTCATTGAGTTTTATTCTTGACAATTTAAAGCATGTATATAATGAAGTCTTATCATTTTCTTCCCCCACTATACCCTCTCATTTCCTTCCTCCCCTTCTCTTCACCACAGCAGCTCTAATCCTACTTTAAAGTTTTTTTTAAATTTTTTATTACTATTCTCTCATATATTATATCATGACTCCACCCCCATGACCTCCACCACCCACCTTTCCTCTACCTGGATCTACTCCTCCTTCATTTCCCTTCAGCAAAAGGCAGGCTCCCAGGGCTATCAACCAAACACGGGATATAAGTTTCAATAAGACAAGGCACCTTCCCTCATTAATGCTGGAGGAGACAAGACAGCAGAAGGAAAAGGGATCCAAAGGCAGGCAGAAGAGTCACAGACCACCCCCTTTACCTCTTCTAGGAGTCTCCCAAGAAGATTAAGCTACACCACCTTAACATATATGCAGAAGGCTGAGGTAAGATTTATGCAAGCTCTCTCAGTTCAGGATCTGTGAGCCCCCAATAGCCCAGGTTATTTGTTTCTGTAGGATGACTCTTGGTGCCCTTGAGCCCTCTGTCTCCTACAAATCTTTCTCCTCCTCTTCTGTAGGAGTTCTCTAATGAGTCTCTGTATCTGTTCCCAGCAATTGAAGAATCTCTGATGACAATTATGCTAGGCTCCTGTCTATTAGTGTTTTGAATATCATTAAGAATCATGTAGTAGGGCTCAAGCCAGACGAGTCATTAGTTGGCCACTCCTACAATTTCTATGCCACCTTTACCCCAGCATATCTTGTAGACAGGACAAACTATAGGTCTACAGTTTTGTGTCTGGGTTGGTGTCCCAATCTTTCTACTGGAAGATTTGCCTGGTTATCAAAGACAGCCAATGCAGGCTCCATATTACCCCTTTACTATGAGTTTTAGCTAGTCTCATCTATACAAATTTCTATGATTTACATTGCACTATGTTTCTAGCTTGTCCCCAAGGTACACCCCAATTCCAGTTGCTTTTCTCACTCAGTACACTTTTCTTCCATCTTCCCCATACCTGATCGCTTTCTATTCCTGTCTCCACCTGCTATGAGTATATCTGCTACATCAATAACATTTCTTGCATCTCTTGAGCCTTCCTTGTTACTTAGCCACTCTGAGTCTGTGAACTGCAGAGTGATTATCCATACTTTACAGCTAACGACCTCTTGTAAGTGGATATATACCATGTTTATCTTTCTGGGTCTGGGTTACCTCACTCTGGATTATTATTATTATTATTATTATTATTATTATTTTTAGTTCCATGTTTTTTTTTTTTTTTTTTTGGTCAGAAAATTTCATGATGTTATTGTTTTTTGTTTTTTGTTTTTTTTTTTTGCTGCAATCACACGAGGTTTAATTCGAGGGCGGCAGAAGGACCGAGGAAGGACCAGTGCACTGGGGTCGAATGCGTGACCTACACAGAGGCAGAGGGGTTCGACCCTGAGCAGCTGAAGTCAGGGGTATTTAAAGGAAAAAACCACAAAGGGGTGGGGACTGGAAAGGATTTGAATTATGGGGAAGTACAGATTGTTCTAAGTTATTCACAAGTCAGTTGCACAAACATTTCTGGTTCCTGAAATGTTTTTCCTCTGGTCCTGAGGCCAGGTCAAAGTCACCTGTAGGAATGTAGCTGGGTGGGATTTTTGCCCGGGCATGTAGTTTCTAATCTTGGCTCTAAGTTTGCTAGGGGGTTTTGCCTGGGCATGTAGCTTCCAGTCTTGGCTCCAAGCCTGCCAGGGGTCTCAACCCTCCTCACAAGAGGGTCAGGTCTTACATTCCCCACTTCTTCTAGTGGTTAGTTCTAATCTTAGAACTATATTTCGTCTTTGTCCCCCAGCACTTGGCAATGTTGTCTTAACATAAGAACCTGGACAGCGCTTATTCGTTCCCTGACAAAGGTTAACACTCTATTAATTAAGCAGGGTCCAATAGTGAGCAAAAAGAACAAAATCAGCAGGGGTCCTGCTAAGGCAGAAAACAGAGTTGTCATCCAAGGTGACTTGTTGAACCATCCTTCTAACCATCCCTGGCTAGCCTCTCTTTCCCTCCTGCGTTTTTCTAATCTTTCTCTCAACTTATTCATAGAGTCCTTGATGGCCCCTGAATGATCAACATAAAAGCAACATTCTTCTTTTAAGGCTGCACATAATCCTCCTTGCTGGAGGAAAAGTCTAATATCCTCCAATTCTGTAGTATTACTTATGACGGATGTTTTAAGACCAAAACTGAGGTCTTGGTGATTGCCCCAGTCACACCAATCACAACAGAAGGGAGACAGTGAGTGCTGTCTAAAGGTACTACAAACAGTCATGATAAAGTTCAAGAGATCCTGAGCATGAGCAGATTGTCCATCTTCTGTACCGTCCAGCGGGAGTCTCTGGGGAGCAGGGCATCCGCAGATTTCCCAGGAGAAGCGTACACCCAGGTTTCAACACTGTCTGCCTTGAGGGCTGTGGGAGCAACCAGCAGCGCCAGGAAGGGTATCCTTTATCTGGGTTCCAGTGACTGTGTCCGATGTCCCTTTACATAGATCCTGTCACCAGTCTGAAAGCTGTGAGGCGTCTCTGGCACCCCTGGAGCACTTAAGGCAGACAATTTGGGTCAGATCTCATGCTGTGGGATACCTCTTGGGAGAGTTCAGTATACACCAAGGGAGTTGGGGTACCACACAGGATCTCAAAAAGGGTCAGGTTAAAATGGTAGGGGGTGTTCCGAACTCGGAACAGGGCCAAGGGGAGGGGCACCACCCAGTCCAAGCCAGCCTCCAAAGTCAATTCAGTTAAGGTCTCTACGTTCCCTGAGCTTTGGGGATGGTACTCACAATGAAGTCTCCAATCTGTCCCCAGTACTCCACTCTGTAAAGGTCCCACATTTCTATATCCATTCTTCAGTTGATCTAGGCTGTTTTCAGTTTATGGCTATCATGAATATGGCTGCTATGAATATATTTGAGCAAGTACACTTGTAGGAGAATGGAGTGACCTTTGGGTATATGTCCAGGAGTAGTATGGCTAGGTCTTAATGTAGATGGATCCCAATTTTCCAAGAAACAGTCTTATTGATTTCCAATGTGACTGTATAAGTTTCCACTCCCAGCAGCAATGCAGGAGTGCTCCCCTGATCAACATCATCACCACCTTGAGCTGTCACTTTTGTTTTTGGTCTTAGCCATTCTGATAGATATAAGATGGAATCTCAGAATCATTTAATTTTGCATTTCCTGATGGCTAAGGATGTTGAACATTTCTTTGAGTGTTTCTTAGCCATTTCCAATTCCTCTTGAGAATTCTCTGTTTTTAATTGGATTATTTGGTTTTTGATGTCCACTTTCTTCAGTTGTTCATATATTTTGGAAATTAGTCCTCTGTTCCATTTATCATTTGCATATTTTGTATATAATTATTTTTTTAGTTAATCTTATAACCAATGACTTTGCTGAAAGTGTTTATTAGCTGTAGAGGTTCCCTGGCCAAATTTTGAGGGTCACTTACATACACTAATGTATCTTTTGTGAATAGCAATACTTTAATTTCTTCTTTTACTATATGAATCATCTTGATACCCTGTAGTTTTCTTATTGCTCTAGCTGAAACTTTAAGTACTATATTAAATAGATATATAGAGATTGGACAAGTTGCCTTGTCACTAATTTTAGTAGAATTGTTTTAAAATTTTCTCCATTTAATTTGATGTTGGCTATTGGCTTGATGCATATTGCCTTTATTGTTTTTAGGTATGTGCCTTGTATTCCTGATGCTTCCTGACTTTTATAATGAAGGAATGTTGGAGTTCATCAAAAGATTTTTCTGCATTTAATCAGATAATCAGATTTTTAAAATTGTTTCTTCATACAGTGGATTGGTGGACTACATTGATACATTTTCAGATGTTGGACCATCCCTGCATTTCTGGAATTGATGCTGGCTTGATCATGGTTTTTGATGTATACTTTGATTTTGTTTGTGATTATTTTATGGAGTATTTTTTCATCAATGTTCATATGGGAGATTCTCTTGGTTGAGTATTTGTGTGGTTAGGTATCAGGGTGACTGTGGCCTCATTAACTGAATTCAGCAATGCTTCCTGTTTCCATTTTGTGAAATAATTTCAAGAGTTGGTATTTACTCTTCTTTAAATATCTGGTAGAATTCTGCACTAAAGCCATCTGGTTTTGGTCTTTTTTTTTTTTTTTGGTTGAGAGAATATTAATGACTGCTTCTATTTCCTTACGGATTATAGTTCTATTCAAATTGTTTACCTGACCTTGATATAACTTTGGATAATCAGAATCTATTATGAGTATCATCCCTTTCACTTAAATTTTCCAATTTTGTGAAGTACAGGTTTTTGAACTAAGACCTAATGATCCTTTGGCTTTCCTCACTGTCTGTTGTTGTATCACCCTTTTCATTTTATTTTCATTTCATGTAATTATTTACACTCTAAACATTGTCTCATTCCCAGTCCCCCATTCAAGAATTCTTCACCTCATCCCTCTCCTCTCTGCCTCTGAGAGGATGATCCCCAGCCCCCAATATACCCCCACCCAACCCTTCCACTTTATCCCCATTCCCTGGGCATCAAGTCTCTACAAGATTAGGCACATCCTCTCCCACTGTCACCAGACAAGTCAGTCCTCTGCTACTTGTATGCTGAGAGCCATGGACCAGCCCATGCATGCTCTTTGGTTGGTGGCTTAGTCTCTAGGAGCTCCCATGGGTCTGGGTTAGTTAACAATGTTGGTCTTCTTATAGGGTTGCCATCCCCTTCAGCTCCTTCAATTCTTCCCTTAACTCTTCTACAGGGATCCTGAACCTCAGTCTAACGGTTGCTTGTAAGTATCTGTCTAAGAAAGCTACTGATAGAGCCTCTCAGAAGACAGCTATGCTAGGCTCCTGTCTGCAAGCACAACATGGGTTCAGTAATGATGTCAGATTTTGATGCCTGTCCATGGGATAGATTTCAAGTTGAGCCAGTTGCTGGATGGCCTTTCCTTCAAACTCTGCTCTATTTTTGTTCCTGTATTTCTTTTAGACAGGAACAATTATGGGTGAAAAAATTTGAAGGTAAGTTGGTAAACCATCCCTCCACTAAGAACCCTGTCTATCTACTAGAGGAGGAATACAAATTGGAAGGGAAGAGTTCAACTATAACTATCTGGGGATGATATGATAGTATATACATAAGCAACCCCCAAAATTCTACCAGGGAACTCCTACAGATTTTAAACAAATTCAGCAAAGTGACTAGATATAAAATTAACTGAATAAATCAGTAACTTTCCTTTATACAAATGATAAATGGGCTAAGAAAGAAATTATGTAAACAACACCCTTCACAATAGCCACAAATAATAGAAAGTATCTTGGTGTAACTTTAACTAAGCAAGTGAAAGATCTATATGAAAAGAACTTCTAATCCCTGTAGAACGAATATGAAGAAGATCTCAGAAAATGGAAAGATCTCCCAGGCTCATGGATTGATGGGATTAATACAGTGAAAATAGCCATCTTACCAGAAGTAACCTATAGACTCCCGTTAAAATTCAACACAATTCTTCACAGAATTCATATGGAATAAACAAAACAAAATAAAACAAAGAAACAATGGAGTAGTACTAAGCTATTAAAAACAATGACTTCATGAAATTCTTAGGCAAATGGATGGAACTAGAAAGCATCATCTTGAGTGAGGCAAACCAATCACAAAAGAACACACATGGTATGCACTCACTGATAAGTGGATATAAGCCCCAAAACTCAGAATAGCCAAGATACAATTCATAGACCACATGAAGCTCAAGAAGGAGGAAGATTAAAGTGTGGATACTTCAGTCCTTCTTAGAGAGGGGAACAAAATATTCACAGGAGGAAATACAGAGACAAATTCTGGAGTAGAGACTGAAGGAGAGGCCATCCAGAGACTGCCCCACCTGGGGGAATCCATCTCATATACAGTCACCAAACACAGACACTATTGTGGGTGCCAAGAAGTGCTTGCTGACAGAAACCTGATATAGCTGTCTCCTGAGAGGCTGTGCCAGAGCCTGACAAATACAGAGGCAGATGCTCACAGCCAACTATTGGACTGAGCATATGGTGCCCAATGGAGGAGTTAGAGAAAGGACTGAAGGAGATGAATGGGTTTGCAACCCTATAGGAAGAAAACGATATCAACCAACTAGACCCCCCAGAGCTCCGACTGACTAAACCACCAACCAAAAAGTACACATGGAGTGACCCATGGCTCCAGCAGCGTATGTAGCAGAAGATACTCTTATTGGGCATCAATGGTAGGAGAGGCCTTTGGTCCTGTGAAGGCTCCATGCCCCAAGGAAATGCCAGGGCTGGGAGGCAGGAGTGGGTGTGTGAGCGTAGCACCCTCATAAAAGCAGGGGGAGGGGATACTGTATAAGCTGTTTCTGGAGGAGAAACCAGGAAAGGTGATAACATTTGAAATGTAATAAAGAAAATATCCAATAAATAAAAAGGAAAAAACCCAAGGCCAGAAACAAACAAACAAACAAACAAACAAACAAACAAAAACAAACAATAACAATAACAAAAATACCAAACAAACTGTAGGATAGCCAAAACAGTTCTGAACAATAAAAGTTCTGGAGGAATCACCATCCCTAACCTCAAGTTGTAATCCAGAGCAACAGTGATAAAACAAAACAAAATAACACAAAACAGAAGTGCACAGTATTGGTACAGAAACAGACAGGTCAATCGATGGAATGGAACGGAAGACCCAGAAATAAACCCAGACACCTGTGGTTACTTGATATTTGATAAAGAAGCCAAAACCATACAATGGAAAAAAGGGAAGCATCCTCAACATATGAAGCTGTTCTTATTGCTGGTCTGCTTGTAGAAGAATAAAAATTGATCCATATTTATCACTTTGGACATTACTCAGGTACAAGTGGGCCAAGAACCTCAAAATAAAACCAGTTAGACTGAATCTAATAGAAGAGAAAGTGGGAAATATCCTCAAATGCAGTGGCACAGGGGAAAATTTCCTGAGCAGATTACCAATGGCTCAGGTTCTAAGATCAACAATTGACAAATGGTACCTCATGAAACTAAAAAAGGTTCTGGAAGGCAAAGCACACTGTCAATAGGACAAAACAGCAACCTACAGATTGGGAAAAGATCTTCACTAACCAATAGTAGGCTACTATCCAATATATATATAACTAAGAAGTTAGTTCAAAAAACTGAATAGCCCAATTAAAATTGGGGTACAGAGTTAAACAGAGAATTCTCAACAGAGGACTCTCAATTGACTTAGAAGCATTTAAAGAAATGTTCAACAATCTTAGTCTTCATGGAACTGCAAATCAAAATGATCCTGAGATTCTTCAATACACCAATCAGAATGGCTAAGATCAAAAACTCAAGAGCTCATGCTGTCAAGGATGTGAAGCCCAGGGAGCAGATCCTGGTGCACAGGGCTCCATACTCATACAGTGATGGGAGAGAGCTGGTATCCCAGAAGTGCAGACACACCTTCAAGCACAGGCAAGACCACCAATTCTGTTCAAATTCACTGGATCAAGAGGATCCCTTACAGAGCCATTAGGACACAGAAAACAAGGGACAGCTGGGGACGAGATCCTTCTGGTTTCTGTCTGCACCCCAGAGCTGACCCTGTACCACAGTGCTCCAAACCCAAATTCCTCTCAGAGAGAACTGGTCTTCCAGGAGTATTGACACCTAGACTTGCAGGAAGGACAAGCCACAGTCAGAAAGAGTAAGACTAGCTAACATCAGAGATGACCAGATGGCAAAAGGCAAGGTCAAGAGCATAAGAAACAGAAACCAAGGCTACTTGGCATCATCAGAACCAATTTCTCCCACAGCAAGCCCTGGATACCCCAACACACCAGAAAAGCAAGACTCAGTTTTAAAATCACATCTCATGATGATGATAGAAGTTTTTAAGAAGGAAATAAATAACTCCCCTAAGGAAATATAAGAGAACACAGGTAAACAACTAGAAGCCCTTAAAGAGGAAACACAAAAATCCCTTTAAAAAATTACAGGAAAACACAATCAAACGGGCAGAATTATAGGAAAACACAATCAAACAGATGAAGGAAATGAACAAAACAATCCAAGAACTAAAAATAGAAACAATAAAGAAATGACAAAGGGAGACAACCCTGGAGTTAGAAAACCTAGGAGAGAGATCAGGAGTCATAGATGCAAGCATCACTACCAGAATAC
>CM052700.1:113981920-114059704 GCA_028551405.1 Uromys caudimaculatus | reverse complement strand
GCCCTCTCTCTCCCTATCTATTCAATATAGTAATTGAAGTTCTAGCTAGAGCAATTAGACAACAAAAGGAGGTCGAAGGGATACAAATTGGAAAGGATGAAATCAAAATATCACTCTTTGCAGATGATATGATCGTATGCTTAAGTGACCCAAAAACCTCCACCTGAGAACTGCTGCAGCTGATAAACAACTTCAGCAAAGTGGCCGTATATAAAATTAACTCAAACAAATCAGTAGCCTTCCTATACTCAAAGGATAAACAGGCTGAGAAAGAAATTAGGGAAATGACACACTTCACAATTGTCACAAACAATATAAAGTATCTTGGTGTGACTCTAACCAAACAAGTGAAAGATGTATATGACAAGCATTTCAAGTCTCTGAAGAAAGAAATTGAAGAAGACCTCAGAAGATGGAAAGCTTTCCTGTGCTTATGGATTGGCAGGATTAATATAGTAAAAAGGGCCATCCTGCCAAAAGCAATCTACAGATTCAATGCAATCCCCATCAAAATTCCAACTCAACTCTTCATAGACTTAGAAAGAGCAATTTTCAAATTCATTTGGAACAACAAAAAACCCAGGATAGCAAAAGCTATTCTCAACAACAAAAGAACTTCTGGGGGAATCAGCATCCCTGATCTCAAGCTGTACTACAGAGCAGTAGTGATAAAAACTGCATGGTACTGGCACAGCGACCGGCAGATAGATCAATAGAATAGAATTGAAGACCCAGAAATGAACCCACACAACTACTGTCACTTGATATTTGACAAAGAAGCTAAAACCATCCAGTGGAAAAAAAGACAGCATTTTCAACAGTGCTGTCTCAACTGGAGGTCAAAATGTGGAAGAATGCAAATTGATCCATTCTTATCTCCCTGTACAAAGCTCAAGTCCAAGTGGGTCAAGGACCTCCACAAAAAACCAGTTACACTGAATCTAATAGAAGAGAAAGTGGGGAAAAGTCTTGAACACATGGGCACAGGGGAAAAGTTCCTGAACAGAACACCAGTGGCTTATGCTCTAAGATCAAGAATCGACAAATGGGACCTCATAAAATTGCAAAGTTTCTGTAAGGCAAAGAACACTGTCAATACGACAAAATGGCAACCAACAGATTGGAAAAAGATCTTTACCAAACCTATGTCCGATAGAGGGCTACTATCCAATATATACAAACAACACAATAAGTTAACCTCCAGAAAACCAAATAACCCTCTCAAAAAATGGGGAACAGAGCTAAACAGAGAATTCTCAACTGAGGAAATTCACAGGGCTGAGAAGCAAATGAAGAAATGTTCAACATCCTTAGTCATCAAGGAAATGCAAATCAAAACAAGCCTGAGATTCCACCTCACAGCAGTCAGAATGGCTAAGATCAAAAACTAGGTGACAGCAGATGCTGGCGAGGATGTGGAGAAAGAGGAACACTCCTCCATTGTTGGTGGGATTGTAAGCTTGTATGACCACTCTTGAAATCAGTTTGGCGGACCCTCAGAAAAATGGACATAATACTACCTGAGGGCCCAGCTATACCACTTCTGGGCATATACCCAGAAGATGCTCCAACATGTAATAAAGACACATGCTCCACTATGTTCATAGCAGCCATATTTATAATAGCCAGAAGCTGGAAACAACCCAGATGTCCTCATCAGAGGAATGGATACAGAAATTAGTAGTGAAATGATTAAAAATCAAAAACCTTTATGTCAAAAAAAAAAACCAGTAATCAGCATTTTTACTTGTAAAATAATTTGCAAGGCAGGAGTTTACTTTTTTTATTAAGTTTATCCATATAAAATAGAAGAACATGATAAGGGACTTTCACTGCTGAATACTGTCTGAAGGTACAAGTTTTAGGGAATATAAAAAAAACCTTTAAAAAGTCTTTGCACTAACCTTAGATGGCCACTGTTAACAAAATAATATCTATCAATAGATTAGAGAGATTAATTATATATAATAATAGTGAAACCAGGTCTTTAATTAATTGTTAAAAGTATATTTTATAGATTATCACTATAGTTCCCTTTGTCCTAAATTAACATTTTCTGTAAGAAGCTACACTTCCTCCTTTGGGTTTGGATTAAGTTACTCTTTGAGGCTTAAAGCCAGAGAGTAAGAACCTGCTAATATGATGAGCTCAAATCCATCCACCACTGAAACGAATCGGTCATCTTAGACACAGTCCAAAAAAGCAGTACAAAAACCAATGAATTTAAGACACATGAGACTACTCAAAAACTAGAAAGGGCCATGAAGCTTATCATAAAATGCCAGTAACAAACTGACTGAGATAGGGGGAGAACAGCCTAATACTGGGAAAACTTCACAACATAATTATTGTGAAATCACCACCTGGACTTACAGTGGAGGGGGACTGGTCTTCATTTAGAAACGTTTAGATACAATCTAACTGTCATTAATATGTCACATTATATACTATCTATAATGGAATCATGGGAACAAAACCAATAACTAAAAATTAACTCATGAGAAATTTGACTATTTTAAAAGTCCTGTGCAGATATCAGAAAATAAGACTCCATTATTGAATACAAATTGGATGAACACAGGGGCAGGGAAACCTCCTCCCCTTGCAGCTTGGAGAGTCTCATAATCTACTAAAGGGTTTGCCACTGGTTCTGGCTAGATGCAGCCCTTGCTTCTACTGAGGCCAACATCATGTTCTTGTTCTCATTTATCACTAAAAGGACGGTGCTTCCTTAACAGACATAAATATCGTTTTCAGCAAGTGAATCGAAGGAGCAAAGTTCAAACATAGAGGACACACATCAGTTCCAAACAGACAGCAAAGATGACATAAAGAAGCAGAGGAACTGTTCAATTTTGTATTTTACAAAGTTCTTCAGAGTGTCTCCTTCACAAGCAGCTAGATAAAGCTGCAGTAAATTAGAACCACTTTTCCCAATATTCAATTTGTCTCCTAAATTGCATTTCACCTTGAACAAAGCCTGAGTGTATTTTCCAATATTGTAATAATGACAAAAGCCACATCAATTCTAGGGACTCCTGTAGCTTACCTCTCAAAAATAAAGTGTTAGTCTAAAGTCTATTCATTTGCTTTAAACGTTTTCTGAAAAACTAATTCAAGCAATTGTCTCCAAAGCTTGACCTAAGATATGTAGCTAGGAGGGAAACTCAGACACTATTAGAGGAATCTGCCTCTTGCTCATGTTTGCCTACAATCTTCAGCCAGTTAATTACCTACATGAAATGTTTTCTTGAAATATGAAAATAAGGAAATATAAACTAAGTCTAATAGATAATTATTGAAAATGATATTCAACGTGAAGTTTTATTTGATCTGGAAATTCAATTGGTACATTTTAAATCCTGTTTCTCAAATGTTCATAAAGTTGTTTGCATGCTTTGCCAGGTAATGGTCTTTTAATTATTTGGATCTTTGACCAGTGAGTATCAAGTGTCTGGCAAGGTACAAGGTAACCTAATATGTGAATAACAAGTGGTAATTACTTCAAAGGATTATCTTAGTTGAGAAGACAACAAATCTGAACAAATTATACCAATGGAACGACAGAACATGCTGAGGATGTGAACGGAGGAAAAGGTGGAATGCAGATGTTTGGACCACTGACTACTGTTTTAAATAAGAAACTTACTGCTTATCACAAGTAGCACAGTATGGAGGGCATTCCCCAAGTCCCAGTGATGTGTTTTCTCTCTGCCCCTATGCTTTCATTGTTTTAGATTCCCCATTTAAGTGCAAAGGAAGGTGTTTCTATATCTTAGCTGTTTTCTTTTATTTGTTAAAACATTTCCCAATTCCATGTATATACTTAAAGATTGTACATTTATTGTTAAAGACCAAATGCTCATGCATGTGGGGCTTTAGTTATGCTTGTATTGATTTAGACTATTTTATTCCTGGGACTGACATCTTGATTTTATCAGCAGGATTTTAGCACAGTGAAAGTATCTTTGTCTCAATCTAACTTAAATAAAACAAGAATGAAAGTCCCATAAGATTTGAGTGATAGTTAAGGCAAATTACCTTTTTAGATCCCTGACTCCTCAAAATGGAGGACCCTATAATGATTTTTGCTAGTATAGTAGTGAGAAAAATATTTGTGGAAGAGAAATAATAAGTAAGAAAAACTGAAATACTAAGAGCAAGTACATCTAATATACTGCTCATGAAGGTCATCCTGATCTAGTATGTGTAAAGGATACAAAGTGGTCCCTATGATACAAACTGGGGCATCACGTTGGTTTTAGTTCTAAAAAAAGACAATTTTCATTTACTATTTATTACATCATGCAATTTTTGTTTCTCACTTTACAGCAAGCATTGCACTAATGCCAGGTAGCACAAAGGAGTAAAAATAATAATGGCATGTATGCTTAACATTGTTTGGACACATTTCATATTAATACCTAACCAGTGTTCCCTGAAGATGTATACAATCATTTTATATTCAACTTTTTAGTCTTTCATTTTTTCTATTGTTACAAAATTTTCTGTAAATAAAATGACATCATTTTCAATGATGTTTTCTCATGAAAACTGATGAGTCTTTGTGCCCCTAGTACTGATAGAACTCATCAGATTAGCAACTAACAAGTGCAAATGTTTTCAATCTCCAGAACTTAGTAATATCAGAAGCACTTTACAGTATCACAGTTGTCCAAATGATGTGTTGTTAATATGTTAGCTCGCAGGCCACACTACTTACGTCTTATCGCCATTTGACCTCCACAGCGGGAAAGTCAGTCCACCTTCATCTTCCCATTCTGTTCTTCAGCTTCATCTTTAAGTTCTTCTGATCATTTTCTGACAACTTCAAAAGGCGTTTTACATTCCAACTGGGTCCTGTTTCCTCTGCACAACAGTAGTTGAATGAAAGCAGTTTTAGTCTTTATCTATATTTATTCCTATAGTATTTTTACATCAAAGAACCATGACACAGAATCTGATATGATTCAGAAAAATTACATGTTTTGATGAAACCAAAAAGATGAAATCTGAGCGAACTGACACAGTTTGATTTCAAATGGAAATTGCAATGGATAGCGGAGGTTCAGGAAGATTCTTTCTATGTGCTGGCCAAAAGAAAGTGACTACTCAGTAAAGGATAAGTGCTAGCATGTGCATATGTCTTAACAATAAAAAATAGTCAAAGTGGTCTGTCTCTAAAAATTTAGAATATATGAATTAAACATTTTTTCATTATAGTTCAGACATATTTGCCTAGTGAAACTGTATTCATAAATCTTGATGCTGCTTTCCCATAGCATTTTCTATCTACCTGATTTCACACAAACACACACACACACACACACACACACACACACACACACACACACACACACACACACATTCACACATTCATCCATAACTAATTACAACTTCAACTTTTGGAAAATTTATTATTACTAATCCAACTCAAAATTATCTTCAACCAAATGATTGTACTAAATTTAAGACAAAATTATTCCTAAACTTACTTTATCTAACCACTAATCTGGATGCTTGTTTATCTTTACTGATGATGTCATAATGCCCTAACTCATCCCAATATTTGGTCTGCTAGGATTATAAATGTAACAGTGTCATTGCTTTTTTCTGTCTTTCATTACAGTTTTTGTGACTCACTTTCTTTTTACCATTTTATATTGTTCTCATTGTCTGTCAGTTTTAGGTGTATATATTATAAACACAATAAATATCATTGTGAATGTATAAATCTGAAACTTTAGTTCATTTCAGGTGATTTACTATGTAACTCCATTTGAAGAACAACATGGAGATTCCTCTGAAAATTAAAAATAGAACTGCTGTATGATCCAGTCCCATGCTCCATTTACTTCCATTGGATATGTAGTGTTTTTAATCCTATATAAATACAGCCATATAAATTTTATAATTATTTACAATAGTAAAATATGAAAACAACACAAATATCTACTAAAGAAAAATAAACAAGATGTAGACGTACGTTAGGATATAACCCAGTGTGCAAGGACATACATAACTGGTGATATCCTCGGTTGGGGAATAATGCCTAGCATGCACAATGCTCTGGGCTTAACATCCAACATCATAGAAAATGGAAATAAATTCTGCTGCTAAGATATGTAAACCTAGGGAGAATTATGCTAAGTAGAATTAGCCTGTCTGTGAGTAACAAGTGCTACATAATTCTATTCTTTCAACCCCCAAAATAACCTAAGTCAGAGAACATGAGAGGAGAATGCTGATTTGGTTCAACAACAAATTTTTAATTTACAGAAGATAAATAAGTTCCAAAGATCTTCTTTACAACACAGTACAGATAATTAATCTTATTTTTTGTCATTTACTTGAAGATTTATTAAGGTAGACTGCCTACGAAGTTTTTTTTTTTTTTTGCCTTTTCTTTGTTTCTTTTTGTTTTAGAAAATGAGAAACTTTGGCAGTGATAGTTATGTTTGATTGGATTGTGGTGTTAATACGACCACACATGTATGGACAAACTGAATATGAAACATGTACATATTTTGAATACAAATGATATATTAAGTCATACATATATGACTTATATGTATGATATGTTAAGTCACACATATATGAACAATACATTAGTTAGATTCCTTAAATGGGTTTGAGGCGATGGCTCAGAAGTTAAGAGAGTTAAGAGCACTTACTACTCTTCCAGAGGAGTGGAGTGTATTTCTGAGAACCCACAAGATAGCTCCCAACTATCTAGACATTGAGCTCCAGGAGTTCAGCGCCTTCTTCTTGCCTCTGTGGAAGTTCTTACACTTGCACACAGAAACATAAAGAATTAAATAATGAAAAATCTTAAAAAGACCACTGTAGCAATACTGTTCTTTTGAAGAGAAAACAAGGTTTTCTTTTATTTCTCAGCATTTATCACTCATAATATAAAGAAATAGAATTCTTTCTGAATAAATGTAAACTGTACAAAAATGTAAAGTTATTGTTTATTTTCATTTGTGTGTGTGTGTGTGTGTGTGTGTGTGTGTGTGTGTGTATGTGTGCTTGTGGGACTGTTCATGTTCACCATGTGTTTGCAGGTTATTACAGAGTCAAAGGGCTTCAGATCTCCTAGAAATTAAAATTATAGGTGGTTGCAAGCTGCCTGATATGGATGATGGAAACCAAACCTAGGTCCTCCACAGAGTATAGAACACGCTCAACCAACAAGCTCTCTCTTAGCATACTGTTGTTTAAGTAGAATATTTAGCTAATTTTTGTTTGAAGATACTTGATATCATAAGCATACTATAGGTAATGGTCAATATTGAAAGTGGTCAACTTAATCTAAAGCTAAATATTTTGAACATTGTTATAAAATTGCTTGTTAGTCATTTTAATGTTTTATTTTCTTTATACTTATTGTAATCAAACTAAGCATTTATATTCTAAAAATTCTCATCCTTTCTCTTCTAAATAACTGAAAAAATGAGATGCAGAGTACAAAGAAAAAATGCACTCTCAAGCTGTGGAATTATGAGAATATTCAATTTGCCTGAGGTGATTTTCTGCTTCTGCAGTGCTTAGAGCCATACTCAGGGGACATTTATTTTTATGAAGTGAATTTCAGATGAAACATTTAAACAGTAGTATAATATACACTATTATTATATGCATTATTCACGTTCTGAAATTCTTCATATTGATGCCTATGAAGAAATAAATAAAATTTGGCAGTTTCAAATTATAGCTTCGAAAATAAAGAATCAGATCTACCAAGTTTGACAAAGAAGATGTAAAATTATTGAGAGGAAATTTATTTTTTGCGATGTATTCAGCACTATTTTTGCACCACTACAGTGTCTACCTTTGAGATTTATGAACTTTGTAGAAATAGGATCATGGATAGAGAAATACCAGGTTTACCTCTCCAAACTCCTACATTGTTTCTGAGATCCTGTCTGCAATACATGCATAGTTTGTTTCAAATAAGCTATAATATATAACAATAAACTCTCCATCTATAATACTGACTTTTTAATCTCATATTTGCTTCATATAACTCAAACATATTTTCTTACGAGTATTCACATATAATATTCTTTTTAAATTTATATTTTTATACTTATCTTTATCTTATCTGTGCAATTTTATCTGTTATTTGCATTTTAAGCATGATTTTTATGTTATGTGTTGTATTACCCATGTATATCTACTTTGAACTCATCTTGTATTGTTATTTAAATTTCTTCTCTTAGAAATAAGATTGATTCTGTGTACAGTTCACTTCTTAAATATTGGAAAATCTAATTATTTGAACCACAATTGTGTTATCTGTATGTATAATGTTTGTATGCCTGTATGTGTGTGTGTTGTACACATATGAAGGCCAAGGTCAAAAGTGGACTTAGTTTCTCTCCTTCAGTCATTTATCTCAGGGATCAAGTCAGGTTCTTATATTGACTGAAAGTACCATTATCTGCTGGGCCACATAACTCTCTAAGATAATTTTAAACTTAGATGTAGTATTAAATTCAATATGATCATACCTTCTAAAACAATTTGATAGTATTATGTGCTTTTATTCTTGTATCCTGCTTTTATTTTTTGAAGTATTTAAAGTAATTCAGAAGTTTTCTTCAATCATATTTTGACTATACTTTTTTTGTGTCTTGAAGTAGTTACTGTATAATTGCACAAGTTATTTATGTTTTACTTGTTTATATATATTTATAATTTTATAATAAATTTATATTATAATTATGAAATAAATATTATAATAAATAAATACTGAATATTTATTCATCTTTAATTTATGATTATTTTATTACATGTGAGGGATCATATAAAACTTTAGGACTGTAAAGTTCTTTTACTTTTCAACTATTCTTTAAAAACAAACTATTGTGCTGAGACAGACCTTACCTCTGTGAAGAAAAAATAGTTTATCGTGCAATGGTAAGAAAGATTTGGCAATGCCTGTTGGTGGAATTAAGCCAAAATATCCAATAGATGACTCTCAGATTTCTCCAGAATGAGCGCCTTTGCCACAGTACTGTACGTCCAATTACTGTTTCTAGGAATACTTCTCTTCTGGGCTTTTTAATATGAAAGGGAATTCTTTTTCTTTTCTTTGGCAACATATTTTCTAGTTTGACTCATGGTTTTAGTGATATATTCAAAAGTAAAACCTAAACAAAACAAAAACTTACCTCTTGATGTGCAAGGCAAAGCGAACCTAATCTGGCACATTGCTCTCTCTCCCTTTCTCTCTCTCTCTCTCTCTCTCTCTCTCTCTCTCTCTCTCTCTCTCTCTCTCTCAGACTGTGCTTGTTATTTATTGAACAGCACATAAAAGCATGGTATGAAAAAGGGATAAAAAAGTCCTTGTCTAAGGAGTAGGTTTTGCCTGAGATTTACAAGGAAAGACCTTTTATTGATCCCTACTTACCTAAACCCATGCCCACATGTTGCTTCCAACATTTATTATAGGAAATTCACTGCTTTCAATGTCAGCTGGTCCCAGGGAATGGGGAGGCCTGGCAGGGTGTGGGGTGTATGAGGGTATGGGAGACATCCTCTTGGAGATGGAAGAGGAGGAATGAGATGAGGAACTGTCAGAGGGCAGAATGGGAGGGGGTAACCACTGAATTGTAAGAAAACAGGATTAATAATAATAAAAAAATGAAATAAAAAATTTTAAAACAAATCATGTACATTTTTAAGTCCATGTAATTCCTAACTGCATTCTAAACACTTAATATTACACCCACAAATAAGTGCATTTCTAATCAAAGAATCTTTTTTATGAAGCATATGGAAATCATTACGGTAAACTACAACTATTCAAAATGCAAAAACTAACGGATTATCAGGTGCCTAGGACAAGTGGATATCTATGTGTCACAATTTTTGCACCTAAGGTTCAGCGAATATCATGCCAGACTGTAAGAGCCAAATGAAGGGAAGTCTGTCATGAGGTTGTGTCTTCTACAGATGACTGAGATACCAAACTGAAATTTAAAGATAGGCAACTTTAATATGACCTAAGTAATGACTACACAAGTTAATATCTCAAAGTACATAGGGAAATCTCTCATTAGGTCTCACCGCTAGATAAAGAGATACAAATAATTTACAACTGCTGAAATAGTCTCCCCAGTGGAAGAATCAACACCAACTGGTCTGCTCTAGAGTTGGAGAGATGGAGAAAAGCAGATCCCTGTAAATCATTTCAGAAGTACTATTCAGGACAGAAGTAATAATTGTTACTATGTTAAAGGATCACTTTTTATGTAAAATATATAAAGAGGTCTCATAATTTAGAAATTAAAATATAAGTTTATCAAAACAGAGACATAAGCCAAAGATCTGAACAGATGTAATTACAATTACTAAAAAAATGCATAAAAGAATAATTTATAGTAGACTGTGTGAGTGGGAAAGACTTTCTCTGAAATTGGACTTTTATCTGACCTTGTAGTAAAATTAATAGTATAATTTGAGATGTTCTAAAATTATGTACTCTGTTTTCCTATTCAGGTTGATTAAATGTAACCTTTCTTTAAGTAAACAATGCAATCAACCTTAGACTCTCCCATGTAATCACATTTTTACATCTTATCTAAATGCATAGCTATAATACTAAATTATGAAACTTCCATGGCACTTAAGCAAGGTAGTGTGTGTGTATGTGTGTGTGTGTGTGTGTGTGTGTGTGTGTGTGTGTGTGTGTGTATGTATGTATCTATGTGTGTGTCTGTGTAGAGAGACGATATGCCAAGATTGATAGTAGTTAAATATAATATAATTAGCTGAGACCAGCTGACATTGAAAGCAATGAATTTCCCAATTCTCCCACCATAGCAAGTCCTGAATAAACCTTCACACTGGAAAAGCAAGATTTGGATCTAAAAATCACTTTTCATGATGATGACAGAGGACTTTAAAAAGAACATAAATAACTACCTTAAAGAAATACAGGAGAACATAGGTAAACAGCTAGAAGCCCTTAAAGAGGAAACACAAAAATCTATAAAGAATTATAGGAAAACACAACCAAACAGGTGAAGGAATTGAACAAAACCATCTAGGATCTAAAAATGGAAACAGAAACAATAAAGAAATCACAGAGGAAGACAACCTGGGAGTTAGAAAACCTAGGAAAGAGATCAGGAGTCATAGATGCAAGCATCACCAACAGAATAAAAGAGATAGAAGAGAGAATCTCAGGTGCAGAAGATACCATAGAAAACACTGACAACAGTCGAAGAAAATGCAAAATGCAAAAAGCTCCTAACACAAAACATCCAGGAAATCCAGGACACAATGAGACAACCAAACCTAAGGATAATAGGTATAGAAAAGAGTGAAGATTCCCAACTTAAAGGGACAGCAAATATCTTCAACAAAATTATCAAAGAAAACTTTCCTAACCTAAAGAAAGAGATGCCCATGAACATACAAGAAGCCCACAGAACTCCAAATAGACTGGA
Source organism: Uromys caudimaculatus (assembly GCA_028551405.1). Lineage (NCBI taxonomy): Eukaryota > Metazoa > Chordata > Mammalia > Rodentia > Muridae > Uromys > Uromys caudimaculatus. The sequence goes on along the minus strand of CM052700.1, from coordinate 114,048,242 downwards.
TCAGAAAAGAAATTCCTCCTGTCACATAATAATCAAAACACCAAATGCACTAAACAAAGAAAGAATATTAAAAGCAATAAGGGGAAAAGGTCAAGTAACATATAAAGGCAGACCTATCAGAATTACACCTGACTTCTCACCAGAGACTATGAAAACTAGAAGATCCTGGGCAGAACTCATACAGACTCTAAGAGAACACAACTGCCAGCCCAGGCTACTATACCCAGCAAAACTCTCAATTACCATAGAAGAAGAAAACAAGATATTCCCTGACATAACCAAATTTACACAGTATCTTTCCACAAATCCAGCCCTACAAAGAATAATAGGTGGAAAACACCAACACAAGGAGGGAAACTACACCCTAGAAAAAACAAGAAAGTAACCTTTCAACAAACCCAAAAGAAGATAGTCACAGAAACATAATATCACCCCTAACAACAAAAATAACAGGAAGTATCAATCACTTTTCCTTAATCTCTCTTAACATCGAAGGACTCAATTCCCCAATAAAAAGCCATAGACTAACAGACTGGATATATAAACAGGACCCAGCATTTGGCTGCATACAGGAAAAGCACTTCAGTTACAAAGACAGACATTACCTCGTAGTAAAAGGTTGGAAAACAGGTTTCCAAGCAAATGATACCAAGAAACAAGCAAGAGTAGCCATTCTAATATCAAATAAAATCAACTTTCTCCCAAAAGTTATCAAAAAAGATAAGGAAGGACACTTTGTACTGGTCAAATAGAAATATATTTAAGGGGTAACTTCAGCAAGTGTTACAGGTATCTGATGAATCTCAGTGTAATGGCCTTGGGAAATGCAAAGGAATGTTGCTCTTTGCTCAGAGTGAAGCTAACATATCTTCAAGGGGGAACATTGAAGGTATTTGAATTTTATTTTCACATTAGGGAAGTGAGTCCTGTATATTTTAGAAGACTAGTATTTATTTTCTCTGAATTTAGTCAGGAGTTGTCAATGTATTTCTAGCTGAGTGTGACAGTAGTAAGACTTCCAAAGCCTATGGAAAACAAATAACATTAAACATGTGATTTATGAGATTACGTTGTGTGCTAATTTGACTGAAGTCAACTTTCCTTTGTCATTTCAAAGGAGAAAAAAATGAATGGCTTATAAAACTGTAAAAGTTGATCTGTCAGAAATAATTTCCAATTGCATAAAGTTTTTATAAAGTGATTTAATTTATTTTAATCATATTTATAATGTGAAGGTATAAGATGATGATAATATTGGCTTCTAAATTTTTAGTCAAAAATAGCATTTTAATTATTATAGAAATGTCTCAAAATAATTTCATAATTTATCAATTTGTATTTAATTTTGACATGTTTTTCATAATTCACCATTGTATATAATACTGTCATAGATATCCCACAGTACGTACATATTTTTGTCAACATAAATTCCTAGAAATAAGTTTACTAGATAACATTTTATGCACAATTTATACTTTGGTATTTGTTGGTAAATTATTCATTAGAAGTACTGTATTGATTTTTACTGTTATATGGAACATTTCTCTAAAATTCTTTAACAATTAATTTTTATTATTAAAAAAAAGAATTCAGCAACCTAATTTTCACAGGTCAAAGTGTTAATAGCCCCAAGCCCAGCCTGTTGAATTTGATCTGCTTTTAGCTTAAGTTCTCTTTATTTTAGCCTTATAATCATGTAATAATTACTCTAGAAACAGAAGCAGGAGGGTTATAAGATGAAGGAGAGCCTGGGCAATATTCTGAGTTCCAAGACACCCTGAAGGATATAGCTAACGGGGCCTATCTCTGGTGAAAATAACAAAACCAAAATCCCTTACCTTTGTGGAATATACAGCTTTCTGGGTTTTTTATTCAATTATTAGTCTATTAAATTCCCAGTAATCATCTGACACATAAACAATATCTATTCTTCCAAATGCTTTCTAGGGGTGGTGGCCATTGCTAGCAACTACATTTTTAAGGCCTTTCCAAGGGCCGTGATTGAATCATTAATATGCTGCAGCAGCAATGCTTGAGAAAGATCGAATGCTATTATTGAAAGTTTTCATATAAATCTTAGATTGAAAGAGATGTGAAGGCAACAAGCAGAGCAACACCCCAAAACAGCATGAAGTCTTCAGGATACATAGTCCTCAGGGTATGTAGTCCCTGGTGCTCTGCCTCTCCTAGTCAGGCCCATTGAGATGGTTGTGCTAACCAGTGAGCTAGATTCCATGAGATCTAAACTCATCTGTTGTTCCTCCTGCATAGTCCATGACATCCTAGTTGTTGGTAATGGTGCAGTTTCAGGATGCAATAGCACAGACTAAACTTCTGTACATTGCTTAAAAATATAACTTTTGAAATAAATTTAAGTTCAGACTTAAAAACTTATTATAATGCACATAATTATTAATTATAGTATTCAAGTAACCACTTTTATGCCCAGTTATGTGTTATGTGTTCTTCTAAAGTAATACAGAATCTCCAGGATTAGATGTTTTAAAGAATAAATATAAATCTAAAGAAAAATTGCTCATTGAGAGTAGTGTTTGTATCAAAGACTATTAAAAAAACTATAGTTTTAAAAATGATACTACTGAAGTATGCAAAACCAGAACAACTGGATTCACTTTTACTCTCACAATCATCATTGAAGGATGAATAAGAACAGGCCCACCATGACTGTCTCGGGTAGCCCTTAAATATCAACATTGACAAAAGAATGATGCTTCTAGTCTGATTCTCTCCATCCTGGAACTTAAGAACTTTGAATTGAGAGATTGAAAGACAGAAAATTATTATTATATTTTTATTTTTATTTTTTGATACTTTATTCACATTTCCAATGTTTCCCCCTTTCTAGGTCTCCTCTTTGGAAACCCCTATCCCCTCCCCCTTCCCGCCTCTATGAGTGTATTGCACCTCCCACCCACCCACCCACCCACTCCCGTATTCCCACCTTGACATTCCCCTTTACTGGGGCCTCTAACACCCTTTGGCCCAAGGGCTTCTCCTCCCCCTGATGGCCAACAAGGCCCTCCTCTGCCACATATGTGGTCTGAGCCATGGGTCCATAATGTGTATTCTTTGGTTGGTGGTCCAGCCTCAAGGAGCACCGAGACTGGGGTCAGGCCAGTTGTCACTGTTGCTCCCTCCATGGGGCTGCAAACTCCCTCAGCTCCTTCAGTCCCTTCTCCTACTCCTCCATCTGGGACCTTACTCTCAGTCCAGCGGTAACTGAAAAGTGAAACTTGGGTATTCCGAAATTTTGGGCTAATATCCACTTATCATATCCAGAGAATTATTTTGAAATGGGCCATATATCTCCAATAGGTTCTGACTTCAAAAGAGAGATTGGTCTCTCTATTGCTGAGGTTTCTAGAGCTTGTCTAGTATTGATGTGTCCTAAGTTCTTCACACTAGTCACCAATATTCTCTCAATAAATTCTAATTTGTTCTTGGACTTCTGGTAGAGCTTCCTGAAGTATACAGATTTTATATTTCCATTAGTCCTTTATCCCTCACATTTTAATATTGGTATAACATTAGGTCAGTTTTTTCAGTTATTAAAATTCTTATAATCACTATGTGATACTTTGAAAATGTTATATATTAATACATAAATATTACAAAATGCCTAAAAATGTTTAGCATGAAAATTTTCGTGCGCTGTTTAGACTAGTAGAAATGAGAACACTCTAGGAAAATCAAACAGTAAATACAGTAAATAGTATTATAAAACTTGGTAATAAAGCCTTTGTAAATTTTTATATATGTCTGACCAGGAATAGCATGTTTCAATATGACATGATCTGTGATTTTTTTCTTTGTTTGTTTATATAGTGGATTACGTTGACAGATTTTTGCATATTAAACCATCCCTGCATCCCTGGCATGAAGCCTAATTGATTGAAGTGATTGCTGGTTATGATGTGTTCTTGGATTTGGGTTGTGACAATTTTATTGAATTTTTTTTTCGAAGCCTACAGCACCCGGTATCCTAGGTGGTCTCCATTATTGAATATTTTTGCATCGATATTTATAAGCAAAAATAGGGCTGAGATTCTCTTTCTTTCTTGGGTCTTTGTGTGGTGTAGGTATCAGAGTAACTGTGGCTTCATATAATGAATTGGGTGGTGATCCTTCTGTTTCTATTTCTTGGAATAGTTTGAGGAGTGTTGGTATTAGCTCTTCTTTAAAGATCTGGTAGAGTTCTGCACTAAAACCATCTATCCCTGGGCTTTTTTTGGTTGGGAGGTTTTTAATGACTTCCGTTTCCTTAGGGGATATGGGCCTGTTTAGAGAGTTTACCTGGTCTTGATTTAACTTTGGTACGTGGTATCTGCCTTGAATGGCTGTCCTCTGAGAGGTCCAACAAGCAGCTAACTGAGTCAAGCACAGATACTTACACCCGACCAATGGACTGAAGCACTCTCTCAGTGACAAAAGGGAGGGATTTGGGGTGAAGAACTCTTGGAGGGGGCACCAAAAGAGAGGCAACATTTGGAATGTAAATAATTAAAATAAATTCTTAAAGAAAAAAAAAAACCCAGAAAATCATATTAAGCTTTTTCTTATTTGCTGAGATACCTGAGCATGATAAATAATTTCAGTTTTGTGTTATTGCCAAGAGGGAAATGGGATAGAGTTTGTTTTACTTATCACCATAGCTATGTGTATATGACAAAATGAACTTCTTTGGCTGTTGCCGTGTATTACACACACACACACACACACACACACTCATCTTTCAATTACAGGCAAAATTATGATAAATGAAACATCTGATTCTACAAGGCAATACAATTTTATTGGCACCAATCTTACTGTACATGCAGTATATCAACAATGGATTTCTCATTATAGTGTATATAACTGTACTCATGTGTGTATTTATATTTGTATGTATATCAATTAAAGGAATTATATGTGCATAGCATCCATGGTTTGCCAAAAATTGCAGAACCATGAATTTTTAGCAAGGTGTTTCATAATTTATCGAATTAACTAGGATTGAAGAAACTGAAGAAAAATATGTATTCACTTCTCACGATGCAACGCTATGCTATGTCACAATCAAGTCATTGAACAGTTTCTCTAGTGGATAGTTACATTCATTAGTCCTGGTTTGGAAGTATCACAGTGGGCAATAGAAAATTTGTGTGCATGTTGTCCTTTTCTCAATAAAATTTTTTGTTTTGTTTTGTTTTTTGTTTTGGTTTGTTTGTTTTGTTCCATTTTTGTTTATTTGTTGGGTTATTGTTGTTGTTGTTTGCTTCTATTCATGCTGGTGAGATTCATGTTACTTAATTTCAATTGACATAAAAAATTTAAAGTAACTCATTGAACTCTAATATTGATTTGTAGGTCCTTTCACAAGGTAAGAGTGCTGTGGAGCCAAAAACACTGCATTAACTATTATGTATAAAGCAGGGAGGAAATGAGTTACCTGTATTAACTTTGTGCTAATTTGGACATTGGAGAAAAAAACACCAAGAAACCTTGTAAAATACAAATTAAAGTTCTATTAGTAATAATAAAATACTTAGATGTGAAATAGAAGGAATAAGTCAGCTGGTGCTAAGTAGAACAGCCAGGGAAAGAATGTCTGAGACCTAAATTAAGAAAAATTAAGCCTTTGACATAAGGAGGAAAATAGCTTTGGGTAGGAGGAACAGCACATAGCAGCAGTTAGACTTGGGAAAGAATTTAGCTTTGTAATTAATTGAGAGAACAGTGGTGTGACGAGACTATAATGAGAAGAGCAGGAGTGGGACACTACACAATTAATGTGTTAGGAAGAGACCAATCATTGGTGGCTTTGGGGGCAGCACTCAAGAATCTGGCTCTTCTCCTACACTTTCAGATGCTGTTTGAAAATGATTCTGAATGGCCATACAGGGATGAATAGAGCTAAAATCTATCTTTTTATTAAAAGAATCTTTTATTTTGGCTAGTATAATTAAGTAAAAATTGAGTGACGTTAATATTGAGAGAGGAAAGATGCTAAGGATCATATTAATTGAAGTAGAAATTTATGGCGCTATTTAAATTGGTGAAAGAAGAGAGAGAAGAGAGTAGTAGAGAGGAACAAGTGCTGAAGAATAGAGGCACTGAGAGGCTAAGAGATGTGTTCAACCGTTGGTAGGAAAGTGCTGGCAGGTGGGCACATTCTTGCTTTGGAGGTCACTTCTGAGAGACACAGAATAATGTGAGTCAATTTTTGCTTACAAAGTTTTGAATTAAATTTCCATGTTGGTCTGTTGAAGTGAAGACATTCAACAGCAGCTACTTATGCAAATATAAACAGCAGGAAAAAATATTGTTTTCTGAATCATTAGATCTACACACATAATTTATAAGTCCATGAAAATTGACATACAACAGAAAATAGAAAGACCAAACTGGAGTGCAAAGTATTAAAAGACAGGGCAGAAAATAAGTAACTGGCAAAGGGGACTGATAAATCAGTGAGGAAGGAAGGCTGGAAAAGGCCACAGCATTAAATACAAGAAATAACAACACATCAAGATCAAGAAGTAGTGCCCAGTACAACTGTTCTTCAACTGAGCTGAGGACAAGGGAGTGTTGGCAACTGTGACTAGAGCAAGTTCAGTGACATGATAGCTGCCAAGTGCCTCCTCTGGGAGGTACAAGTCAAGGCAGAGAAAGATGACAGCAATTGTTGAAACCGGGAGTCGTGTGAAGTGGGAGATACTGAGTGAATTCATTCCAACAGAAAATTTCACTGTAGGCTTTTTTCTAAAGCTACATCTTTATGTTTTCATTAAATCTTCCTATAGCATGTATGGGATATAAAGACAACCCTCTAGCTTTGATGGAGACATAGCCTGTGTAGCCCATTGTACGTGGAAAATGCAAGGAGTTCAAATAACTGTGAGTGGAATAACAATCCAGTTTAGCAACAGGGCACCTTGCAGAATGGTGGGTATTTCCTCTCATGCTCTTATAGTGACAGGGAGCTGTAGCTCACTGTTAGTGCCTAGCATTACAAGATAAGGTCAGACTACATTGCTCTATCTCTGGAAAAATTAAAATGAAAGTTCAAAGTACGTTTGTGCTGATTGGGTTACTTTTGGATCAGTGTAAAAACCACAAAATTGTTATCTAAATTTATCTCTTTATTTTGAAATAATATGGATTTAAAGGAGCTTCTTTTCAGCTATAAATGCTTCATGTCTGATCTATCTTATTTCCTTCCCACAAATGTACCTTCCAGAATAAATGACATACAAGAGTATTTCTTTTTTTTTTTTTTCTGACCAGATAAGACAGCATGAAAATGATTACCATTTCTGGAAGATGTCTATGTAAAAAACCAAAGAAGATTCTTAAAATTAAGAGGTCCTGACATTAGTTTAAAAATCTTCCTGGTTTTATTTTTACCTCACTCATAAAAATGATTGCAAAATGTAATTTTATTCTATAAGTCAGTTTGCAGTCAGTTATAAGTTTCTGAAAGGAATGTATATGACATATTTTATTTTTTGGAGCATACTACATGTGGCCACAATATAGCCTCATAAGAATATTTGATAGCTGGATGCAAGCTATTTGATTGAATATTTCATAGAGTGAATGAGAGGTGACAGTATGGACAGGAACGGGGGGATTAGTGTAAACCTAGGAAGAAAGGATACAGAGAATGACAGGAGAGAATCCTACAGGGACAGAACTAACAACTTGAAATCTATATGGCTCATTAAATAAAACAGCATTTACTTTCAAAGTGCATCAGTGCATCAGAGAGTATGGATTAAACAAATCTAAGAAAACAAGGTTGGCTGTAAGAACTCTTCTGAGTCATTAGAGCCTGTGTATGAAATAACACACTGACAACAGTTCTGCTTTGCAATGAAATCTTAAGCAATAACTTCATATTGTCAAGGTGACATATCAGGTCGGTCAAAGACAACTTCAATCCTTTCATCTGAGTCACTAACAGGGTGACACTGAATTTATGCAAGGAGATAATATGATTTGACTTTGAGAGCTTTAATTCCTTTAAAGCAACATGATAAGCATCAGGAAGTCTGAAACTCTGGCTTCAGAACTGATGTACAATGCATATACCTGACACAGTTATAAATGAATTCCACTGATTGTGATGAGTAGTTTAGAAAAAAAATATGAATGGCATATGAGACCAAATAGTATGTTTCAAAAAATTCGACATAAAAATTCAATTTGCTTTGAGCTCTAAAGACAGCCAGCTTTTCAAAGAATGGAGAAGGTAAGAGATGATCAAAGCTATACTTTAGGAAGAAACCATGCTGGAAATTTAAAAAAAATGTGTATAATGTTCTTGTGGAGTCTAATTTTGTGTTATTTTTCTCATTGAATTGTTATGAAAAATAAGAGAAGAAATTGTTCTCATTTCAATAGAACCTCAGAGAAATTCAGTAATGTGTAGAAAGCTATGGTGCCCACCTGGCAGAGTAAGGGTCTTACTTCAGGTCATCCTTTTCCTCAAACATAACAGAATAAGAAATTGGGGCTGTCAACACATACTATATAATTTGGGGTTCCAGGAGGAGAGCATCTCAGAAGTCCTGAGGGTCCCATGTGGCAGTGCCATCCACGGTAAGGAGGGGATCAGACTTGAGGCACTTGAGTTCTAGAAATATGCTCTCTATGAGAAGACAACACCAGCACCTTTTCCTATTTAAGTTAGAGAATCTATTTGACACACTCTTAAGCATTAAACTAGAAGTCAGCTTATGAACTATTTCAGCTTCTCTGGTAAAATAGTTTTTATTTATTTTATAAAGTGTTATATTAAATTGGTAAACTTTTAATCATGCTCAAAGACAGTATTTTTTAAAGCTGTAGATATAAAGACAAGTCTATTATTTTATTTAGAGTTTTTTAAATAATTGCTCAACACTGGCACAATAGACAATAATCAGGACTGGTTAAACATCATCTGTGAATACATTATTGGTGATGAGATACAATTTGGATTATGTGCTTGAGTCTTCTACCATGGTGTTGTTGGTGATGTCGCTATAAAGTATGGAACAGAAATACGAATGGACTAATCATTGTCTGGTGGTGTGGAAAATAATGCTGAAGGTTCCATAGTGCTGATAAGCACATAACAACTCACAGAGAAAACTACTACCGATGACCTAACTAGAGAGGACGCCATAAATAAATTTGAGCAGTAGTAACTTTCTCTTAATTTATTATATTGAAAATATTTGACCACTTTTGATCTATGATATTTACACTAGATAATAACACTATTAATATGTTTAAGAAATGGAATAATTCATTTTTGACCTTTAGAACATATTTGGAGGTTCTAGAAGGGGAGCTCAGTTACATGGATTCTGGAGGCAAGAGACTGATGTTCCTCAATCAGGAAGTTTCCTCCTTGACTAGGATTGAGACTGCAGGAGGGACACCTGTGGAGCTATGGCTATCCTAGGCAGCAAGGTTAGCCACATCAACACTGGGCTGGAAAACGTGACAGTCAAATTGCCTTCATATTCAGTTTTTATTAATTTTGTGCCTAAAAATGGCTTAGCTGTTTGTATATTCACATGCTCAGATAGAAATTGAATTTTTGGTTATTCCAACATTCCACCAAAATCTAATACTTTTACAACTCTTTATATTAAAAATCTGACAGGAATGAACTACAGTAGCATACTCAAGGACTAAGTAAAGAGAAAAAAAGAAAAGTGACTTTATATTTTCAGAATTTACCCTTATAAAATTAGCCCTTTAAAGATTGGTTTTAAGTTTTGTTGATGTGCATGTGTGTAACTGTGTGTGCGTATTAACATGTATGGGACGGTGCCTGCTGGGTTCAGAAGATGGCTTTACATTTCTGGAGTTGGAATTGCAGGAGGTGGAGAGCCCTTGATGCGGTGCTAGAAATGGTCCTCTGCAGGAGTACAAGGTACTCTACACTAGAAAGACAAGCTTTAATATAGGAAAAAATAAAAAATTTAAGCAGTTGAGTGACCTAGGATGACAAAGAATCTGTGAACTATTTATCTTCTCAAATTATTGTCCTACTTGAGAACCAGAGCCAAATACAAAATTTGCTAGTTCTTCAATTTTATTTTGAAATTATCTTTTTCTTTTGTGAGAAGGTTGCTTATGATAAAGCATATCTTATGTCTTTGTTGACTTTGAAACGAGAACCACCCCGCCTCCTTCTTTCTATTGTTTGTTGTAATATTGGGGAACTGTTCCTTATCCCGGGTAGCACACACACTTGTTTTCTCTGGGTCTGACTACTAAGCAATTGCAGATATATACTACCACAACTTAAAATTATGAATTATTTATGTGTGGATATATAGAGATACCATAAGGAAAGAGTGCTGTATGAGGAAATAATTTTTATGTATAAGGGTACATACTTTTGAGAAATTCTACATTGTAAAAGCCCCCTACCCCATAAAATGTAGCTGATTCTACTTAGTGTTTAGTTGTGTTTACATTAACATTTTAAAATATATTTAGTTTCAGGCCAAGAACATGCATTAATGGAATAAAGGGTGATAACATTAAGCAAACAGTCTCATTCAGTGTTAAAATATATTTTGAAAACTATATGATGACCTGAAATAACATGTCAATTCTACCAAACATAATTACTCTCCTGGCAAGATGCTTGCTGTCATCATTTGAAATCACTGTATCATGTAATTCTATTTTAAAAAAACTATTTATTAAATATATCTTAAAATTAATACTTTATAAAATACCAAGAAAGTTGTAAATTCTGGGTATTGAATAACAAGTCTTATAGCATAGCTTGTGGTTATTATTCTGTTTGTCAATATGCTGCTTAAAGCATTGTTTCTTTGAAGAAAAACTAAAAAATATTATAATGTATAGTAAAGACATATGTCAAAATAAGATGTACTTTCTTTTAACTTCGTAGGTTAAGTCTTCCAGCTTCTCATTTGTTCCACTGATCAAGCAGGCACCTGCCCCATGATACAGAGCCTACAAAATTGTAATCATTCAAATATATAATACTGGCTTCCTAGGTTAAGTACAGTATGTTCTTTTTTGCATCCAACTGGGAACATGTGCTGACTTTGAGTAGAATTATTTGAGGACACATGTTTTCTGAGAAATCTTCTTATTGCTCATTTCCTCTATCACTATTGCCAATTTGAATTAAGAGTACTCAGAATATATTTGTCTAATGTGTGACTGTCTTAAAAGCTCCTTTTTACATGGCACATGATTAGAAGTCAACAGCCTTTGAATTAATGAGGTTAAGTATCACCAAGGTGGAATTAGGAAATACATCTGCTTAGAATGTAGCTAAAGAAAAACACTACTGTGTCTTTCACGCTTATGAAAATACCGACATTTTAAGTCTCATTTGATCATCGGGTACTGGAAAGAATAGTGAGTGAGAAACTCAGCCAATAAATGCTTTAATCGATTTTCTCTTCCCCAAACTCAATAATTTTTTCACAGTACACCTTTACTAGTATTTTTACCTGACAGATTAATATCCATAATATTTTCTGTCATAGAAAGGTAAAAGGAGGTTTTTCTTTGACATGATTACACTAAACAAACTTGAATTTTCTCTTTTCGTAATTTTTACATCTTTGAAGAAATGTTTTTCCTAGTATATACTAGTGAATATTTTCGCATAAAGAAATATATGAATAACTCAGCATGAGTGGTAAATCTGTATATAAATAGAAAACATAGGGGTTTTCAAATTTATATACAGGTTCAATATATAACCAAATAATGTGTTCATATATGTAAAAAAGTAAAATAATTAATCAACCAGGGTAAATACTCCACTCAATGGGTTTAAAGAAAGAGAGAAGTGAATAGCAAGATGGACAGAAAAATGTGAAGCTGGGTGGTAGCAGAGTAGATGGTATCTTGGAGGGGGTAGAGGTTGTAGACAAATACAGAGTACAGCGTTGAATTTCTCAAAGAGCGAATAACTATCAAGCTAAATTCTGAATGAGATTTTTTTTCATCATTTTTTATTGGATATTTTCATTATTTACATTTCAAATGTTTTCCCCTTTCCAGGTCTCCCGTTTAAAAGCTCCCTATTCCATTCCCTCTCCTCCTGCCTCTATGAGGTGCTCCCCCACCGACCCACTCCTGTCTTCCTGCCCTGGCATCCCCCTACACTGGGGCATTGAACTCCCTCAGGCCCAAGGGCCTCTTCTCACACTGATGCCAACAAGACCATCTTCTGCCACATATGTGGCCTGAGCCATGGGTCCCTCCATGTGTAGTCTTTGGTTGGTGGTCCAGTCCCTGGGAGCTCCAAGGGATCAGGCCAGTTGACACTGTTGCTCCCTCCATGGGGCTGCAAACCCCCTCACTTCCCTCAGTTCCTTCTTCAACTCCTCCATCCGGGACCCTGAGCTCAATTCAATGGCTGGCTATGACCATCCTCTTCTGTATTTGTCCAGCTCTGTCAGAGCCTCTCAGGAGACAGCCATATCAGGTTCCTGTCAGCGAGCACTTCCCAGCATCCACAATAGTATCTGTGTTTGGTGACTGTATATGGGATGGATCCCAAGGAGAGGAGGGGCAATCTCTGGGTGGCTTTTCCTTCAGTCTCTGCTCCAATTTTTGTCTCCATATTTCCTCCTGTGGTCATTTTGTTCCCCCTTCTAAGAAACACTGAAGCATCCAATTCTGCGCTTCATGAGAAACACTACATCTTTATTATATGTAAAAATAACTTCAACCTAGAAGGCAAATAGACAACAGAATTTATTCCATCATTATGATTCTTTGACTACGAGCAGGAGTACTTTAATGTTTTCATCATCTGTGAAAGTCATAGTGCCTGGAGGCAGATGCTACTCATTATAAAACTAATTCAACCAACAATCTTACTAATGTGTACGGATCCTATAGTAGTGTTTTGTCCCATATAATAATTTCACCATGTGATTGGAACATTATCATTTTATATCAGCAAACACAAAGTTTCTTGTTGACTTTAGAGATTTATTTAGTAAAAAGATTAAATCATGTCTCTCCTGGACTTCAGGGGATTTTGTGTTCATAATATAAACAAAAAGGTCTCATGGTTCTATTTTGACCTAGAAGATACATATTGTGCACTCTAAATCAGACATTTGTAAGCATTCCAAAGTGTTTGGTGCTTGTGGCAGCAAATGTACAAAACCTTTAGCAAGTAAATGGCTTTGAAAATTAGTCAGAGGTTAATTCTCTGCCTCATTGGCACCCCAAATTGGACAATTTGTAATCGATTTTGGTCACATTTACAAAGCACTTTTTCTATTGTGCAATGCAAAAAACTCACAGAAGTATACTACAGACAGAAAAACATCGGGATTTCAACAGGATGCATCAAGAGTTTATGCTTCTGTATTTGATAAACTGCACCATAGTGGTTTTGTTGCTCTATAAAAGAACATACATTTTAAACTCTCAAAGTATACTGGTTTTTCTATGAATGAACTTTTTTTTATTTAGATGTATTGACCTGTCACATGATTCTGCCTGTTTATATTATATAAATAGAAATAGGTCTACTGTGTGTGTGTGTGTATGTGTGTGTGTGTTTGTGTATGTGTAACTTCCTAGGTAAAATGCAGGGTACTGAGAGAGTGATACTCTCTTGTGCATTTTGAGGATTAGGCAGAATTAATCAAGTGCCTGTTCATGGTCCTAGACTTTGTTCAATAGTTAAACGGAAAGGCTAACTCAATATTTTTTCTATTTAAATGAATTCTTTTAATGTCTCATTAAGAAATCAATTGTATCTGTATTCCTAAGGATGTGTTTTGCAAAAGTTAAACTTAACCTAGAATTTTTGGAGAAAAAAGCCTGGCTGGTGTTTCAAACACACCGGCCATGTATCTTTATGTTTTGGGTGAGGTGAATAATACAAAATATCAAATTGAATGATGTATAGTTTTGTTATGAATTTATAGAACTAACTAGGCGCAATTTTTTGGTTAACTCCACTACATGCACTATGATTTGAATCTAATATATTGACAGGAAGACAACATAAAATAAAGATAATTTTTTTGCTAAAAATCCATATTAAGTCATTTTTACATGTGGTAAGTTTTTTGTTTTTTTTTTTTTTTTTTTTTGGTTTCTTTCTCTTTCATTTTTTGGTTGTTATATTTAATCTTTTATTTTTTATTAATTTTGTAATTTACATTCCAAATGTTGCTCCCATCCTGGTCCCCCTTGGCAGAGTTCTTCCACCCATCCACCATCTCCTTTGCCTCTGAGGGGGAGTCCCATCCCCCACCCTGTGTCACCACTTCTCCCTGGGGCATCAATTTTCTACAGGATTAGGCATATCCTCTTCCACTGAGGCCAGACAAGGCAATCCTCTGCTACATATGTGCCAGGGACCTCAGACCAGCCCATTCATACTCTTTGCTATCTTTTATAAACAATGTAAACTGTTTAACTATGTTTCATAGTTTTCATTTTACAAATGAGAGTCACAGCATAGGCTTTAAGAATGAGAGACTTCCTTAGGCCTTTAAAGTAGGTACCACTCTAGAATTTTAAAGATGCATGGCAAATGGAAGTGACTCATTAATCAATGAAAGTATTTTTAAGACACCTAAAGCACCTTTTACAAAGTATAATAATAGAGAGTACAGCAAGCACTTCAGAGGCATTAGACACTAGGACACATAAACCACTAGGAGAAAATGTGAGAGCAAATTTCAACTGTCTTCCACATTCAAAAAGGTGGAATGAAGATCAGGCAGGCTGCAAATGAACAGAGAAAGCCATTTTTGTTCATTTGAAAGTAGTAGACCTTTTCCCTTAATAATTGATGAGACTCATATAAGTTTTTATTTTGATTAAGCTTATACCTCAGTAGGATTTGAGCAAGAGTATGGAGCGTGTCTGTTTAGAATGTAAATAATATAGAGAAGTAAATGATCAAACAGAAAGAAATACTAAAACTTCAAATCTCTACCTAGGAAGCTTAGTTCATTTTCTTCCTATATCATGTGTTTGTTTATAGCCTATTTTTCCTGTGATCAAGGATTATTTATGTGATGTATAAGAACCACTACAATGCAAACAAATATACAAGTGAGTCAAGCAATATATTTTTCTTATATCAATTTCTTGTGTTATTATGGAGATAGTTCAAAAGCTTTAGTTTTACACTTGGTATAGAAATAAGACAATGCCTAACACATACAGTGCCCAACTCGCAGGACTTAAGTAGTCAAGTCAGGTTGTCACAACCAAACTCAAATGCGGTGGCATAAACTATAAAAATAAAAAGTTGTTTTCTACTGGTTTTGGAATTGGAAGTCTGAAGGAAAGTGTGAGAGATTATTGGTGGGAAGGGCTCTCTTCATGACTTGTAGGTGAACCACTTACGGTGTATCTTTGCATGATGAATTTGTCACTCTTCTTTGTAGGAGCCAAAATAGTAAGATGAAATAACCTTTTGACTGTTTTTACCCTAGCTATTTCATAGGACTCTATCCCAACACTTACTCATGTAGGGGAATAATCTGCTGTATAAATTTTTCTTTATGATAAATGGGAAAGAATTGAAGTCCATGGAAAAGCTCCTTCTAGTACCTTTAAAATAATTGTAAAAATTACTCATTGATTTTAAATCAGTAAAGTCTTAGACCCCCCCAAAACAATACAGGCTATTGGTTGCTTCCCAGAAATTGAAAGTAATTCCTTATTGCTGAATATACTGTTTCCTTTGGACATAGGACTTAGAATATTTGACTTGAATCTGAACTTAATGTCACAGACTAACTTTCATGTGGCCAGAAGGTTATGTATAGTCTGACAAATAGGGGAGGGAGAGCAATAAATAAATTTATCCAGTTGTGTTGTGGATTAGAGCTAATCTTTTATTATGTTAATTGGATCCTCCAAATTGCACTGGAATCTACATGTCAATGTTTGGAAATTGCCCAACCATTGAGCTGTTTAAGGCCTTTTAAAATATAAGGCTGCATGTGTGTGTGTGTGTGTGTGTGTGTGTGTGTGTGTGTGTGTGTGTGTGTGTATGTGTGTGTGTGTCTTTCATTTGGGATCCCAGAACATTAGGGCAGGTAGTGAGGACTATGCTGCTGCTGCTGCTGCCACAAATTGATTTGAGTAGAGGTAATTGGACACTACATCACTGTTGAAACACCTATGGACAAAACCAACAATCAACATAGCATGATTTCCCCAGATGTATAATAGTACCAAAAATCTCTTGCTGAAAACCAAGAGATGTTTAATTGTGCTTAAGGTTCTCTCACCAGGATTGGAATTATTCCTGGTCCTGACCAACTAGTCAGGGCCCATGAAGTTCTACTAACTCTCTTCTGGGCTAGGCAGGCGCTTACACATACATATGCCCATGCTACACACACACACATTCACACACACACACAAACATAAAATAAGCATTTTAAAGATTGCTTTTGAGTTGAACCTCTAGTAGTTACTTATTAAATTGAGATTATACAATATATATTAGGTTATTTTATTGTGAAAGTTACACTGGTGCAGTGGCTTGATAAATCTCCTTGCTCTCTGTCTCTGAGTTTATTTGTGAGAAAACAAAGAGAATGTTTTATTTTGTGCTTTTAACTCTTTGAACTGTGCTTGACGTGAGAAAGTACAGCTTCTCTAAGACGGGATGGAGCCACTATTGAGACTACTTAGCATCACAACTGTAATTGCTCTTTATTTCAAGCCTTTTCTAGGAGACTCTATGCTCAATCAAAGCTATTTGAGAGCTGGCTGCTTAAATAATGATCTTTTTACTTCCTCTTTATAATTGAAACTACAGACTGCACAAATTCAGTTTCCAATTTTGAGAGACTGGAAATTTTTGAATTCCCTATATGTTTTTCTTTCATGTCTTTTAAAATGCTTTGAAAATTGAGTGCAATTTTATTCCTCATTTCATTAAGTAAGAATAATGTGGAAGATGAAAAGTAGGTTTTTCAGATATTAAATGCAACAAATCCTACTAAAATAATAAACTAAATGTAAATTCTACATAAAACATAATCACAGACACACTGAAATTCATGACATATTTAATGGGTAAATTTTAGTAGAATATAAGATATAAGATAAATGTATATAAAGTAAATCAATAACATATATTCAAACTAAAACAACAAGAGAAGCAAACCTATGTAAGAGACAGAGACAGAGAGACAGACAGAGATCAGGGTGGGAAGGATGAGAAAGAAAATATACTGAAATGTATGCCATGGAGTACAGTCCAAAATTATTTCAAGTGGTATAAGAAATCAATGCTCAGATTTCAGCATTTCTTAAAACCCCAACAGAATAAAACAATATCCACACAGTTATTTGATGACAAAGGAAAAATGATAAAGAAAATGAAAGTATGTCCTTAATGTTCCAAGCCCTAATCTGGGAACTAGATACTAAGTAGCAGCAAGTAGAATTCAGAAATTGTGAAATGCTACTAAAATGCTAGGACCTTCTAAATAAATCAAATATATTTTCCATAAGAAAGATAAATACACATAAGAATTTATAGTTTTTGACATTTTCTCTAGAAATATATTTTAAGATGTTCATGTAACAGCTACAAGAATTGAACAAGATACCATGACATCAGAAACGGAAAGCAGTCAGACAATGCAATTTAAACAGTGTGACTGAAATCATATGAAATATAAATGGGGTTATTCCTGGGGATGAAGAGACTGGCGATTGGAACACTTGTTGTGGAAGTGTCTCAGGGTAATATGCTTTTGGTCTGAATGCTTTGCAAGTGTTCCCTTTGTGAACATCATTAAGTTGTAGACTTATATAAAGCTACCTACATCAAATAACAGAAAAATACAAGGGAAATATATAAGGACTGAATATATTCCCAGTTTCTAAGTACTATTTCATAGCAGATAGAACCAAGCATGGTCTAGATAGAATAAAATGTTTACTTCATTTAAAATATACTGGAAAATATGTATTTCCTATCGATTGGTTTTCCTATTTATTCTTTTACATTTCTTCTTTAAATTAATTTTAGCTTTATTTTACAAACTAGTTTAGACTCAAACTAATATATCTAATACATTATACAAATCAAAATATATTCAATGTTTAATAGCCAAAATTCTTACTGCTTTGCATTCATTATTCATTTATAAAAATTCTGTGATCAGTTATAAAAATTATATTAAAATATCATAGTTGAATTTCAAAAAATCAATCAATGTTTAACTGAGTTTTAGTTTAAAATATTTTTTGATGCTTTACTAACCATAAAAATACTAAGTAGTATCACATTGAAAATAATAATTTAATTCATGGCAAAAATACTTATTAACTTTTGCTATCTTCTCTTAGATTCTGTAAACAGATGTTTAACAGAAGCAAAATAAATATGGTATTACATGGGCATTTGATTACCCTAGTAATCAGTTGTTATTAATTTCAGAAGCTGTCCAAGTTTTCAGAGTTATTATAAGGGTACTAAAACATAAAGTTCTTTATATATTCTACTATAGGCAACCACCAAAGTGGAAACAGTTTTTATGTAAGTATATCTTATATTTTTCTGGTACTGGCAGTTGGCCCCAGTCCCTCTGAATGTAAGTGAGCATTAGAACTGAGTTATACCTCACCTGGTAGTTTTTTAACCAGACTGGCCTTGAACTCTAAATTCTTCTTTCTTTGTCTCTCAGGTGTTGAAATTATAGACTTTTGCTATCACTCTAGGCCAAGTGCTCCTATCTTGAAAATTACAATGTTTCACCACTTAGGCATTCCTATGTATAAAATGATAAATTAAGGAGGTAATTATTAAAATGATAAATGTTTATAGACTATGATGATAATTTTCATTCTTATGAATTATTATATATATTTAAATCGATATAATTGCAAGAAACAACTCTTTTTAAATACTTTAAAAATGTCCTACGTAGTTTACAATTAATACAATATGATTAATATTATTATGTCTTTTATTTATCATAAACTGAAATAAATTGAAGTGAATATTTTTATAACTTATTAATCATAGAAACGAGAACAGGCACACAATAGTCAACTAATTCTCAGGACTGTGCTTTAAATACTCAGTTCATGGTGGAATTTCCCAATGTATGCTTGTTATTTATATTTTACACAATTCATGTTTGATTTATGAATAGGATGCTCTAGTAAGCTTATTTCCTGGAATGTATTTTTAAATATAGTTATCATCTGTGCATTGCTACATATGTGATTCATTAGACTACATCAGTAGACATGTAATTAAATTTCTTAGGTAGCTCTCTTGTCATCTTTTGTCATAATCTTGACAGTCTCGGTGACTTGTAATTAATTCTCAGGGAGCCTCATACATAATTCTATTGCCTCTTTCCTCCAGTCTTCCTAATCGATGTCCCTTGTACCGATAATCGTGTGCTGGCAGCCCTACTGCCATCACCTTGAATAAGTGGGGTCTTTGGTCCCTGAGATTCCTTGTGCCTAAGAGACCTCATGTTCTGATACAAGTGACACAAATGGTCTTATTTTCTCTAATGGTTTCACCTTTGTAATGTTTGTCTTTTGGCATTTTTAAGAGATGATGCTCATTCCTTCTGTCTGCAACCTCCGGGTCCACAGGCTCTCTCCGGAGAACACAGGTCATAGTGTCCAGCAATGGTTCAGCATGTGAGACAAACCTTCAAGCTCATCTCCAAATGTTCGCTCCTTTGGTTTTCCTTAAGCAAGATGTCTCACTCTTGGAACTGTGACCAGTGTGGGATTCACCACAGCAGCCCTACAGAGATGAAGCTTGAGTCGATCTGCCATTGACATTATGATGGCCAAGGAAAGGAAAATGTGTGTGGAGGGATTATGAAACAGTTTAAAAAGAGACTTCACAAGCACTTTTACGTATTGTGATGGGAACTTGTTATGTTTCCCTGAAATTAAGCTTTTAACTGAAACTGAAGAAGCCTCTGGGCCACATCTTCATTTCCATAATAGGCTGACTTACTTAATCTACTCTTTTATGGAGTTCTTTAAGTAAGAAGCTGTTTTTGTTTCCCTTGGATACAATAAACTCCAAAAATAAGCTCAGGATCAGAATTATTTTAGATTTTCTTTTGCACTTCTTTGTTTTGTGTATGTTATGCTGGATAAATAGTCTGTATTTCAAACAAAAGGGAAAATACTTCTTGATTGTGTTTTTATGACAGTTTTCTCAAACAAATCAAAGCAATTTCAAAAATGCAATAGTAATATCAAACCATTTTAATGTTTGATTTTGTCCATTGTGCTACACTACATGTGTTCATTCCAATTAATTTTTGAACCATGAGTGTTATTGGGTGTGTCTGTCTATGGGTGGCACTTGGGAAACACCTTCACAGATTTTACTATTGGAGGCATAACACGTATACACTAGTATGCTCTTTTACTTGATTAAACCCCCCCCTTTAAGTTTACCAATAGCATATTTGTAAATCTGATTGAAATTTATACAAAGTTGAGAATTTATGAAGGTACTGAATATATGTTTACATACTTGATAAAATTGTATAATTATTCTCTGAAATCAGAACGTTGCTGAGGACTAAGAATCCCCTCAGTTTGACCTGCTTCTATGATGATCCTATTTAATTGACTTCTTTATTCTATTCCTTTAATGAAAATACAATTTTGCTTAGACTGATGGTAGTGCACTCTCTGAAACTATGTTCAAAGTGAAATTATGTTTTGTCTTCCTTATTGCCTTTATTTTTGATATGCTATGTTAACGAGAAGTCAACATTTCAAAGAGAAACTAAGTTATTCCTGTCTTTTTGACATCTTTTCTAAGATTCAAGTCATGCTTACAGATTCCAGTTATTTAAATATGAAAAATCAATAGTCTAACAGTTTTATATTATATTTGGAGTTCAATTTCATTTTAATTATTTTTTAGAAAAGATGTAAATTAATTTAGCATTTAAAGGACAGTATATCTACTGAGTGGCTATAAACACAGCAAATATTACTTTATTCTTTTCTTTTCTAAGTGATCTGATGACCTACTTTGTAGGCAGAATTTTGAAAGGAAAGGAAGATAAGAAATGGAAAATGATTAGAACCTGTTCTCTGTATATTTAAAATATAGTTTCAGAACAAGAAAAATATAAGAAGTCCTAATACAGAAAAATCTTTGTGCTCAAAAATTGAATAAATGAAGAAAGTATCTTGAAGTTTTAGAAGACATGGAGAGATCAGCTCTTGAGGGGCCTCAGGGCATGCTCATGAAAAGGCAGGCTGGAGACTGGAGACAGAAGATTGGTGAAAGAAGTAGGAATGTAAAATGTCAAGGATGCCAGATTAAAATAACACAATGAAAACCAGTAAAAATAAAAAGTAATAAAAACCAATGACTTCAATTTTAAGAGTGAGGAATCTGCTCAACTTTAATGTAAAAAGTTTTGGTATGTGATTTGAGCTGCCCACCTCCAACACCCCCAACCTGTCTCTGTGTTTTTCTCCCTTCTTTCTAGAACATTCTAGAACACAAAACTATTAGGAATGCAAAAAATAATCATTCATTAAAAATGAATCTGTTGTCAGACATCAGATATACAAGCTGACCATTTTAATAACTATTGTTAGCAAGATACTAGCAAGGGAGATTCTAGTATTTGCTTAGGAAAACAATAGATTGGACAGATGATGGGTTGGTGGTGTGTAGAAGATGCACCACAGGAAAATGCCTAAGGGAAAGCACAGCAAATCAATCAAGCAACAAAAGGTCAAGAATGAGTACAGCAAAGGCATTTTCATGATAGGAGGGTGGGACAAAATCACCAGACCACACAGTACCATAAACACTACTCTAATGTAGTCAGCGCTGTTTTTGGCAGACTACAATGAGACAACGCGTTCAAAACAATTTCTGTATTTTAGAAAAATCTCACAGGTCAAACTATATTAGAATGGGTCACAGAATGAGAGAGAAATTCCTTTGGCAGGTGTTCTAGCAGATAAACATTAGGAAGGTCTAATTGCTTGAGAGGGTTTAGAATTTTCAACCTCTTGAATGTAAGAGAATTCGGAGAACTTAATGGAAAATTTTAATTAAAATTTTTATGAGAATTGTACAAACAAGAGTTTTGCCTATAGATGGGTGCATGTACACACATGCTAACATAAACACACTCATGAAAACACACAACACAGTACACATGTACATGACCACTTATCATATCCACACATGTACATGCACACATCCATATTTAAAAGGTTCAATATTTGGAATAATAGAATTGTTTTAAAGTATTGAAAAATCATCAGTATTTTCATTAACAGATAGTAAAACTTCTATTTAAATGTTGGATTTTCTTCTTCTCCATATTTAAATTATCCCTAATACATAATCTATCCAAGGTGATTCTTTTGTGCAAATTTGTAGATAATGGTGTCATTTTGCATTTGAGAAATGTCAAAAAGAAGGCTTATAAGCTGAGATATAGATGCTGCCCTTAAAGAAACTATGGGATTGCTTCAGGAAGTATTTGTAATTGTGAGGAATGGAGGTCTATTAGAAAAGTGAATTCTATACACAAACTCAGTCTCTCATAACTAGTGAGGAGTTTAATACCACTGAGACCACAGATGGGAAACTATGCGGGGGGATCAGAAGTCATGAGAGTTGGTTGCATTATCAGTAAGAAAACCATCAGATAATTCCAGATCTAAGGAAGGAGGAATGCCGCAGAGCATCCAAGAAAGAAAACAGTATTGCTCTCAAAATAGTTTTTTTTTTTTTTTTTTTTTTTTTTTTTTTGGATTCTAGATGTCTATAATATAGATAAATTCTTAAAAAAGCTTTTACTATAGAGATGGTTCAGTGGGTATAGGTACCTGACACTAAAACCAAAGGCCTGAGTTTAGTACCCAGGGCAGACACAGAGAACCAACTTAGAGAAGTTATTATACAGACTCCTCCTAAGAGCTGAGAGGCACACACACACACACACACACACACATACACACACACACACACACACACACACACACACACACACACACACACACACACACACTGAGAAAGAGAGACACTGAATAAATGAGTGAACAATAAATAAATAAAATACTTTAAGAATTCTAGCAACTTCCTTTTTCATAAAACCTTTATTGTAACTGTTTTCATATTGCCCTTACAATGAAAAGTAAGTGTTTTAAGCAAACACGTGGTCTCCTCATTAGCAAACCTTGCAGCTAATGCTTAGAATTGGTGTGGCATTTTGTGAGTAAAATGACTTCTGGTGCATTACTCTCAGACCCAGTTTGATGACTCTGTGCAAGACAGAGTCATTTACTGTAATCTTACCTCCATTATATTCAGAATGTCAGGAAAAATTTGTGTGATTATAGCCCTCAGAAAAATTTAAGGATTTAATATGTCTTACTATCTAGTAGTTTGACAAAATTACTCCTAGAAAGAAATAACACTCGGCAACACCAAAATGCATTACATTTGTTAAGAATCTGCTCACCACGGGATTTATCCACAGTCTAATGACACATTTGAAGATCAAGAGGCAACTGATAGGAAGAGTGAAGCACCTGTCATGCAGATCAACATTATGTCCTGTATAGTTTTAATTCTATCCAAGTTGATCCTATTTTTAAAATGTCACCTGTTGTGAAGCTTTGCTGTTTTATTCTTACTTGAATATAAAAATGGTAGAAATACAATATTATTATTATTAAATTTAAATAGAAATTATTTTATTAAATAGAATATTAATAGCAATTATTTTCCACCTTTAGTTAATTGTAATTTTCTGTGGCTTAAAACAAAAGCAAAGAGTGACACAATGAGCACACGTCTACCCTTTTCACAGAGCTGATTTCATGTTCTTCAATAGACTCAAAGACTTGCTAAAGCACATGATGGTTATATTTTTGGCTTTGGGTGCTCTCTCCATATGTATTTTTAAATTGCTACTAAAACGATTCAAGTGTTCCTTTTCTTCTCTGCTCAGCACTTACTTTCTCTTGTTTTCTTCATGACAGACAATTTCATAGTTTTGAATCAAAATTTGAGAACAGAGTATTTATCACCAATGGAAAAAATAAGTAAATTGTATATATATATATATACACATATATATATGTATATATATATATTAATATTTTATATATATTATAATATATATATATATTAATATTTTATCCCTTATAAATTATCCCTTATAAAAGAATTATATCAATCAATGTATTGGTTAGTTTCCTATTTGCTGTGTTCTACAGTGACACAAAGTAACCAAAAGGAGGGAGGACTTGTTTGGGCTCCAGAGAATAGAGTCCATCATGACAGTGAAGCCACGGTGGTGGATGCATGAGGTCCAATTGCCTCTTAGTCTAGAAACAGGATGAGATGAATGCCAGTGTTCAACTGGACTTTTATTTCTTTTGATTTTTTCCCAGAACCCAGCCCATAACATTACTGAAGCCTGGAGCTTCTGTTGCCCATGAAAATTTGGGAAGCAGAAATTGGTGCATGAAATAGTTATATTCCAACTTGGTCTTGAGAAAATGGAGAAAGTCATAGTGTGAGAAACGAAGTCTGTACTTCATTTTTCCATACATAATTCTCTCTGGAAATGCCATCACAGAAATGGTCAGAGTTGTGTCTCTTAATACTAAATCCTGTCAAGGTGGTAATGACAGTTAACTGTCTATAGACTTACAATTTGTATCAACATGGTTAAACTTAGAAGATGTTGTGTTAAATGCACTAAAGCTGACAAAAAACCAAAACTACAACAAAATATGGGGGGTATAGTGTTACACAAATTTACAGATCAACAGACACAAAAGTGCAGTTCTGAAGACTGAAAGGATCGTGATGACTAACGTACACTAGGAGAACTTCCCTTAGCAGTTAGTACATTGACAGATGCTGGTGGAGTTACTCATACCAAACATACTCATACAAGAACAGGGTAACTAAATGATATTATAAAAGTCCTAATTCTTTGACTGTACTAAATGTTTTCTTATTTTACATTGAGATATCATGTTGTGTAACTATAATATAGACAATAAAGAAAAAAGAACAAGGAATCAGTAGTTTTTAAAGTTTTACAGAGCTACTCAACTCTTTCCTCAGAGTAAGAGTGACTTTTTTTTTTTTTTTTGCCTTTTGTCACTTAAACATCAATGATTAAGCAAAAGCCTTTCAATTTCTTAGTGTCAATCCCCCAAACTCCCTCAGCTCCAAATGACCAATTAGTGCCAAAGCTGTGAAGACACTTCAGTTATCTTGGTTCAGATCTTCAGCTAACCCTTTCACTTAGAACTGTTAACAGCCTGATAATTAGATTTCTTTCCAAACTAAATTTTTGAGAAAAATCCTGCCATTTTACAAGCACAGCATTCAATTACTATAGTTGAAGTATAACTAAACTCTATTCTTTTCACTTAATTTTTCTTTAGTATAGTATTATTTCCAATATCAATTACTTTGTCAAAAAAATGTTAAAAGCTACTGAAAATATGTCTTTTTAATAGAATTATCTATGCTATTTTTCTTTTCTTTTATTGGATATTTTCTTTATTTACATTGAAAAGGCTATCCTCTTTCTCCTCTGGAAATTCCCTATCCTCTCCCCCTCCCCCTACTTTTATGATGGTCTTCCCTCACTCACCCACCCCTGGCATTCTTCTACACAGGAGTATTGAGCCTTCACAGGAACAAGGCCCTCTCCTACCATTACCGTCTGACAAGGCCATCCTCTGCTACATATGCAGCTGGAACCATGAGTCCCTCAGTGTATACTCTGGTTGGCGGTTGAGTCCCTGGGAGCTCTGGGGGTTCTGCTTGGTTGATATTTTTGTTCTTCCTATGGGGTTGCAAATCCTTTCATCTCCTTCAGTCCTTTCTCTAATTTCTCCATTGTGGACCCTGTGATCAGTCCAACAGTTGGCTGCAAGCATCTGCCTCTGTATTTGTCAGGCTCTGACAGAGCCTCTCAGAAGACAATCATATCAGGATCCTGTCAGCAAGCACTTCTTAGCAACCACAATAGTGTCTGCATTTGGTGGCTGTATATGGGATGGATCCCCAGGTGGGGCAGTCTCTGGATGGCCTTTCCTTCAGTCTCTGCTCCACACTTTGTCTCCTAATTTCCTCCTGTGAGTATTTTGTTCCCCCTTCTAAAAAGGACTGAAGCATCCACACTTTGGTCTTCCTTCTTGAGCTTCATGTGGTCTGTGAATTGTATCTTGGGTAGTCCGAGCTTTTGGGCTAATATCCACTTATCAGTGAGTGCATACCATGTGTGTTCTTTTGTGATTGGGTTATCTCACTCAAGATGATATTTTCTAGTTTCATCTATTTGGCTAAGAATTTCATGAAGTCATTGTTTTTGTTTTTGTTTTTTGTTTGTTTGTTTGGTTTTTCAAGACAGGCTTTCTCTGTGTAGCCCTGGCTGTCCTGGAACTCACTCTGTAGACCAGGCTGGTCTTGAACTTAGAAATCCACCTGCCTCTGCCTCCCAAGTGCTGGGATTAAAGGCGTGCACCACCACTGCCTGACCAGAAGTCATTGTTTTTAATAGCTGAGTAGCACTCCATTGTGTAAACGCTCCACATTTTCTGTATCCATTTCTTTGTAGATGTTAATGCTGATACCATTCTTGATAAACCTAGGGCAATTTGATATATTTAGATTATCACCACATGTAATCTCCACCTCTTTTTGAAAAATTTTACCTGAGATTCTCTGTTTTCATTTTTTTTTGACTTTTGTTTTATTTATTTTTATTTTATTTTTTTATCTTTTTTTATTTTTGATACTTTATGCACATTTCCAATGTTTCCCCTTTTCTGGGTCTCCTCTTTGGAAACCCCCTACCCCCTCCCCATTCCCACCTCTATGAGGGAATTCCACCTTCCACCCACCCGATCACCCATCCCCATATTCCTACCTTGACTTTCCCCTTTACTGGGGCCTCTAACACCCTCAGGCCCAAAGGCCTCTCCTCTCTCCCTGATGGCCATCGAGGTCATCCTTTGCCACATATGTGGTCCGAACCATGGGTCCGTAGATGTGTGTTCTTTTGTTGGTGGTCCAAACTTCAGGACGACCGGGGGAGGGTCAAGTCCATTGACGCTCTTGCTCCCTCCATGGAGCTGCAAATTCCCTCAGCTCCTTCAGACCTTTCTCCAACTCCTCCATCTGGGACCTCACTCTCAGTCCAGCGGTTACTGTTAAGTGAAACTTGGACATTCTGAACTTTTGGGCTAATATCCGCTTATCAATGAGTACATACTGTGTTCTTTCTTTTGTGACTGAGTTACCTCGCTCAGGATGATATTTTCAAGTTCCATCCATTTGCCTGCAAATTTCATGAAGTCATTGTTTTTAATAGCTGAGTAGTACTCCATTGTGTAAATGTACCACATTTTCTGTATCCATTCCTCTGATGAGGGACATCTGGGTTGTTTCCAGCTTCTGGCTATTATAAATATGGGTGCTATGAACATAGTGGAGCGTGTGTCTTTATTACATGTTGGAGCATCTTCTGGGTATATGCCCAGGAGAGGTATAGCTGGGTCCTCAGGTAGTATTATGTCCATTTTTCTGAGGGTCCGCAAAACTGATTTCCAGAGTGGTTGTACCAGCTTGCAGTCCCACCAACAGTGGAGGAGTGTTCCTCTTTGTTTTATTTTCATGTACTTTTATTTTTCTGTCTCACTATTTGTGATACACCACATCATGAATAGCAGTAAGAAGTGTCTTGAGTTCTTTGAACTCTAAGAATATGGATAGAATAATGAAATTGATACTTTTGAACTATTTAAGAATATTCACTTATATATTCCAAACATTCTCTTAAATTTTAAGATACTTTTATGCATTTACAATGATATAATTAACAGATTTATTATGTAGCTTTGCTCCCAAGATTTATCCACAAATTAGAAGTCTTTTCCTTTTCCAGGTATGGAATCAGTTACTGCATCCATCTTAATGGTCAAGAAGACTATATTATACACAGCAAAGAATAGAATTTAGAGATGAACTCACAAATCATGTTCTCAATCCTTAAGGCTCAGTAAGTTAAAGATAGAGAGTGAAAAAAAGGAGTGACAGGAACACTAGATGATAGGGGAGCAATATTAATATATTTTCTGGGAAAAAAGAAAGATTTTCAGACATTTATGTGACAGTAGTATTTCCTTTTATGCTCCCTTCTAGTCATTTCCATAGTAACTGTCAACTGTTCTTGCAATGGAGGGTATAATGTGGAACACGAAGATAGGACTGTAATAAGGTGAGAGCCTTTGGTGGTCACTTTGGAGCCATCTTCGCCTAACTAGTTCCATTTAGTTCACATTAAGAGGGAACTAAAGCATAGGCCATTCTGTCCTCAAATATGCAATGATTGTGATATACTAGAAATTAAACTAGATCAAACAGGCACTGCTCAGCATGTCAAGTATGCCCCTTTTATGTTTAGCCCTCTTCCTTCATGAGTGCTGAAGGGTGAAGATCTGCCTTTTGTGAACTTCTTTTGGTTCAAATTGAATGTTATATAGGAGCCATTGGAGGAATGATAATTTTCCACAGCTAAACTTAAACATGTTTGGATATTTTTGTAGTCATCATTTTAGCTGTTTATGCCCCCCCCACCAAGTAACTATCATGTTTAATTTATCTCCAGCATTCACTTAGGAATGAGACAAGATAATTTTACCATAAATGGAACAAATTCTAAAAAATATGGCAGGTTCTCTTCAAAAATGTTTCAAACATTTCAGATAAGAGTGTCTTGAATTTGATTTTAAATTAGACGTCCTTTCTAGAAGCTTGGAGTCACCATGTATTGAGTATGTTAGCATAAATTTT
The DNA here is from genome assembly GCA_028551405.1 of Uromys caudimaculatus. Taxonomy (NCBI): domain Eukaryota; kingdom Metazoa; phylum Chordata; class Mammalia; order Rodentia; family Muridae; genus Uromys; species Uromys caudimaculatus. Next base: position 114,019,363 of record CM052700.1, on the reverse strand, counting down.
TTTAGGTAGGTGTCTACTAATACTCCATTATGAAGAATTCTGATGTTAATTTTGGCAAAAGAATCATTTAAACCACACAGTAAGGATCCAGAAAGGATCAAATGAAGGTATGCATATTGTAATGTATCTTTATGAACACTCGATACACATATTTTAATATAACTTCTGTTACAAGGAGCAGGTCCTGAAGTCTTGACTTTTCTCAGCAACCACTGGCTAAACAGTGTCCATGTATGAAGCCTGAGATAGACAGCAGAAAGTACTTACAAGAAAATGACCTTAAGTAACTCACTCAATTTTACACTGGCATTTTTACCCTGAAACAGATATATAAAAGAAGTCAAATCTGTATTAAAGCAACTCTTGTTTGTATATCAAAATAACACCATGCTCATAGAGCTTAAAGATATATTCTCAAAATAGTCAGTGAGACTAGGGAATCTAGACCATTCATGTTGAAGAGCATTGTTGTTGTTGGTGGTGGTGGTAGTGGTGTTTTGTTGTTGTTGTTGTTTTTTGTTTTTTACTACTGTCCACTGTTTACTCTATCTCAAAGCCTGTATTACTCCATGCCCTTTGGCTCTGATATTCTAATGGTAGACCAAATCAGACACAAAGCATCATGTCTATTTATTTTCCATATAAAGTATAGGAAGATAAAATATGGAACTCATTGAATTGTTCATTGCAGAGACTTATCAGGCATATGCCTTTACTGAATGCTTTCTCTCACTTTGGAAAGTCACATTAAACTGAGACTAGTTAGAGGTACTGAATGTGTAGGTGGTTCACAGTCTAGTAGTGTCTGAGTAGTCTTCTGTCTTGCATACTGCATTCATGAAGGATGCTACAGTCATGACTATGGTCTGCTGGGACTTGTGGGCTTTTCCTTGGGCATTGTGGTCACTGATGCCTTTCTTGAGGTAAATCATACATCAGATGTCACTGTGCTTAGAGTTTCTCTAGATCCACATTTTTTCTTATATCTCCTTTATTCTCTCTAAAGAGTGCTGGAAATCAGCATTTTTTTACTTTGTACATTACATCTAAAACTATACCATTTATGGGGGTTTTCTCTCAGCCAAATGGCCTATAAGGGCTGAAAGAAACTAAAATGTCTGTATTCTTCATTACCTAAGATAATTAGCTTATGAACAATGATGAGACAGAATGATGAAGATTTCTGTACCTGCCAAACTATTAAAATACCTGTTTTGGGTTTCAAGCATGTTCCAGTGCAAAACTGAACAGAGACAATTGACCTTTAGACGTAGTTTACAACATAACTGGAGTACTAGTCAAATAAAACATCCTTTTAAGGCTTTAATTGTCTATATATGACTTTTTTTTCCAGTCCCATAATAGCGCATTTGTTTTGGTTATCTATGCCTGATAGATATTAAAGATATGGTAGGTAAGCAACCACCATGCCAGCTCCACATTATCCCTTGATCCTTCCTACTTTTTTCTTTATAATTTGATTTTTTTTTACATTTTAATGCATTTATTTGTTCTTATTTTAGCTTACAGCTAAATTTTAAAGAAAGCCATTCAAACTTTAAAATAAGTAGCCCTAGAGTCATTTCAATTGCAATGAAACAAAATATGGCACAGAAGGGATTTTTCATTAGAACATATTGCTGTGAGCAAAATTAAGTTCATTTTATTCTGTTTTTTGAAAGGAGTTAAATTATGGTCCATCATCAAGAAAGACAGGGCAGGAACTTGGAGGCAGTAACTGAGGCAGAGACCGTGGAGTCTCACTGCCTATAATGCTTACTCTAGCACATTCAGTTGCCTTTCCTTTAAAGAATAATAAGGATATTTTTCTAACACAATATGTCCTGATTATGTTTTCACTCACTCTACCTCTATGAGAAGTACTTCTACTTATTTTTCTATCTCTCTTTCCATCCAGATCCTCCCCTTTCTGTTCCTCATTAGAAAACAAACATGATCCTAAGGGATCATAACATAACCTAACAAGATAAAACAAAACCTAACACATCAAAGTTGAAAAAGATGAACAGAAAGAAAGGAGTCAAAAGGACCGCACAAGAATCAGAGATCCACTTGTTTGAACACTCAGAAATTCCATAAAATCCACTAAACTGGAATTCATATTATAGACGCTGAGAACTTGGTGTAAAACCTCTTCCATGGTACTTCATGAGTCCTGAGGGGATGAAATTCATGGAGAGATCCAATCTGGGGTTGAGAGTTCCAAAGTCTCTGATTCTCTGTGTATTGTTCCTACTGCTAAGGAAAATAGAGACTCCTCATACTGACCATCTACAGAATCAGATGAACTTGTCCCTAGAAAACAGGCCATTCTAGCTGTTTCTCTGGACACCCTGTTTGCAGTATCCATACTGATTGCCACCCTGCCACTGGGGACTCTATGGTCACACTAATCAAGAAGACATGAGGACAAGGAAATTAACAGAAATGTAGGGGCATCTTCCCAGTGATCTCATTGACCTCACATGACTGGCTGACTATAGATGATTCTGGGCTATCATTTGAGCCCTTCTCTCCTTTGTGAAAGTCCTGGTTGTTCAACATCCAGAAATATAGTCCTACCAGTCTTTAAAAGTGAGTATATTTATAACTTATTTAAGTTCTATGGTTAATCTGAGCTATAAAGTGAAACCAGTGGAGTTGGCTTTTTGACTAAATTCAATTAGGATAACAGGTTGCTTTTATTCAACCATAAATTATAAACAAATTCCCATTTCTAGTGGCTCATAGATGTATGCCTGGATTCTTAATGCCCAGTCTTTGCAACTGTTACAATGGCAGTGCTTATAGTGTAAAACCTATTATTAGGCAAATCTAATTATTTTTGTGTAGAGATGATGACCAGGGACTGGACATATATCTCAGATGGCAAAGTGGCCTAGCATGTATGAAGCCCCAGATCCATTCTGAGCACCACAGATACAAACACAAAACCACACATATGCAAGCAAGGATGACCATAATACAACTGGGACCAAAGAAATTTTTAGAAGTATTAACAATTTTAGTTTTGAAGACATTATTAACCTGTTACTTTCCAATTTTTCCTTTCCTTACCAAGACATAAATTAGAAAATATAAATTATTTTTAACTTTAAAAATCGGGTATTAGTCATCTTTACAGCTGTACAGAATCTATTGAGGACTTAGCTTTTATTTTTTTTGAAAGATAATTTAGAGTTGTTTTCCAGGTCATGTATGTAAAAGTGATTCTGTCTTTGACATGGTTTCAAATTGGCTTCTGAATGCTTAGGCTATAATATTAATGACCACGAGTACACTAGTTGCTAGGTATACAGGTATTTTTAATGCATACAATAGAAAAACAAATGATAAGAGTAGACCAATAGATACATCCTAGTTATTTAATAGTATCATTCAGATAATGAAAACTGCTAACTACCTGAGGCCAAGATGCCAAGATTTCTTTTTCTACCATTTTATGTTTTTAAGGTCTAGAAGTAATATATATAGTATAAAGTAAAACATGCATTACTATTCATGCTATACCTAAATACTTTTAAATCTACAACCTAATGTACAATATTTAGATAAAGTGTAGACACAGAGCATTTAGGTCTTATATAAAAATACAGTGTATCTCCACTTAGATATATGAAGTGGCAAATAAAGTACAAAGCCAAAACTGATTTAACTAAAGTAAAAAAAGTGACTGTTTAGAGGACTTTAAAATACCTAATAAACAGACAGTCTTATTCTAGTTAGGTATAATTGTCAATGTTACTTGTAGATATTGCCCAAATTTGAACTTTTGGTATGTCTTTGGGAAATTATATTGCTTGTTACTTGATGTGTGTTAAAGAGCCCTATCCTCTGTGGTCAATATTATTCCCTAAGCAGGACATCCTGGGCTGTATAGGGAAGCTAACTGAGCACAAACCTGCATGAGTCATCAAAACATTTTCCTCTCTACTTTTTAGTTCAAGTTCCTGCCATGAATCCCCTCTTCCTGTAAGAGAAAACTAACCATTACCTCCCATAAGATGTCTTTTGTCAGACTGTTTTATCAAGGGAGCAGATAGAAAGCTATGATGGCCTAGGAAGGCAGGCTCACCTTAAGGAATGTTAAATACATAGGTAGAAATCTTAGTGTTTTGATGAGATACACTTTGCTTACTAGAGCAGTAGCTTACAGATCTAGCGTTCTCATTTATTCATAAAACATAAATCCTCTTTTTAATCTTTTTCTAAACTAGCTTTCATTAACACTATGGAGAGGCAGTCAGTGGGCTGTGAGGCCCTGGGTGATGAGGATTTATACAGGTGATTTCCCTTTCAAGTATGTTCAGTTTGATCACACAAACATTCCTTGAAATTCCATGCTATCCTAAAGGTCATAGTAATCCCATGTAAGCAGACACCTCACATATTAGAAAATGGTCCATTGAACAGAAAATGTTACAGGTGTCCACTAGGGAACACGCTCTGGTGAGACTGTTTCAGGAGCAAATTGACCACTATTGTGCACGAGGTCCTTCAGTGGTGGCATGCTGAGCAGATGGCACTGTGGAAGTTCCAGCTGATCCTGGAGAGCATCAGCCAGAGGACTAGCCCTGGTGTGAATTCAGCAATGGTACAGTAAATCAATGGTCACTGAGGAAAGAGTCCCAGAGAAACCAGTATTAAAGTCCCCTTGCTGTTGAGTATTATCAGAGACATTTGAGATGCCCTGTCCCAGGAGCAGTGCAGTGTAATACAACTTGCCACCTCTGAAGTTAGCATTTTTCTATTATTCCAGTGGACCATCGCTTTATACTGTCAGGGTTCCTAGCTATGGCTGGCTAGTTAACACTTCAGAGCCACCTTCAGGTTGGTTCATTAATGTCAGTACATACCTGAGGCTTGGCTCATAAAAGGAGCTGTTTTGTGGCTGGCTCACATCTAGTAAGCATTTCATTACTCCAAGTCACACAAAATGCTTTCTTTCATGTTTCTAACAAACATTTTGGGTTTTCCAACATTTGAGGCTTTCTTACTCTTTCATTAAAGCTTCCTGCTCTCACGTAGCTGCTTGTCCATCATGCCAGTGTAAGTGCACGTTTTTTTTTTCCTTCTCTCCTTCATCTTCCCCTTCATGGTGAGAACTGTACATATTTGCAAATAAATAAATTCACCCTGCTCAGTCTATTTGAAGTTACTTGCATATCTGTTTTCAGAGCTTATTACTTGGAATTGGAACTCCAATTGCTTTATTATTCCCTGAGAAAACTATTTCTGATACTCTTAGTGACATAGAGTTCTTCATGTGAGGTTATTTGTGTGTACCCCAACTTTAACACACACCACAAACCACTTTAACATGTCTCCTGTTGTTGTCCGTGTTCAGCTCCAGTTTAGGCAGCCATATTGGTGCCATTTCCTTTTGATTATGTCCTGTATAGTCCTACACTATTCTTAATCTGAGATCAGTCGTAATGAAGTCACATTGCTAAGTAGAAAATGTACATCTTGAAAATACAGAGATAACTGAGTTCGAGGCCAGCCTGGTCTACAGAGTGAGTTCCAGGATAGCCAGGGCTACACAGAGAAACCCTGTCTCGAAAAAACCAAAAAAAAAAGAAAAAAAAAAGAAAATACAGAGATAAAACAAAGTTAAAATGAGTGGAGAAGATATGTGAGCAGGGAGGTAAAGTTAGTTTTGAGAATGTAGGGAAAAGTTTGGAGGAAATATGACCCAAATACACTGTATAAAATTTACAAAGAATTAATAAAAATGTTGTACTAAAAAAACTTTGCCTAGTCCTATTCATCTCCCCTTATGGATGTGGGATCTCTCTTAATTTTTTCCAAATACTAAAATCCAGCATTATACTATATTATTTCCTAAGCTATATACTGAGATCCTGCCATAAATTGACAGACATCCTTCACTTCACATACTTGTCTAGTAGCATGTCTTTATGTCATTGGTACCATTAAATAGGATTTTACCATTTCACTAACATGAGACCTGTCAAGAACTTTTCAAAGCTTTCCTCTTCCCTCAGATGAATATTATTGGCTCATCCTGCCTCTGGCTGTCCTACTTATAAAAATGAGACATTTTGTGCATTTTGGCAAGGTATTATCATTCTATATTTCCACATGAATGTGGATCTGGAATGCCATACCTTCTTCCAAGTTGACATCATCTCTCATGGGTCACCTGATCAAGACCACCATACTGGCACCAGGGTATATGCATGCTGACTCAAGTGCAATATAGAATTAGAAATATACAAGACTAAACAAACTAGATAGAAGACAAAGTTAGAAATGGGTAGTAAGGAAGGATAGGGATAGGGCAAAACGATGCATGTAACATGGGAAAGAAGGGTGAGTGAAGTGTTTTTAAAAGACCAGAGTGGCCGAAGAAGTAGTTGAGTGATGAGATTCCATCACAACACATTTCACGGGAAAATGCCATAATGGGAACTCTATGGGATCAACAGACACAACATGAAAATAACAGAAAAAAGAGCAGATCTCTTCAGAAGCAGAATTGTTCTTTAATCAGAACAATCGAACCATTGAGTTATGAACTACTCTTGGGGAGGACTCACTTGGTTCCCACTAGTATTGAATAGAAGAGAACTCAGGAAGTTTAGCTAAGTACTGCAAAACATCAATTGAATCATTATATTGAGTATAGTGGCTACCCTCCAGCCTCGATGTGTTAGAATCCATTGCTTTCCTGCTGGTAAATAACAAATTACAGAAAACTTATAGGCAGTGATGAGGAGGCATATGATAACAAGGGTATTTGCTGGTTTTAGGGTCAACTGGTATCAGCACAACTGCTCTCATTCCTTAAGGTGATCTTACTTGTTTTCATTTTGAGTTGATCTCAATATAAAATTAGTGGATCTTTTTGTAGAAATGTACAGAATACAAAATATTTTAAAAGGCTCTAATGTGGGGCTCAAAGGCACAAAACTATGTGTGTGCTATTTTAATGATTTTTATGATAAAATTTACATATTATAATAAAAGTGCATATGTATATTTACATGAATTATTCTCATAGCCACTTAAAAAGAAAGTCTGAGAGGCCCAAAAGTAACCTATTTCACACAGCTTTGGTGTTGTGTAAGTGTCCAGGATCCTCAAGAAGATTTAATTGTCCTCAAAGACACCTCAATATTTTCATATCAGTATTATAGAACTATAATGTTAGTAATCACATTTTCTAGTTTGGGACAGGATGAAGTGTTGTGACCATGGATATTCCTTTAGGCAATAAAGAAAGGTAATTTACTAAAGCATGATTGAGTACAGGAGAGAATTACATAAGCAAGGAGGACAGATATTCAAGACATTCACAAAGGCAGACAAGGCTGGGGGGGAAGACTCTGTGCTCATTATCAGTATTTTATTCCAAAGAGTTGTAACAGTTTAAAGGCCATGATAAGTCCTCCAAGGAGCTTACCTGGCAGTCTGATTCTTTTGTCCAGATCACCCCAAGATTTAGACTTTGCAATACAGGAAATTTCTAGGGAAGGACACAGAATAGTAAGGTAGTGATTTAATTTTGTATTAGCTAAAATCAAATCACAAGTGTAGCATCTTTAAGGAATATAAGTTGTATGTATTGACAAATATGACTATACTCTGCTTGGTTTTCAGAGGTTAGTATCAAGATGTTCTAGTTAAGATCTAGCTCACTTGAGTTCTTTGCAAAAATCCAGATCCACATGATTATAAGCCTGCTTTTACTCAGCCATACATTGATATCAGTGCCCAAGGGCCACTTTAAATTGTTTTATAAAAGAGGAAGAGAAGAGAAAAGAAGAGATGCAATGAGACAAGACAAGAAGAGAAGAGAAGGAAGAGAGGGAGGAGGAAGAGGAGGAAAAAAGAATAGGAAATATTTTTAGGGAAATAATGAATCATCTCCATGACATTTTAACATGTGATATAATTTACATTTAAAATAAATATGTGAATAGAAAAAAAGTGACAAAAATACAAGAAACCTGAAACAACACACAGTTCAGTAGGTTAGGCGGATTCTATGACATACCAGTTATTAAACATGAAGCAAGGAGCATAGTTAAAGGTGAGAACCAAGAGCCAGAACACACAGAATCACATAAGTTATTTCCCAGAAAGTTCCAAAGACAATGTGAAAACACACAGAAGACTAAAGTACAGATCTAAGTAAGTGCCAAATGGTTAGATCAGAAGAAAGAGGGGCTGACATCATGAAGAAATAGAAGTTAGAAGATAAATTCATTTCCAATTGATTAATTAGTGAGATGAATATATCAAAAATGGTAGGATAAGAAAAATATTTTGTTTGGTTTTCTGTTTTGTTTTAGTATTTCTTATTGTATTTTTGTTTGGATTTTCATGTTTTTTTTTTTTATTTGTTGAGAGAGAAAAAAACATGTATTGGATGTGAGGAGAGATCTAAGACAAGCTGGAGGAGGGAAAAGATTATGATAATTTATTGTGTGAAAATACCTTTAAATAAAAATTAAACATACAAATTCTAGGCAAATAGGGAGGGTCTGGAGGTTATAAAAGTATTTGACAAAAATTTTATGGCTAGCTTTTTATTATTTTTTAAAAAGAAAAATGAGAAAAACTGATATGGAGAGCAAGGAAACACAGACTCCTCTAATTCTATATAAAGTGGAAGCTCATATCCCAAGGCAAGTTTCTCACATGAAAGACTGTGGATCTCTGTGGATCTCTTTCTTGTTTCACAATTTCTTCTTCAAGGCTCGCTGAAATATGTAGTTCTGGGTCTTGCCTGTGGAATTAGATATTCTGGCGTTGTAGATGATGAGCTGGCTTTTAGCAATAGTCGTTTAGTATATTTTCATAGACACTACTTTTTAGAAGCAATCCTTGAAGTAGGAATGTTAGGAGGTAGACTTTGTTGCCCCTTAAAAGACTATGCAATAGTTGCCCTCCTTTATTCAATCAAGGAGGAACCCCAGGGACATATTTCAATTTATTTAAATACTGCAGTGTAAGGAGTTTGATGAGAGCTTCAAATCTGCTCATGGACTTATTTTATTTTGGGCACTATCAGCAGAAAATGAGAAAAATAATCAGTAATTGGAAAACGTGGTGTTTCTTTGATTCTGATATGCTCTTCCACGAGAAAAATGACTAAAGGAAGTTTTCTAGTCTACTTAAATACTTAAACATTGTATTCACCAAGGAATGTCACACAGAACCCTGAGGAATAAAAAATGATTATCTGTCTTCAGAACAGCCAACCAAAGGAAAAAGCAGAGCAGTCATCAGGAACCCTGGTCTGTCAGTCATCCAGGGGCCCCAGAGTGCTGACTTCCAAGCATTCTCCTTCTACCTTCTCTCTCTTTAAAGTACCATCCCCACTCTCTCTACCCCTGCTTCGTCATGGTGAATGGCAACAAACTCACTATCTCATTTCTACACATTGGTGATTCTTACAAAAAAAAAAAAAAAAAGCAGAATAGGAAACAATTGAGATCTCAGAGAATAACTTGCTTGAGCAGCTGTTCTTCCCAGATGAAACTGGATGAAAAAGTAGCCAGGATTACTTTCGAATTCAGATATATGCTTTCCAGCTAAAAAAACCTACACTCAAGGCAATGATATAAACAGATCCACTTGAAGATGAGCAAAGCATTTGAAAAGGCATTTCTCTGAAGAGTATCAAGAAGCAGTCAATAAAAATAAAAATCTACACATAATTAATTAGTGAGAGAAACAAAATTCAAAATCATTCTGAGGTGATAATTCTTAGACTCTCCGATGTCAGTAGAAGAGGAGTTAAAATAAGAAGCTGGTAAAGGTGGGTAGAAGCAAACTCTCACAAGCTAACCAAAAGGGGAAGGTGATACTTCCCTTCTTAACCCCCCGAGCAGTTTTTCAGATAATTAAACATGAAGTTAGCACAAGAAATAACAATTCCCCTCTTAGGTATAGACCCATGAGCGATAAAAACGTATTTACAAAGCAAAGTAACATAGTTGTTTATAGCAGGAGTTGTCCTATTTGTAAAAATGGAAAAGATGCAATTGTCATTAAACCAAATAAAATGTAGTATGCTCATATGAATGAATATTTTTTAGCCTTAAGAAGGAATGAAATGATAAAGAATGCTAAAACACAAATGAACATTTTTCTTAAATGAAAGAAGCATGTAATAAAGACCATATTCCATTTTTATTAAATATTTCATACAGTGGAATCTGAGAGAGATGGAAAGATTGCTGCTTATTGTTGGAGGGAAGAAAATAAAAATATAGTAAATAATGGTTTTAGTGTTCCCTTCTGCAATGGGACAAGACACTGTAGATGAATTAAGAGTTATTTCTATCCTAATTTCAGTTTCATTCTTTCCTGAAGCATTACTTTGGCACATACACATTTATGTTGATAATGGTTTATTTACATATTAGTCATTCTGTTTTTGAATGTATTATCTCCTTGCTATCTTAATCTGTTTCCTGTTGCTTCCTGTTGTAAAATAGACTGAATAATTTATTTAAATCTCATTTTTCTTTGTCTGCAAAAGCTAGTACATCCAAGACTAAAAGGCCACATTTCCTGATGGATCTTTTTTGCATCATTACACAGCAAAGGGCATTACATAGTAGAAAATGGAATATATTCATTTAATAATGTGGAAACTGAATTATGTAAACACATTTCACTCATTCCCAGCCTTTAAAATGCCTACATTGGTAACAAATTATCACCTGAGATTTGAAAGATATATCTGCTCCGCAAGTTTACTCCATTTTAACCAGGTAGGCAGTTGTTCCCCTTCTTATCAAAATACTTCCCAGGCTTTCTATCTCCAGGAGCAAATACAGAGACAAAGAGTGGAGCAGAGACTGAAGGAAGGGCCATCCAGAGACTGTCCCATCTGGGGATCCATCCCATATACAGACACCATCCCAGACACTATTGAGGATGCCAAGAAGTGCTTGCTGTTAGGAGCCTGATATAGCTGTCTCCTGAGAGGCTCTGCCAAAGCCTGACAAATACAGAGGCAGATGCTCACAGTCAACCATTGGACTGAGCACAGGGTCCGCAATGGAGGAGTTAGAGAAAGGACTGAAGGAGCTGAAGGGGTTTGCAACCCCATAGGAAGAACAATAATATCAACCAACCAGATCCCCCAGAGCTCCCAGGGACTAAGCCATCAACCAAAGAGTACACATGGAGGGACCCATGGCTCCAGCTGCATATGTAGCAGAGCTGGGCTTTGTCAGACATAAATGGGAGGAGACGCCCTTGGTCCTGTGAAGAATAGATGGATGCCCAGTGTAGGGGAATTCGAGGGTGGGGAGGTGAGATTGGGTGGGCGGGTGGGGGAACACCCTCATAGAAGCAGGGGGAGGGGGATAGGACAGGGGGTTGGGGGGACAGAGAAAGGGGATAGCATTTGAAATGTAAATAAAGAAAATATCCAACAAAAAAATAATAGTATCAGAGAAGAAAATAGAGAAAAATTCATCCTTCTTTGATTTTCTTCTTACATATGAGTTCCTGGAGGACACTGCTAGATAGAAGGATTGGGAGAAATAGCAACAGGTTAGAAAGAAAAGACACATGCCCTTAGAGGAAGGAGAAAGCTGCACATCTAGTAGCTTCTAAGACCTCATGGCAGTGTGTTAGTGCTCAGGGAATAATAAGTAATTTTACAAGAAGGAATGGGTCTATGGGAAAGCTAAGAAGGCTTAAGTGTATGCTATATTTTTCATGTGTCATCCACGAGTATCAAGCAAACAAATAACAAAAAAAAAAATCAAACTTCAAAAACCAAGTATGTCATATTCTTTTGAAACTGACTGACAACAAATTTGAACTAAAATCTAAAGCTTCTCTTTGTGGCTTTGTGTTGTTCTGTATATATTTATAAAAGTCTTGATTAGAAAGCAAGGAGAATTTTCCGATAGATAAAGGACATTTTCTGGAAGATTTTTATGAAAGTTCCATATAAAACTAGCTTGATTTAAAGGATCATAAAATGTAATAATATTGATATTACCAATAGTATACACTTTCCAAAACTGCCTTCCTGACTCTGCACTAAGTAATACTCAAAAATAAGACAGAGAGTTTGCTCTCAGTTTTTTACATTATAAAATGATAGACAAAAGTATTTGGGATGCCACATGGTAAGTATTATAAGAGCCTGTATAATCATCATAATTAGGCAGGGCTCCATCACCAAAGTGGATTCACAGGTACAAAAATATAATGATTATAGAGGGAAGCCTCCTTGAAGATAAAAGATACAGTATAGTGACAGCATTAAAGTGGCTTATAATGACTGCTAAGGATGCCTAACAACAGGGAATGTAAAGAAACAAGTGTCAGATCAAATTGTAGGCCCTTCTCTCTCAAACCCAGGCAGCTCAAGATGGAATTGTATGATTTTTATCCTGAAAATACATTTTTGCAATGTAAGCTTCTCCAGAGGAGCACAAACCATAGAATTAATATATAATTAATTTTAGACATATTATATACAATATAGTATGCATAATTATGCATAGCTGTATTTATGTTTGTTTGAATTATATATACATATGATTTATTGCACTAGCGTTCATGATATTGTATGGTTAAATCCAACAACAGCTGTCTTCACACTGGATAAAATAAGAGCTTCCTGCCTCAACCGAGACTGGAGGCCTCTGCAGCCCTACTTTTGCACTAAAGACCTAAAGGATTCCTCGGATCCCACTGATTTTCATTCATGTGGAAGCCTGGAGACATTGAATCTGGTATCAGGGAAGGAATGTACCATCTGCAGTATAAAGAGCAATGAAGGTAGCCATAGGGCAAATTAGATGACCATTAGGAAGCAAAAACAATGAGCCAAAATGCCAAACTTTCCTTTGAGATACTTTTTGTGTTGCTGCCAGCAGAATTTGCCTCCAGGTTTAGAGTAGGTCTTCCTACTCCAAATAATATACTCAAGGAAAGCTCTCATGGGTGTGTTCACTGGCTTCTCACTTGTTTCTATTATCTGGTCACATTAACAACCAAGGTTAGCCTTCATATTATATAAGGACCCCAAAGGCAGTGGTCTACACTGAGAGCAGGCACATGTTATCCCATGAATATCATTAGCAATACTGGGTAGCTGATGCTAATCACTTTCAAACTGCTCAGCTCTTAGTTACAAGCAACATGATTAGTATCAGTATCACATTTCATGTCTTCACTGAAGGGCAATGCTTTGGAACTATCTTAGAAAAACCTGTACCATCACAACAGACATTGTTCTGTGCTACCGCCTAAGGCAATGTTAATGTCTGTGGTCCAATGTTGAGGACCATGTTGGTGTCTGTAGTCCCATTGCTGTCAGGGGCCCTGTTTATGCCCATGATCCATGTTACCACCAAAGACCATGAGGATGTCAGTGGACTTTGCTGCTGCCTTAGGCTATGTTGGTGCCCATGGTTCATCCTGCCACTGAGGGTCATGTTGGCCTCTATTGTCCACCTTCAGCCAGGGGCCATGTGAATGTCTGTGTCTGGTGTTATCATCAAAGGCCAAGTGGATGAGCTGCCACTTGAAGCCATATTGATATCCATGGTCCATGCTGTCGTCAGAAACAATCGGGAAGCCCATGATTCCATGCTGCCAACAACTATAAAGGGCAAGGAAAGTTCTATTACAGTGGTATTCAGGACTGCAGACTCCCAGCTGAGAATGAGAGAAATAGGTGACTTGTGTGACAATGCATCCCTCCCATCCCCCAACCCCCCCCCCCAAATAAAAGAAATATGATAGATAGGAAGTCATTGAAGAGGACTCTTTAAAATTATGACAGGGATCTGAAATGTAGCACATCACAGTTGATGGCTCCTGAAGGGGGTGGAACAGAACTCAGTTTTCTTTAAGGGGTTATCCCCTCAGAGTTTGACCATGCTCCAGTGAGTATATGGGTAACCAAGGGGAACTTGGTCTGTCTTCTTTCCTTCCTTCCTTCCTTCCTTCCTTCCTTCCTTCCTTCCTTCCTTCCTTCCTTCCTTCCTTCCTTCCTTTTATTTTTTCTTCTTCTGTTTTGGGCAAGGTCACAAAGGTAGTAGGTAAACCTGGGAAGGATGAGAAGTGAATATAATTGAGGTGCATTATATACAATTTCTGAATAAGCAATAAAAGTATTATGTTAAAGAGCTGAGATTGAGCCTTTCAGCACAGGGCCTTATGCAAAACACTGTGGAAGAATCCTAGAGAAACAACTTATATACACAGTTATTAAGGTAGATAAAGCTCCTGCACTGAGAAGTCAAATGTCTACTGACTCAGTCAACGAAGACAGCCACCTCCAGTTCAGATAGATTATCGACACTAGAGGTCAATAATAAGATTACGCTCAAGGCCATTTTCAGTTGACATAACTCCTTTCCCAACCTTATGACCAGATGATATTCTCAGTTCTGTGTGGAATTTATTTATTAATTTATTCCTTATATATGCCTTCGAAATGTTCACTTTACCATCACCAATCCTAGTACGAACACCCCAGTTTTCCATGATAGAATATTCTTCACTCCTCCTATGAAATAGTTTAGAATGTTTGGGTTCTGTTACTGTTTTTATGCTCAAATAGTGCTCTGAAGTTTGTTCTAAAAAGTCATCTTTCTTTGTTCTCTTTCAACTTTTCCCATTAATATTCCAAGAAGTTTCTACATCTACACACCTTGAAGGCTCCTTTTTTTTTCCCAAGGCACCACAATTTTCCGCTCTGTCTTCATATGCTTATTGCAGCATATTCCCTACTCGGTTTTAATATATGGTAATTTATATACCAGATATGATGGTTTTCATTTTCATAATACATAAAATTCAGGGATACAAAATTAATTTAGATCCTGCATCTCCAATTTCTGTACCTAATGGGAAACTTAATATCTTGAATTTCCAATAAACTTTGTGTCATCTAGTAATTTTTCAGTTTCTTCTGGCTTTTGATTTATTTACTTCAATGTCTGCAGAATGGAAAGAGAGGCTTGGAAATAGATACACTGCCTCTCATTGCTCACAACCTAGAAACACTTACCTTTCACAGCAAGGTTTGAAAGCAGACAAGTTACATTGTGAAAGTAATTTATCAATATATGTACAGCTTTAGATTGGAAGTGATTTCTCTAATCTGGCCAATAATTCTGGCCTTTGCCTCTAGTGACACTTATCAAGTCCTTTGTGTATTATTGTATATTCGACAGCAAGCCCTGTAAAATCGGGAAGCAGCTCTATAAAGTGGGCTGTATTCCATTTTTTTCCACATTTTATCTCCAATAACTATTACAATGGTGATGATGACCACAAGTGTTCTCTTTATTAAGCTTACAATGTCAAGATATGTGACATGATCACACTGACTATACCTAATAACCCAGTCAAGGATAAACATCATTACCTCTATTTTATAGTAGGACAAAGGAATAAAAACATAGCCTGAAGGCCATGCTAACATAAAATTTAAAATGTAATTTTAAACCACCTCCTGTTTTTTTTTTTTTTTTTTTTTTTTTTTTTTTTTTTTTTTTTTTTTCACTTGTCTTCATTGCTGTCCTTCAGTTTGGAACTCTACTTTATATTTATTTGCAGGTAGTGTTGGTTGTGTAGTGGTATGGTCTATGGAAGGTGACCTTTCCCTGTTTGGCTTCTAAGTCTCCCCATTCTGGATAGAGAAGCACAGTCACATGCAGCTTGTTTGTTACTAACAGCAGCTTTGTTTATTCAAGGCTCCCACAAAACAGTTCACATAAAGCCAATCTTCACATATCACTGCTTAGGCTCAAAACCAATTTACAGAATTTATAATACCTATTCACTTATTCCCTACTTCTGCTATTTCTAGTCACTCAGTTTTAGAATACACTCCTTTTATTTTTTTTCTCTTTGTGATGTGTTATATTTGAGCAAGCTAAGTTTTTATAATTCTGAACAATTTAATACACAGGACCAAAATTCTCTGTTCTTTCATTATCTCCAATTTTATATGGTTTCGACTAATTTATAATCAACATTATAACTTCAACTCTGTATTTCATGATCAAAGGTGCTTGAGTTATCAATGGCCATTTTCTTACTACCTTTTGAGCACTTCATGTGTCTACTCTGCTGATTTGCTGCATTCCGTCTTTACCCTGTAATTGCCTTTGTCTTGCTAGTTAACACAAAGCTTCTCCCACTGCCACCTGCTATACCAGGACTTTCGGGCTCCTGAGCTGAAATGTGTTTACAGCTGCTGTAAGCAAGCTTATTATTGTGGCGGTAAGTGATATCCAGAACAAGATCTTGTTCAAAGGCTGTCAAAAGTCCTCAGCTGTGTTTTTATGGTTGTTATATTTTTCTTTTTATTGTAGTAAACTAAGAGTGTGAGTATTGTTTCTTCTACATCTTTATTGATCTTTATTTACTCTGATTATAACTTTATAACTTATAAGCTATTTCTCTCAAACACTTTAAATATTGCCTATGTCACTTCTTAAGTTTCTTTCCTTTATATTTTTACTAAATGTGTTAATGACTTCACCCCCAATTGTTTGTTCCAACTCATATTTTCAGTGTTTTGTGTATTCATTTTGCATGTAAAATCTTAGATTTAATAATCATTGCTATTATATCAAATATGTTTCTGATATTCCTCATATCTAATACTCATTTCTCATCATACACATCTTATTAATGTTTCAGATCTGAGAATTTTCCGTATAAATATAGAAATTCAAAATTTGAAATATACCTCAGATAATTTGACCTGAGCTCATGTTTTCAAGACCGAAAATATTTATTTCTCTTTAGTTAAGATTATCTTTCAGGTTGAATGGGTCACTTGAAATCCCTGAAGCAATGGTGACACATTCTGTCCTTGGAATCTCTCCCAATCCACAGTTTACTTTATCTATAAATTTATAAGCTTTCTTCATACTCTGTGTTCTGTTTGCATTTTATATGAAAATATAAAATAATACTAGGAATGCATAAGATCTGTCATATGTTACAATGGAATTTTAAAATCTGTCTTTTGAAAATGTGTAATTCTTTTGAAAGAGTAGAATATGGGATATTCCACTTCCATTTTTTTTAAATTAAAATAAAAGTAAGTCAAATAACCTCTATTATTAAAGAAATATTTTCTTTTGATCCACACATTTTTGCATTTATTCTTTCTGTCTGTCCTAAACGTTATCACTGGTTAATGTTTCACCCTTTAATGCATGCTATTTTGTTTGGTTCCTTCTTTACCTTTCATGGTGAAATATATTTTGTTGAAAATGAATCTTCAATTCATTGCTTATTATTCAGACATTAAAAACCTGTCATTATCTCTCTCATGATTCTGCTCTTTCCACCATGGTATTGTTTTGCACCTACCTTAGCTGACACAAATGGCACAGCATATGCCTCCTGTCACAGTGGACTATAACCTGGAACATGTGAACTAAAAATAACCCTTTTCTTCCCACTCTTTTTGTCAGGTTACTTGACACCACAACAGGAAAGAACACAAGGTACTTCCTTCCTGTCAAGCAATAAATCCCATTAGATAATGATCCTATGCTTATGACCTAATTTAGATCTTCATAGAGAACATCTTCAAATGCTTGTTTCAGCATGAGTAAGGGCTGAGACAATCACTCAGTCTATACAACATACTTATTTGTTTACATACCCTCCAACAGACATATCTCTAGCATGTATGTGGATCGAGTAACACAGTTTGCTGTGTTAAATATCATTTTCTTTTCCTGACTATCAGAATGGCTGGTTAGCCTGTCTCCTGTCTCTAACATGGCTGTTGTCCCACCGTCCTTAAAGAATGGAATAAGAGGAGAGTAAGTACTAAACAAATCAGCAGTACTTTTTTACTAACAGGAGTAACAAACTGAAATAGTTTAGACAACATTAAATAGATTGACACCTGGGTTTTTGATGAGACAAACAGCATGTTCAGCAGTTCTGTAGCAGTGTGATACTACCTGAGAATCTTACAACCATGAGAAGTGTCACAAATGAAAGAAGTTCTCAGTGGGCTTCTGGGTGTCACTTGAGAGCAGATTCCTACTGAGAATGTCTTCAGAAAGCAGGTTCCATACAGGAATATGTGTCAATTCCCCCATATCTGGCAGGCCTCAAAGGTTGCAAGCATCTGTGGAAACACATTCCCACTGTGGATCTTCAACACTTTGGCGGGAATGAGTCCCCATGCTTGAAGATGTTGCAGGAATCCTAGAGGCTGCTGGAGTATAATTCCTACCCAAGTCAGAAAACTTAGATGCAGGGACCTCCTATGAATCTTGATGACACTCTGGTGTGTTTTCCTCCTCTTCCTTCTCTGTCCATCTCTCATAACTTCCTTTCACTGAAGACCTGGAGTATCCAGATTTATAAGGTGCAAGGTGGGCCCTGATTGGTGAATGTGTGTGTGTGTATATGGATGTACATGAATATATATGAATATATATATATATATATATATATATATGCATAAACATTGTGTGAATCATGATTGGCTGATGTGCATTTACATGTATATATACATATATGCATATATATGTATACACACATACAAACATGCATATATATATATATATCTTCCAATCAAAAAATAATAAATTCTGTCTACAGTAATGTGTACATTTATTGCACTCCAGTACTGTCTATTAAGAGTTGGAGGAAGATCTTTGGCAGAGAAGTCAAGCCCCACACCAAACCAAATGTTCTGAATATAGTGGGAATCTCCATAGGAACAGTGGCTTCCAGTCATCTGACTATAACCTGACATCATTACTTTACTATTTACTTTTTTGGCTTTACTTTTTATAGACAGCATACTTTGGCAATATAGTACTAGTTATTCACAGACTCACAGAGATATCTTTAAAGCATCATTTAATTTTGGTAGTGACCCTAGGTATGTGAATAAATGTCTCACCATGACAAGCATACCAGCAGGCATTTGATACTTGAGGCTTTTAACCCAATAGGCTAAATATATATGCTAAATGATTACTAAATCTTATTTCGGTTGCAAACACACACACACACCTGGCAATCCTTATTTCTTTCTTGGCCTTATGTGGCTTTGGTCTTCTTTCGTAGACATTGGATTTGAAGACTTGTATTGTTTGTCAAAGATACCAATTTCATGGCCTTGTCTTAGGCAAGCAAGCAAGCAAACAAACAAGAATCAACAAACATATGATAAATATAAATTGATGCTGATTTATTAATATATAGATATGGAACAAATCAAGTTCCATTTCTATAGACTAGTTGAAAACATTGAAAAATATTTCTGGACAAGAGTACTGTTTTATTTAAGATTTTCAAAATTTGATCTATATGATAGTTAAACATCTGAATAACAGTTAAGATAGTAATTAATTGCACTAAAGTTATGCTTCAGTAGATTAAGATATATATATATAAATATATATATATATGAGCAGAGATCATAAAATAATTAAGTGATAAACATAAATTATACAGTAAAAATAATTGGTTGTTTGAACTGTTCTTTGTGGTATAACTTGAAACAAAACTGCATCTATAAATAAGTAGAAAATGGCAAAGAAATAGAATAAATGATGTCACGTATGGAAGGCATGCCAGATGGAAGGTCAATTTTTATCTTGTTACTTTTTTCTCAGTACTTCTAATCCCTTCAATAAGTAAATTCTGAGTTGGCAAAATTGTCCCTACATAAAAAGTATAGCTGAAGAAAACTGTTAGCCAAATTGTAAATGAAGTAGAAATACAAAAGCACTCATTTGTAGAAAGGAAATTGTCTCATATGTCAACTTTATGTATAACTTGTTTAAATGAAATATTCTGTCTATAAAGATGTAAAAATTAATCAGGGTCATGTTATAAAGCTTTCTTAACTATGACAGTTAATCATAATCTGACCAAGATATATAAAATATTCCTCCTTTTTATAAGAAAAAATGAATATAATTTCTGATCATATATTTGCAAGCATTTACCACAACTGTTTTATTTCAGAATGACACTAATTTTTTAAAAGACATCATTCATGTTAAATTCTATGCTACAAAAATAAGGTCCCCAACTCCAAGTAGATGACAGCACAGCCTTGTTTTATGCCACATTCTGGACTTGACTCAGTTCTGCGCCTGCTCTCTGTTGACTGCAATCCAGGAGTGATATAATGCTTGAAAATAACAACAAGAAAATACTAAATAAAAAGTACAAGTCAAAATGTTTTTCTTTATGTTCACATCTCTTCAACCTCCCAGAAAGTAGTGAATATTCTTTGGTCTTCATTGACTTCATCCTTCCGCCTAAAACAGCTCATGAAGCCATGAAGCAAGCAATCCATTCAGTATTCTTACCTCTTACCAAGTATTCAAATGATGCTTTAAAGTAGTGTATTTTCTTTCTGATTTTTGCATTTTATCAAAATTACTAAGCTAAAATTTAAACAGTCCTCACACAAATTTCCTTTGAAATTACATTAGAATAAATATGATTAATATGGTTTACTGTTTTCTTTTTTATTGGTTATTTTATTTATTTACATTTCAAATGTTATCCCCATTCCTGTTTCTCCTCTAGAAATCCCCTATGCCATCCCCCTTCCTCCTGATTTTATGAGGGTGCTCTCCCACCTACCCACCCACTTCTGCCTCATAGCCCTCGCATTCCTCTATGCTGGGGCATCGATCCTACACAGGACCAAGGGCTTCCCCTCCCATTGATGCTAGATAAGGCCATCCTCTGCTACATATGCGGCTGGAGCCATGGGTCCCTCCATGTGTACTCTTTGGTTGGTAGTTTAGTCCCTGGGAGCTCTGGAGGGTTTGGTTGGTTGATATTGTTGTTCTTCCTATGAGGTTGCAAACCCCTTCCGATCTGTCAATCTTCCCCCTAACTCCTCCATTGGAGCCCCTGTGCTCAGTCTGATGGTTTACTTTCTTCTTCTAAGGTACATTTAAAGTAATTATGAAATACTGAATCAACATAAAGTTCAATAGAGAAGCTAGTTTTCCTTATTGTTGAAAATGCTATTAAGCCAACAGCTATACACCTAGTTCTTATCTTCATAATACCAAAACTACATTTATTTCCTGTGATAATTGGAGAAAGAATGGCTCCAAAGGGTCATATGTTTGAATAGTTAATCACAAGGGAGTGGCACTATTTGTAAGGATTAAAAAGATTAGAAGATGTTGCCTTTTGGTTGATATGAATCATTAAGGGTGATCTTAGAGGTTTCAAAATTCCATTCTAAGCAGAGTTTCTCTTTCTGCTTCCTGTGGATCTGGATATACAACTCTCTGCTACTTTTCCACCAGGTTGTCTGACTGCATATCCCTATGCTCCCCCCCATGACAGAATGGACAAAATCTCTGAAACTGTAAGCAAGCCACAAATAAAAATCCTTCTTTTATAAGATTTTCCTGCTGTGGAAATGGTGTCTCTTCACAGCAATGTAACAGCAAATAAGTCACTCTCATTCATTTTCAAAGAATTCTGTCTTGAGACATGAATACACCTTTACAGTACTGTATTTTCTTATATAACTATTGTAAATCTGAGTGTAGAAGACAGCTATTTTCCATTAAAAATAATGTTCATTTTGTCAGCTTTTTATGACATAGTTCAGAAATATTTTATTCTCCTGCATTCATTAACATTATTAAATAGACATCTTTAACCACATTTTTCTAATTATCAAGTTGAATAATATCTGGACCGACAAAGCCTGCTGCCAAATGTAATGAACCTGCTAGATAGAATGCTTACTATTGACAACTATAAGAAAACATAGGAATCATTAGTATTCCATCAACTCAGATCAACGCTGAGACACTTATGAATGAGTGTGTGGAGTACTTGAAACATGAAATCACACAGCTTGTGAGTGAAAATGAATGATAAAACCTATTACATATTTGGTTAAAATCTTAAAAATTTATATAACATTATCAGTGCTAAGTAGGCTGAAAGTGACATCTTTCTAACCATCAAAAATAATAAAATTAATTAAGATTTTTTTACTTACAGAAGAATTGACTCATATTTCTGTATGATATAAAGATTACAGTAAAATAATCATATAACTGGACTAAAATCATAAAGCTAAAAGGAAAAAAGTATAAGATATAAATTTATACTAGTTTAGAGATTAATAAAATTATTATATATTCTGGTTTGATCAACTTCTAACATTTTTAACATTGATGATTGTTCACCTTTTAATTCTATCAAAATATTTAATTTGTATTAAGTTTATTTTTGTAAATTTATGTTATCTTCAAAAAAGGTCTCAAAACTGTACAAGATTCACTTATGGCAGTACCCAACATTCTTTTGTAATTTTTAAAGCTCTTACTAACTCGTAGAAAACAGGACTTGATGGACTAGACTGTAGATAGGTAGAAGACCCACTGGGTCACATGTTTGAACCTCTGTATTCAATCCCTAACACTACAAACAAAGAACAACAATGTCTTCCACAGCACTATCTTTGATAATATTTTTACATCTTGGATAACATTTTCAAATACAATGTTCAAATTGCATTTAACATTCAAATAGTTTTCTAGAAAAAATATATAAAAGGAAATTGTTATGGTAAACTGATTATCCAAATCTGCTAAACCACCCAGGAATGGTCAAATTGGTATTCATTTTCTGCACAAATTGTTGACTATATATCTATAGTTCAACTCACCACCACATCTCCAAGGAGAGGTGATAGAACCTTCCAACCAAGGCAGAACTAATGAAGAGGCCTTCAGTCTTCCCCTGGAAAGTATAGTGCGGTAGGTGTGTGTTTCATCTTCAGTGGATAAGCTTAAAAGATAGGCAATGAAACAAAACAGTCTGTGTGAGCTGAGTGAAAGGCTGGTTCAACCAATATAAGTTCTGACCCAAATCAACGTGTTGATTAGTAGAAGGGAATCTTTAGTTATATTCTAGAGAGTAGCTAGTGGAGTCTAAGTAAGTTACTACAGTAAATTGATGTGCAGTGTCAGGAGATTCAGACATGAAATTTTCAGGGCATGTTCAAAATGGTCTCTATAGTTGTAATAGAAATGAAAATCAATGGCATGATAGAAAGCAAATGTAAACAATGCTGGGCATGCACAAATGTTTTAAAGAGTTACATGGTTGGGAAGACAGCATTTGCCTTCCTGCTGAGAGCTGAAGGGAATACTCAAAGAACACAATGGCCTTAATTATATTTTTGATGCTTTTCCTGGTTAAATGCAAGAAAGGCCCCAGGGACACATGTGTTTGATTAACTAGGAGAGTTGTTGACCCTGTTTGGGAGGCTGTGGAACTTTGGGAGGAATGGTATAGCTGAAGAAACTGAACTGGTGTGGCTGAGTAGGTAGTACATAGGTCTTTGGGGTTATAGCTCAGACCTACATGCATACCCATCTCTTTCTAGGAAGATGTGAGTTACTACCACAGCCAAGAGCCAGTTTGCTGCCATGTTTACTTGCTGTGGTGGATGGTAGGCTCACACTCTGAAACAAAATGGAATATTTCTTCCATTATGTTTCCTCTAGTGATGCATTTGGTCAGTGCCAAGAAAATAAAGTTCCATGAGCATAAAGTCAATCAAGGTATTGCTCCAATTTCTACAAAAATGTATGAAAGGTTGATGCAAATAATGAAAACAATGCCCAAGTAAATTCCCTTAAGCAATACAATGTTCAATCGTGTATTATTTTTTCAAACTTGGGAATTTGATGATTGCAAGACACACCCAATTTCTGGGAAAGTACAGTGAATCACTGAGATTTCTAATCATTGTTTCCTCATTTTATCTCATTGGGGTCCTCAAACCTTTACTCAGGCAACTGAGCTCCTGAGAACTGAGAACTGAGACATTTTGACTAATAGAGAATACTTATCTTGTAATAAACATAGAAGATTTGAATATTACACTGTGAAACATATATTACTCTTAAACTATTTCCATTTGGAAGAATATTGACAAATTTCTAGTCTCTGAGCAACTGAACAAATGAAATATTCTGTGTCTGTGTTCATGTATAAGACAGGAAACACTCTGAGATGAAGAAAAATGGCCAGAATGTTTTCTGTTGTAGCAGCATCCAGCTTGTTTCCCAGAGTGATGGGCAAACAGCTCCACTGGTGATAGCCCAAGCCAAATTAATGATGGAGTCTGGGCAATCGATGTGAGTGCCCTTTCTAAAACATTGATTCTTGTGTACTTTCTTTTCTCTTCTTTTGGAAAATGGTTAGCTGGAATATTTTTCAAAGTTCTTGACCAACATGAGAGCTGTAGAGAGAGGAACAGGTAGATAAAATAAACAAATGGATTCTAAGTCAAACTTGGAGGCACAGTGGGTGTTAGAATGTAGTGCTGCTTTAAGTGCAGCCAGCTCACAGATTTTTAGTCTCTTTACTGTGAAAATTCTTCTCAGAAACTATCCATATCTATATAAGAGAATGCTGTTCAACTGTGGACAACAGCACATGTCTCCATATTTTGTAAGTCTGCAGAAAATACATAAATTATTGATTGGAACCCACAAGGCAAGGCACTGCTGAGATACTGTCATCAAGCATCCAAATATCTCATGTTAGTCACTGGCCTGTTAACCACTCTAGCATAAATCTACTATAGTTATTTCTACCGATAGATTATAGATCTTAGAGACACAGTGAATTAAAGTTAATGACTGATATTTGAAGAGCATCCTATGGCTCTCAAATGCAAGTGAATATATGTCTGTTTACTTTGGGAGTCTATAATACTAGAAAAATGCTAATTATCATTTCATAAATAAGTAACTGACAATATTGACTGTGGTTTTCCAAGGTAAAATCTTGAGTCCTCAAAAATATACTTCCACCAATTCTGCCTCTTTTCCTGCCCCGGTGTAAACACAATTGCTAGAAACACAGAAAAAAATAAGCAAAAGTTACATTAGTGTTAACAGAAATCCTATTTTGTTCTTTTTTAAAGTTGAAAGTTTTGTATTGGATATTTTAACCCAAACACTGTATACTCATTTTAAAATTATCTATTTTTCCATATGCTTTATGTGAAAAATTCAATAATATTTTTAAAAACTCTTATTTTTGTCTTTAGAAGTTCAGAGGTATCAAAACATAAAAGAGGTATCAAAACATCACCTGCTAGTTTACATCCAAATTCAAAATCCTGAAAGACTGGAAATTAAGTCAAACTCAGATGGGTTAATCAGTGATTTTGTTTATTATTATTTTCTGTGTTGTTCTTTCCTTCAACACAAGATATCAAAATAAGAGAATTAATTATTTTCTCTCTGCAATTAAATTTTAATCAATTACCATGGCATATCTACCATATATTTCTAAAGAAATAGTAGCTCCATTTTCCACTTTACCAATGTCTGGTGTCAAAGAGTAATTTAAAATTGGGTACTTGAAAACTTTTTAAAAGAAAAATTATTTATTTATTTTCCCTTATTCACTTTATATCCTGCTCACTATCCCCTCTCCTCCATGTTACCCTCTCCTGCAATCCTTCCCCCTTCTCTCTTCCCCCTTTCCCCTTCTCCTCTCAGCAGATGCGAGCCTCTGGGTCCCCCCTTCCCTCCATACTTCAAGTCTCTTACAGGCTAAATACTTTCTCTCCCACTGAGGTCAGACAAAGCAGCCCAGCTAGTAGAATATTTCTCCTGTTCAGGCAACAGCTTTTAGGATAGCCCCCATTTCAGTTGTTTGGGAGCAACATGAAGACCAAGCTGCAGACCTGCCAAATGTGAGCGAGGAGGCCTAGGTCCACCCTGTGTATGTTCTTTGGTTGGTGGTTCAGACTCTGAGAGCCCCTAGAGTCCAGGAGTTTCTATCCATTTCAGGGCCTGCAATCTTTCTTACTGTTCTTCCTTCCATAAGAGACCCTAAGCGCTATTTACTGTTTGCCTGTGGGTGTCTGTGTCAGTCCGAGTCAGCTGATGGATGTCCTCTGAGAGGACAACATGCTCCTATATGCAAGTATAACAGAGTATCATTAATAGTGCTTGGTATTGGTGCTTGCCCATGGGATGGGTCTCAAATTTGGCAGGCTATTGGTTGGCCATTCCCTCAGCTTCTGCTCCATCCCTCCCATGACTGCATTTCTTGTAGACAGAATTAATTTTGGGTTGAAAGAAGACTTCTTTATTATAAGAAATTATTTAACAGAAAATCTAAATCACATTCAGTAAATTATCAGGGAAGGACAATTTCAGCACAAAATAAAAAGATGCAAATGTAAAAATGTAAACATTTAACAGTATGATTAACTCAACTTTACTGATTCAGGGGAGATGTGCTGGTCAGGTGTTAGGACAGGGTGCAGTTGTGAGAGATATGGAGAAGAAAACATGATGGCTCATGACCAGGCTCACTTTGAACACCTGCATTTGCTTTGTCATAACTTTACTGATGCTTACCAAAGGCAGTTTAAAATTACACACACACACACAAACATACACACACATTTTTCTGTGATGTTGTTTAATGTAGCTTTCAAATATATCTGAATTAAAAGAAGGATACAATGAGTTTGTTTGTTTTTTATTTTATTTTATTTTATTTTATTTTATTTTTGATACTTTATTTACATTTCCAATGTTTCCCCTTTTCTGGGTCTCCTCTTTGGAAGCCCCCTATCCCCTCCCCATCCCTACCTCTATGGGGGAATTCCACCTCCCACCCACCCACCCACCCATCCCCCTATTCCCACTTTGACATTCCCCTTTACTGGGGCCTCTAACACCCTCAGGCCCAAGGGCCTCTCCTCTCTCCCTGATGGCCATCGAGGTCGTCCTCTGCCTCATATGTGGTCCGAACCATGGGTCCATAGATGTACCCAGAAGATGCTCCAACATGTAATAAAGACACATGCTCCACTATGTTCATAGCAGCCATATTTATAATAGCCAGAAGCTGGAAACAACCCAGATGTCCCTCATCAGAGGAATGGATACAGAAAATGTGGTACATTTACACAATGGAGTACTACTCAGCTATTAAAAACAATGAGTTTGTTTTTAAATTGTTATTTGTCTTTCCAAATTTTTGATTTATGGTGGGGTAATTCAATTCAAGTAAATCATATCAATTAGTAAGAATTTTCATTGCCTGAAATATTTTTTGGCCTGAAATATTTTTAAAATAATTTTTGTATAACACAAAAATAATTTATAGACATTTCAGAACATAAAGTAACTTTTGCTTGGTTGTTAGTTTGTTTTTGAGACAGGGCTCACCTGGGACAGAACTCACAGATATCCTCATACATCTGCCTCCCAAGTATAGGATTAAAGACATACACCACCAGGCCCAACTCAATATTACATTTTAATATTAACATATATGTGTATTAACCAAATCAAGATGGTTTTTATTTTGTCTCATCATTTATACTTTGGTGTAGATACTTGGAAACCATCTTTTCATATCTTTAAAATATGTAATAGTTTTAAAATTAATATTAATAACTGCCAGGCCTAAACAATGTCTCCCATATATGTATCCACTAGGGATAATCAACATACCATTGGCCATATCGCCAAAGGAAAGGGACACTCCCTCTCTTAGCATCTATAGACTTCCAATAGCTTTTCTGTAAGGTAAGACCCTCAAGGGTCTCTCCCTTATTCATACTAGAAATCTACTGGCTTGAGATTGTGTAGATCTTATACAGATAGCCACGTAACTGTCGAGCAGTAAACCATACCAGCAGAAAGAAAAACTGATAAGGTCTAGACTTAGGAACCTTGGCAATTTTTATAATTGAGAACAGTATGTGTTTAAATCTATTCCTGATCAGGTTCCTGTCCTAGAACACATGGCTACTACACCTCATTGAGAGGAATGTGACAATCAGTTACATAGGAACAATAGTTAAAATCTTTCCACGTACAGATGAGGCATCCTAAGATCTCAGACAGAGCCAATAGAAAGCATCTGCCTTTAGATACCACCCCTCCCCAAATGTTCATAAGATCTTATCCACAAGAATAAACTGCACCATTTATTTCACCAAAGATTGTCTGAGTGTGCCTTTCTTACTGTACTGAAACCCTCTGGGGAAGAGTTTTCTCTCGAGAAGCTTTTCTCACTGGACCTTGATCTGGCCCAACCAGCTGGGTGTGCACATCCTGCTCAGTGGCCCTAACTTTGGCCCCTATGTGGCTGAAGAGGTTTGGCAGCCTGTCATGCTCAACTTTCCCTTGTGAGCTATAATACTTTGGTCGTTCTGGCCATGCCCAAGCACTGTAAGACTTTTACACTCCCACTGGCCAGGCAAAGGATTCCTTCTGGCTTCTTCCTAGTATGCAGATCTATACAGAGCGGGACATAAACACAGATGCTATAAACTGATCTATGCAACAACAAGTAGTCAGCATTTCACAACTCTCCTCTATATTCACCAGCTTTTATGACTTGTCCACTCCATCCTCTATGAAATTCTCTGAGGCTCGGAGAGGATGTGAATGATATGGATGGCCCACGCACAGGTGAGCACTCACTTATATAAACAAGTACTTTGAACAGTTGAGAGTCTCTGTATTAAACACCATTCACTCAGAAGCTCCACTGACCAAAGTTGAGAACAACAGAGATCTATGAATACAGTGACAAATATTTAGGATGCATCCTGGCAGCCTGACGACGGGTTGAGCCACCCACTAGTTACCACATTATCAAAGAAAAGTGGCTCTCAGTCTCTCAGCAACCATTAATTATCCATAGCTTCTTTGAGAAGAGTGAGACGTTAAGGCCCTCTTCCCATTCATAATAAAATTTTGATTGGCTTGATATGGTGCTTTTCCACATTCAAACCTAGAGAAATTGAGGTGACATGGACAGGGCCTGCATGGGGTCTTCACTAGGTTCTTATGTATACATTATGGCTTTCATTTTAATGTGTTCATGAGATTCTGGAGTGTATGAACAAGTGGTTCTCTGATTCTTGTGCCTTCTCTTGGGTCATTTTCCTTCTGTTTGTTTGTTTTGGTCAATTCCAACATGTTTGTTTCTGTTTTTTCTTATATCATGCCATATCACATCACACTACATCCCATCCCATCATATCATATCACATCACATCATATCATATCATATCATATCATATCATATCACATCATATCATATCACATCACACTACATCCCATCCCATCATATCATATCACATCACATCATATCATATCATATCATATCATATCATATCATATCATATCACATCATATCACATCACACTACATCCCATCCCATCATATTATATAATATCATATCATATAATATCATATCATATCATATTCCCTTAAATGCCTGTTTGTTTTCTGATGAGAGACAGAAAAGCCATCCTTTTGGATTGGAAGGAACTTGCAGGAGTACAAAGTGGGAAAACCATTATCAGGATATATTATATGAGAAAATTTTTATTTCCAATAAAAGGAACAAACCCATGCTTTTCTTGCATAAGTTCTCACAGCTAATATGAGTTGAAGGATGCAACACTTACAACACATCACGTTTTAAATTCCTATTTCCACAGCTCTCCCAAGCCTCTGGTTACTGTATTCTTACTGTTCTTTCTGCTCCTTCCTTGAAATTTCATGAACCTTGAGGATTGATATGGATGGACCATCCACAGCTGAGCTTCTAATGTTATTTTCACAAGCATTGTGAACAGTTATGACTCCACATTAACCATGACTAAGTATAAAAGGAAGCATCTCTAACCAAACTTGTGAAAGGCATAAATCTGTGGATATAAATATAAATATTAGAATGCAGTTTGACAACAAGACCATTTAGAAAAACAACTATAGTAGGTTCCCCTATAGGGCATATATCTACATCTATATCTATATATGCATACATATATATATGTGTGTGTGTGTGCGTGTGTGTGTATACATGTATATGTGTATACATGTATATATAGATATATATGTGTGTTTGCTTGTGTATGTATATATATATTACAATATAATAATCTCTGAGTAATAGGCTGTAATGACCTGTAATGATATGTGTGTTCTACTAATTCTTTTCCCCTTGGGTTAGAAGGTCATAGGTTTTTATATAATGTGATGATTTGAATATGCTTGGCACAAGAGTGGCACAATTAGAAGGTATGGACTTGTTGGAGTAGGTATGGCATTGTTGGAATTGAAGGAATTCAGGACATGAACTCTAGGTAGGATCCTGGAGTAGAAAACATGGGAAAATGCTGCTTATTGGCTCAGTCACTGGCTCATGCTCAGAAAGCTTTCTTATGCAGTTCAGGTCCACCTGCCTAGGTATAATGTGTCCTATAGTGAATAGTACCCTCTCACATCAATCTCCAATCAAGATAATCTGGTTCACAGGCATGGCCATTGGCTAATCTTTAGGCAACTGTTCAGTTAAGGTTCTCTCTTTACAAGTGTCTCTTGGCTATGTCAAATTGACATAAAAATTAAACAAAACATCTATATTTAGCTGTCTAAAAGCATCTAACCCATTGGCTTGTGAATAGTTTTCTGTCTTTCTCATGCACTTTAGATTAAACACACAAAACAAAGATTTTTACCTTGGAAGAATGTTTTTTGTTTGTTTGTTTGTTTTCAGTATTTTGGTGGTCGAATATTTTTCTTTTCTCTGTCTGAGTGTCTAGATAGTAAAATTCTGTGACACTGGAGATCAGACACAAGACACTAAACCTATCTGTCACTGAGATATCCCTCAAACTCTGACATTTTCTTTAACAAACAGGGAAATATTAATCAAAACCTCAATGAGTTATCTTACTTAATTAAAATATTAAAAAATACAATAAGAACTGGTGACAAGATTCCAGAAGAAAAGAGAAGTTTCCTATATTGTTGGGATTGTAAGAGGTTTAGTCACTATGAGAAGAGTATAGAGACTCTTAAAAGCACTGTGCTACTATGTTTTCTGGCAGTCACATGTTGGACATGCATATCTGATAGCTTTCATGACTGTTACCAATGCATGGCAAAATCAACTAATAAGAGAAATGTTTATTTTTGAATCATAGCCACACAAATTTTAGTTTATATTTGATCTGATTACTTTTCAACCTCTTCCAAGGCAACCTATAATGCCAAAATTGTTAAGCCAAGTAAAATATAGCCTTATGGCCAGTAGCAGAATGGTTAAAGGAATAAACAAGGCTCCCATAATTCACATGTAGGGTGAGTTTCAATAGCTAAATGACTCCTTTTCAATGCTACCTCTTAAGGGCTATACTAAATATAAGTGCTAAGGGACTAAGCCTCTAATACTTAGATCTTTGGGGAATATTGAACATATAAGCCAAACAACAACAACAAGAGTATCTAACAAGAGAAAAAATTAACAGATTATAAGAGAAATGTCCACAAGTTCATAATTATAGAAGCATTAGTCATAATAAGTATTATATGAACCAACTTATATCCTCATTAGGCAGAGTTTGTAGCTGCTCTTTCAAAGTTGCTAGTTTATGATAAAAATTAGCTATTTCACTAAATTTGAGTAGTGTTCTTTAAAATGTAAGTTATAGCTTTAGTGGTTTTAAACAATTAGGATTTAAACAATTGAAACCAAGACAGTAAAACTCTGTAGTGAAGTGGTAAAATTATGGCCATATCTACTAGTTCAAAGTGAGTTTTAAATGATGAAATACTTCAGTATTTTTCTCAAACAATTCAATGCTTTCTCATTACTAATTTTCTAAGTCCTGCAGATGAATCAGCACATATATGATTAAGTAAACAAGAAATGGGATGCACAATTACTGATACTGATACACGCTTACTGATAAGGTGTACAATGAATTATTAATCACTCAACTCTTAGGTTAACTCTTAGGATGTCACACTGTCTGGTAGGCATGCTACTATCTTACTATACATGGATCAGCTTAATCCTTCAAGGCTTCTAGAAAGCGAAAAATCTTAAATTTTAAAAGAAGTTATTATTCAATCAAATAGAGAAAAGTTAACTTAGATAACCATTCTTGATTTTTGGTGGATCAAAGTGCATAATCCTTCACCTCTCCATGAACACAGGCAAAAGGTTTACAGACATATAAAACCATTGCAGTCTTTCAGTGACTTGTTGGAGATTATGAGAGAGAGAGTTCTAGTTATTTTTGTTATTGTTTTCTTAGGTAATAGCTCAATAAAAAACAAAGTACAAAAGCCAATTTACTCCAGAGACTTCCTAGAGTTAGGAATGAAACCAACCATTGAGTTTGTTGGAGGGAAAATTTTTCACCCACAAATATAAACACTTCATACAGACAATTTTCTTTTCCCATTGTTGCAGATGTCAGAAACTAGTAGAAGAAAATAAGGGTTTTCATAGATCATCATCAAATTAAATAAACAATATTGCTGTAACCAGAAGTAATTTAAGCCTACCTTGCAAGCAGGATGACAGCTTTATATTTCAAAATATATCACCATTATATTTGAGTCTAATGTAATATTTGCCTACCAGCAAGGTATCATAAAACTAATGATTTTGAGATATCACATGAATCTAATCTCATGTTTCTTTATGTCTTTTCCCTTTCATTGGTCCTCTCATACTAGCTGGAAGTCTTACAACTCTCTACCAATTTTATAACTTCATAGCACATTTCATAAATTACCCTGCAGAATTGTTTGCAATGTTCATAACTGTTTGTTGTAAACATGCAATTCCTTGGACACTGTGTATATTAGTGTGAACAGATAAAGAGTATCCAAAAATAAAACATTGAAACCTAAAACTAGGACAGAATACTTCAAGAAATTCATTTCAAAATGCATAATGTATACATAATTATTAATTATCAATGATATTTTAATATATTTATTACTCAAAATATCCCAAGATGTACATCAGAATACTAAAAAAAAACCAATAGATTTTACATAAGAAAAATATAAAAGTGTGTCACATAGGATATAAATCAATCTAGTAATGATTACTTTTTAGTGTGCTTTATAAAAAAGACCAGGAAGCAAACAATAGTTTACTACTTTACATAGTTAACCGCAAGTCTCTTGTCAAAATATCTAATTAATGAAATCATGCAAAGAGGGATCATTATGGATTTAGTCTTGGTCAGGGAAGGTTCAGTTTGATTTTTATCAAGAATGATACTCATCACTTGTAATATAAATCACAAAGATTCTTAACAGGCTTATTTTGTAAAATTCAACGCACAGTTCCATAAATGATTACTTGCATACATACTGAAAAACAAGATGAGAGATATATATGTGAAATATTTGATGCTTCATTCTTCCTTACTAATGTTCACCTGTAACCCCTTCTAACAAAGCAGTGGTAAAGGAAGTTAACGTTGATCTGCTTCACTAAAACTTTAATTAACTAATTTTGAGGTGATTAAACTACTCCTTGGGTAGCTTGCTGTATTAGTTTTTTCAGTTTGACATTAAAAAATGAGGCAGCTTCGGTAGTTCGAAGTTCCAAGATACAAGTGTCAATTGGACTGCTCTCTCCCTGGTGTATGAGTCCTTATCTCCTGGGGTTTCCTCATATTGCATTGTCTTTCTCTACTACTGAGCAAATCTCTCCTTTCCTCTGTGACAAATTTGTTACATCATTTAGTGCATGGACTCTTGAGCCTGCTGACGCTGTGGTGAGGGACAATATCATACTGTTTGCTGTAGAAGAAACATATTCATTTTATGGTGCCTGAATGGAAAAAGCCCGGAGGGATCTTAGTCTCAATATTCCCACAAGGTCATGGCTCCAAAAACCTAACATCTTTCTGCTAGGCACTACCTCCTACAAGTTCCACTACCTCTCATAGTGTCACAGGCTGTGTTGATCGATGAGCCTTTTGAGGAGCAAGGGGCATTACTTCAAATTCAAAGGTAAATGGTTTATCATCTTTCTAGAGTCCACTTAAGCCACCTTTAGTCTTAAGTGTCTCTTGAATGATTCCACTAGGGATTGCAACTGAATTAATAATATTCACAGGATCATTTTTAAAAAAAAAACATGTAGATAAAAGATGCTAAATTGAAGAGGCTGTATAATATGTGCTGAAATACAAATATGGCCAAAAAAAAAAAAAAAATTCTGATTCTAGGATGCAAGAGGAGTGGCACTTTTTTGTGTAGCTTTATAGTATTTAAAAGTTTTTTTTTCTAGACTATCTTTTGACAGTGCAGATTCTAGTCATCATCAGAAGTGACAGAAAACAGATGCTTCTCTTTAGTGGAAACTTCTAGCAGTACTTTTGTAATGGCTATAGTAGGACCTATTCATTTTGAATATTTACACCATATTGTGTAACAGACATTAAAAGAAAAACATTAAGTCATATTTAGTACTGCATATCTAAGAGAAAACATATTTTAAGAAATTCATAATTGCCAGGTCATTGACATTTTCCTATCACCCTTGCAATAAATGACTGACACCTGTGCCAAGATGATGTAGCACCTTCAGTACTGCAATTAAACATCCATTAAGTAGGAAATGAAGTTTTCTCAGATCTTTTAAAAGTCAATGCTTCCAAATGGCAAAATAAGTGATGGACTATTAAGGGGGAGTGAATTACTCTATGGTTAGACACTAACAATTTTGAAGATTTAATAAAGACATGATACCTTTTTGGATATTCTGAAAGCTGTTTATCTAGACAATTGTTCTCTGTACTGGTCACAGAATAAAGAGGATTTCTCTGGTACCAAAAATGGTATTTAAGTTCAGGTGTCCTCATCAAAGTACTTTAGCATCAGAATCTCAGTGTTTGAAGGTGACTCATTTCTATGACTACCACGTTGAATATATCAGAAAAAAAGTAAATACGGTGATCTATTATAGATTACCATTAAGCTAATATTGAATTCATTTTATTAACTTGGAAAATTTATAAAAATCTAAGGTTGTATACTCATATTACTTTATACTATTTCTTTATTTATCTTTAAAATCTGAACATGAAATAACATTTATTGATATAAGTAAAAAAAAAAAAATAGTGATAATTAAGATAGAAAGACCAGACCTAAAGGCCCGCTGACATGTGAGAATCAGGGTAAGTGACCATGGGCCACTTCCCTGATTGGGCCTGGGGGAACAGAGATGAAATCTAGATTTTAAGAGATGTTAACACAGAAGTTCCTGAGGGGAGCGTTTGCTATCAGCAGGAAGTATTAGAAACACCCAGCCATTAAGCTAGCCACTGAGTATAGAAATTAATTGGTGTGTGTGTGTGTGTGTGTGTGTGTGTGTGTGTGTGTTTCATTCATGAATCCAGAAAGCTCTTGGGCAGGAGCACAGAGTGGGTTAACAAACTACCACAACACGGAATCATCTCTTACTCCAGTTACAGGGAATTTAACATAAATTCCTTGCCTTTTGGGCAACAGGCATACGCGTGGTATACAAACATGCAAGTAGGCAAGAAATCTATCCACATAAAATAAATGATAAACATAAAATACATAATATAAATGCAAAATATTATGGGGTATACTGAAAATATATTTGGTAGAAATAATAGTACTATTTAAAATGATGAGAACAACTTATAATAGAAGAACTTCTACCTATATATAGCGTATCATCAGTTATTTGACTCTACTCATGGAATTTATTTAAAAAGCTAATGGCAGGAGTATGTAAACAATATATTCATCTGGAAACAATTAAAATAAATTACTGAGGTAGGATATACATTATAGACCATTGTTAGAATATATAGTTAAATATTATATAGATTATTAGTAATTTATAAATGTGTGCTGTTTTACATGATCCTCTGAATTTTTGTTATTGTTGTGCTTTTGGGTTATGTTTGTTTTTTGTGTGTTTGTTTGTTTGTTTCTTTTGAAACTTGCTTTTATGGAAGCCCAGGTGGTTTTGCATTGTGGACTCTGTATCTACTTCCAGAATGATGGAATAATGGATAGGTACTGCCATGTAGAAATTGACAAGGGTCTAGTTTAAAAGTTGCTTTGATATAAGCTGTTATTGAGTGCCATTCTTTTCATATTTAGATATGAACAAGGTGAATACAAAGTAATAGTGTGAATTAAAAGTTTAAAACAAAAATAATAATATGTAAAATCAAAGCAAACTGGTTCAAGAAAATTAGTAAACAAATGTTATTCTGTAAGTAAATGAAAGACAATTAAAATCAGTTGTTAAAAAATGTACAATATAGCCAAATATAGAAGTTAAAAAGCTTTATTGGCTCTTTTAAAAAATGGAGGAAGGTTTATCATTACATATTCATTCTGAGACTTGAGTTACACTCCATAGTTGACAATCAAACATACTAAAAATAAGGGAAACACATAGATATGTTTCACCCTAGTTATTTACTTATGGTATTATTCTAAGAAATAGCTGAAATTACAAATCAAATCAAGAAATAATATCTAGCAAGCATATATCATTGCCTTGTAGCTTTTTTGTGACCAACTGTTTTATAAATGATCTTTCTTTTTTTTGAGCTAGAAAATTCAGTACATTGTATGAATCATATATCGACAGATATTAAATGTGATCATCATAATTCTGAGATCTGCTGATATTAATAACATCACCAAATATGAACCACATATACCTTATCAGCAGTTATCACACACAGAAAGTATCATTACTTTAATGAAAAGTTGGCTAATGTAAATTAGTGGAGATGAATTGCAAAATTAAATGCAGTTTACATTTATAAGTCTTTTTGTTTTATTGTAGAAGTATATCTTTCAGAAGAAAATTTAGAAATTTTGCAAACTGAGATTTCTTTGTTTATGCAATACTGAATGAATTCTTGGAGATGAAATAATATTTATTATTTGAAGGGAAAGAAATAGGTGACAATAAATACAGGAACTACCTTAAGTATTTTCTGTTTTGTAAATTGCTAAATTTCTACTTTTTGGACAAGAAAATAAATGTGAGACTGACTATTTTAAAATAATATTCCAAAGTGGCCGGATACAAAATTAACTCAAACAAACCAGTAGCCTTCCTATACTCAAAGGATAAACAGGCTGAGAGAGAAATTAGGGAAATGACACCTTTCACAATTGTCACAAACAATATAAAGTATCTTGGTGTGACTCTAATCAAGCAAGTGAAAGATCTGTAAGACAAGAACTTCAAGTATCTGAAGAAAGAAATCGAAGAAGACCTCAGAAGGTGGAAAGATCTGCCATGCTCATGGATCAGAAGGATTAATATAGTAAAAATGGCCATCTTGCCAAAAGCAATCTACAAATTCAGCACAATCCCCATCAAAATTCCAACTCAATTCTTCATAGACTTAGAAAGAGCAATTCTCAAATTCATTTGGAACAACAAAAAACCCAGGATAGCAAAAGCTATCCTTAACAACAAAAGAACCTCTGGGGGAATCAGCATCCCTGATCTCAAGCTGTACTACAGAGCAGTAGTGATAAAAACTGCATGGTATTGGTACAGTGA
>CM052700.1:113915221-113981420 GCA_028551405.1 Uromys caudimaculatus | reverse complement strand
GGAATATGGGGATGGGTGGACGGGGGTGGGGTGGGGGGTGGGAGGTGGAATTCCCTCCTGGAGGCGGGTTGGGGAGGGGACAGTGGGTATCCAAAGAGGAGACTCAGAAAAGGGGAAACATTGGAAATGTACATAAAGTATCAAAAATAAAAAAGGAAAAAAATAATATTCCAATGGTTATTAAAGTATTTTACATAATTAAAATACTAACAACTGAAATTCTAACCTAGACATGGGTGACTCATATGCAGGCCATGCCAGTCACAAGAACAGGTACAGACCACACCAGGTAGAAAAGCAGATAGGAAAATTCAGAGAGATTTATTGCTTTACTAAAGGTCACAACAGCTACCAGAAATCTAGCCCCCAATCAGGGGAGAAACTCCTTGCTGGACCAGAGAATATGCAAGCAGCCAGAACCCCATACAGGGAAGCCACTTGTGTTCCTCCTCTTCTCTTCTAATGCCCCCATTACTATCTCCAATCCACACTTCCGTCTTCATCACCATGACCCAATCTTCAATTCCAGCAGAGAACTTCTTTGAAAGATTAAGAGGTATAGGAGAAAGAGAAGAATCTCAGGTCAATGGTCCAGAAAATATTTTTAGACAAATTATAAAAGAAAAAAAAATTAACCTAAAGAAGAACATGCCTATAAAGGTTCAAGAAGCTTGTAGAATACCAAATTGGACAAGAAAAAAACTTTCTCACTATATAACAATTGAAACACTAAACATCAAAAACAAAGAATGAATATTAAAGCATGCAAGGAATAAAAGGCCAAGTAAGATAGAAAGGCAGACCTATTAGAATTTCACCAGAATTCTCAATGGAGACTCTAAAAGCCAGAAGAGCCTGGACAGATGTTTGAAGTCTCTAAGAGAGCATAGATATCAGCCCAAACTATTATAACCAGCAAAATTTTCAATCACCATATATAGAACACAAGATATTTCATGAAATTTAAATTGAAACAATATCTATTCACAAATCCAGTCCTATAGAAAATAATCAAGGGAAAACTTCAACCCAAGGAGCTTAACTGCATCCATGAAAAATCAGAAAATAATC
Organism: Uromys caudimaculatus; assembly: GCA_028551405.1. NCBI lineage: Eukaryota > Metazoa > Chordata > Mammalia > Rodentia > Muridae > Uromys > Uromys caudimaculatus. The sequence goes on along the minus strand of CM052700.1, from coordinate 113,980,349 downwards.
TCACAGAAGCAAAACCAAAATAAGGGAATCATACACACAGATGTGCGCACGCGCGCGCGCGCGCACACACACACACACACACACACACACACACATACCCCATTTCTACTACCAACAAAAATAACAAGATTGAAGAATCAGTGCTCATTAATATGTCTCAATAGCAATGAATTCAATCCTCAATAAAAAGACACAGGCTAAAAGAAAAAATAAAAATCAAGACCAATACTTCTGCTTCATAGAAGAAACACAGCTTAACATCAATGATAGATATTACCTCAGGGTAAAGTACTACAAAATGATTTCCAAGCAAATAACCACAAGAAGAAAGCTTTTGTAGGTATTCTAATATCTACCAAAACTGAAATCATACCAAAATTAATCAAAAGGGACAGAAAAGGAAACTTCATGCTCACCTGGAGAAGAATTATAATCTAGTAACACAGTTGCTCTGCCAAAGGATCTTCTCCAAACATCTTGTAGGTCTGTGTAATCTAGCTAGAAAACAGATATGCCTTTAGTACACACTTTTAATCCAAAAGAGTATAGGTAAGGTTAGTTTGTAAAAGGAAGTAGGCATGTTTGAAAGTAACATCTAATTAAAGGGCAAATCAGATAAAGATTTGACAGAATGAGTTAGAGATAGGGTCCTTTCAACTCTCAGGAGAAGAGCACAGGAAAGAGAGGCAACATAAGATATCCACACAGAGGGCGGGGAGGTAGTTTTATAGGAACAGATTGTAGATCAGAATGAGATAGAAATTGAGAAGTAGTCAGAATATTAGAACAAATTTTCATAGTTAGTTTGAGGTCAAGCAAACAATTCAGTGAGAAGCTAAGAGAAGCTAGTTTGAATTAGTTAGCTTAGGGAGGAGTTTGGAGCAGAACAGCTGAGCTGAACCAACCAGCCAGAGTTTAGAATAAAATAGAAAGTGTAAACTTATTCAGCAGTAAGCCTTTAAGATGACAATCTAGCAAATAAAAGTTTCTTTTACACTCATCAGAGAAAAACTCCAAGAAGATAATCTTTCAATTATCAACAGCTATGTACAAAATGAAATGGCACACACATTTATAAAAGCAATATTACTAAAGCTCAAATCCATATCAACTGCCATACATCAATAGTGGGGGATATCAATACAACACTATCACCAATGCACAGTTCATCCAGTTATTAACCAAATGCACCTTAACAAATATCTGTAGAACATGTCACACCAACACAGAACAATTCTCAGAACATCATGGAATTTCTCTAAAACTGACCACATACTCAGTCACAAAGCAGATGTCAACAAATATAAGAAAATTGAAGTAAACCCTTCATCACAATTACATCACACCACCATGGAATAAAGATGGAATTCTACAACAAAAGAAAGAACAAAATATCTACAAATGTATGGAAAATAAACAACTCTCTACTGGATTAAGGAAAGAAAAAAAGAAAGAAACTAAAAACTTTCTAGAAGTCACTGAAAATGAATGCATCACATATCCAAAGGAAAACATCAAGATAACCTTTGAATTATCAACAACTGTATACCATGTGGAATGGCCCACACATTTATTAAATAAATATTACTAGAACTAAATCATATGTTTACATGTGATTCAATGAAAGCAATGTCAAAAGGAAAATTTATAGCACTAAGTGCCTTTATAAAGCAATTATAGAGACTTAATACTAGGAGCAGTAGTGATAAAAACTGCATGGTATTGGTACTGTGCCAGAAATGAAACCACATACCTACAGTCACTTGATCTTTGACAAAGAAGGTAAAACCATCCAATGGGAAAGAGACAGCATTTTCAACAAATGGTGTTGGTTCAACTGGTGGTCAACATGTAGAAGAATGCAAATTAATCCATTCCTATCTCCCTGTATACAAAGCTCAAGTCTAAGTGGATCAAGGACCTCCACATAAAACCAGATACAATGAATCTAATAGAAGAGAAAGTAGGGAAAAGTCTCAAACACATGAGCACAGGAGAAATGTTTCTGAACAGAAAACCTATGGCTTATACTCTAAGATCAAGAATCGACAAATGGGACCTCATAAAATTACAAAGTTTCTTTAAGGCAAAGGACACTGTCAATAGGACAAAATAGCAACCAAAAGATTGGGAAAAGATATTTACCGATCCTACATCTGATAGAGGGCTAATATCCAATATATACAAAGAACTCAAGAAGTTAGACTCCAGAGAACCAAATAACCCTATCAAAAAATTGTTAACAGAGCTAAACAGAGGATTCTGAACTGAGGAAACATGAAGGGCTGAGAAGCACCTAAAGAAATGTTCAACATCCTTAGTCATCAGGGAAATGCAAATCAAAACATCCCTGAGATTCCACCTCACACCAGTCAGAATGTCTAAGTTCAAAAACTGAGGTGACAGCAGATGCTAGTGAGGATGTGGAGAAAAAGAAACACTCCTCTGTTACTGGTGGGATTGCAAGGTGGTACAACCACTCTGAAAATCAGTTTGGCAGACCCTCAGAAAATTGGACATAATACTACCTGAGGACGCAGCTATACCACTCCTGGGCATATACCCAGAAGATGCTCCAACATTTAATAAGAACGCATGCTCCACTATGTTCAAGCAGCCATATTTATAGTAGCCAGAAGCTGAAAACCACTCAGATGTCCATCAACAGAGGGATGGATACAGCAAATATTGTACGTTTACACAATGGAATACTACTCAGCCTTTAAAGACTGACTTCATGAAATTCGCAGGCAAATGGATGGAAATTGAAAATATCATCCTGAGTGAGGTAACTCAGTCACAAAAGGACAAACAAGGTATGTACTCACCGATAAGCAGATATTAGCCAAAAAATTCCGAACACCCATGATTCAATTCATAGCAACTGTTAGACTGAATGTGGGGTCCCAGATGGATGAGTTGGAGAAGCACTGAAGGAGCTGAGGGAGTTTGCAGCTCCACAGGGAGGGAGCAACAGTGTCAACTGATCAGGTCCCCGGGTGCTCCCACAGACTGGACCACCAGCCAAAGAATGTATATGGAGGGACCCATGGTGCTGGTGTGGGCCCTCTGCCCACATATGTGGCAAAGGAGGGCTTTGTTGGCCATCAGTGAGAAGAGAGGCCCTTTGGTTTGAGAGTGTTAGATGTCCCAGTATAGGGGAATGCCAGGGAGGAAAGACAGGAGTGGGTGGGTAGGTGGGAGAATTCCCTCATAGAGGCAGGGGGAGGGGAATGGGATAGAGGGTTTCCAAAAGGGTGACCTGGAAAGGGGAAAACATTTGAAATGTAAATAAAATATCAAAAATAAAAAAAGAACACACCTGAATGCTTCAAAAAAATGAAGCGAACATACCTGATAGGAGTAGATGATACGAAATCATAGAATTGACTGTTGAAGTCAATAAAATAGAAACATGAAACATTACATAAAACTGAGGAAATGATGAGTTGGTTCTTTGAGAAAATCAACAATATAGACAAACTCATATTGATACTAACTAAAAGACAGAGAAATATCCAAATTATCCAAATCAGAAACCAAAAGGGGATATGAAAACAGAACAAGAAAATCCAAAGAATTATTAAGTCATACATCAAAAACCTGTACTCTACAAAATTGGAAAATCTAAAAGAATTGGAGAATTTTCTTGATAGATACCACTTACCAACGTTAAATCAAGATCAAATGAAAAATTTACATTGACTAAAATCCCCTAGTGAAATAGAATTAGTCATTAAAAGTCTCCCTTCAGAAAAAAAAAAAAAAAGAGCAAAACCAAGTGCCAGATGATTTAAGCACCAAATTCTATTAGACTTTCAAAGAAGAGCTAACATTAATACTCATCAAACTATTCCACAAAATTGAAACTGAAGAAATATAGTGAAATTTATATTATGAGGTCATAGTCACCCTGACACACAAACCTTATAAAGAATTAACAAAGAAAAAAGATTACAGATCAATTCCCCTCATTCTTCTTGATGTAAAAATACTCAATAAAATATTTGCAAATCAACTCCAAAAACACATAAAAAAGATCATCCACCATGATCAAGGAGACTTCATGCAGAAATTAGTTACATGGTGTTGGCATTAAAATAGATTGATCAGTGGAATCAAGTTGAAGAAAATGACATAAATTCACATACCTATGGCCATCTTTTGATAAAGAATCCAGAAATACAAAATGAAAAAAAGAAAGTATCTTCAACAAATGAAGTTGATCTAACTAGATGTCAGCATGTAGAAGACTGCAAATAGATAAATATCTATCACTCTGTACAAAACACAAGTTCAAGTGGATCAAATATCTCAACATAAAACCAGATAAACTTAATCTAGTAGAAAAGAATGTGGGCAGTAGCTTTGAACACATTGGTAAAGAGACAACTTCCTATTTAGAACACTGATAGTTTAGATACTAAGAACAATACTCAATGAACACTTAACAGATGGCTTATACTTAAATATAAAAGAACTCTAGAAAGTAGACATCAACAAACAAAATAATCCAATGAAAAATGTTATACAGATCTAAGCAGAGAATTCTCAACAGAGGAATCTCTAATGGCTGAGAAACGCTTAAAGAAATGTTCAGCATCCTTAATCATCAGAAAAATGCAAATCAAAACAACTCTGAGATTCTACATTTTACACTCATCAGAAGATCTCAGATAAAAAGATCACACATGCTCATGAGGATGGGAATCAAGAGGAACACTCCCCTATTGCTGGTGGGAATGGAAACTTGTAAAACCACTCTGGAAATCAATCTCCTATTTTCTCTATTGGGAATAGTTCTCCCTCAAGACTCACCTATAGATCTTCTACCATACTACAAGAACACTTGTCCCACCATGTTTATAGAAGCTTTAATCATAATAGTCAGAAACTAGAAACAATTCAGATGTCCCTCAACCGAAGAATGGATAAAGAAAATGTGGTTCATTTACACAGTGGATTACTACTAAGCTATGAAAAATAAGAACATCATGCATTTTTCAGGAAAATGTATGGAGCTAGAAAGTATCATCCTGAGTAAGATAACCGAGACCCAAAAGGACAAGTATGGTATGTACTCACTTATTAGTGGAAATTAGTCATAAAGTACAGGATACCCATACTACAAACCACAGAAAAAGATGCTAAATAACAAGGAAGGCCCAACGAAGGATGCTTGAATCTCACTCAAAAGGAGACATAAAATAATCTTAAGAGTTGAATGGACTGAGGGAACTGGGGTGGGAGAAGGGATGAAGATGGAAATGGGGAGTTGAGGGATCAGGTGTGATAAAATCTAGGGACAGTCAGCCAAGAGAGTGAATGGTAATTGGCAGCTGGCTGGTGTGGTATGGGGGTATCTGTTAAAGACCTGGGCTTAGAGACTCTCCAGAGAATCTACTTGGGTGACTCTAAGACTACTATCAGTGAGGAATATGGAGACTGAGGTATCCAACTCCTGTAGCCAAGCATAGCTCACTGTGGAGGGATAAGGACAACAATCTACTGATAAAACCTATGATACACAATTTGTCATGTCTACATATAGGGACAAAGATGGAGCAGAGATTGACAGAATGGCAAACCAATGACTGCCCCAACTTGAGACTCATCCCATTGTCTAGAGCCAATTCCTGATACTATTAATGATACTCTGTTATGCTTGCAGACAACTGACTAGCATAGCTGCCTTCTGAGAGCTCCACCCAGCATCTGACTGAAACAAATGAAGAACCTCACAGCCAAACATTAGACAGAGATTGGGGAGTCTTGTGGAAGTATAGCAGGAAGGATTAAGGTACCTGGTAAAGCCACAGGAAAACCAACAGAGTCAACTAACCTGTACTCTTGAAGGCTCCTAGATACTGAAGCAACCAAACATCATAAATTGACTGGACCTAGGACACTCCACCAACCCCATACATATGTAGCAGATGTACCGATTAGTCTTCATGGAAGTTCCCCAGCAACAGGAGTGGAGCTTGTCACTGACTCTTTTGCCTTCCTGTATATCCCGTTCCACTAACTGGGCTACTTTTTCTGTCCTCAGTGTGAGATGTGCTCAGTCATCCAATGACTTAATGTTTTAGTATGAGTTGGTACCCAGAGGGCCCCCTTCTTAGAGTAGGAGGGGAAGAAAGATAGTGGTAGGCACTATGTGAAAGGAGACTGGGATGGAGGCTTGGATCAGGATATAAAATAAATAAATGATTGAATAAATATGAAAACCAAAACTAAAAAGCAAGCAAACAAACAGACAAACAAAAAACCCAATGTCATCATGAAATTGCAGGAACATAGATAGAACTCAAAATCTCAGTGAGATAATCCAGACTCCATAGGCAAACTAGGTATGTACTCACTGATAAGTGACCATTAGCTATTAAGTTAATGATAATGAGGCTAAAACCCACAGATGTAGCGAGGGTAAGTAACCAGGATGGTTCAGGGGGAAATGCATGCATTGTCCTGGGAGTGGGAAACACTCACACCCGTTTTACAAGTGATATGGATGTGAGTAGGTATGGTAACAGGGGGGATCAGGTAGGGCAAGGAATGGATGGAGAGAGTACTATGAAAGACAGTTTGAATAGGGGGTCATTTTGGGGACAATATACAAACCCAGTGCAGGAGAAACTCCCTGAAATCTATGAGAGTGACCTAATGAAATTTACTCATAATGAGAGATAAGGAGTTTAAACTGCCCATCTTCTATTACCAGGTAAGTGTCCCAGCACTGAGACTGGGACATCAACCTAGCCACAAAGATTTCATCCTACAATCTGTCCTGCATGCACTATATGTTGGGGTAATGGTTAGTCATTGTGCAAGTGACCAACCCATTACTGGTCCAACTTAAGACCCATGCCACAGTGGGGGCCCATACCTGATACTGGCTGCAGGGCCAGGGACTAGAGGCTGGGTAGCCTGGAGACCTAGAATATAACAACAGCAAAAATAATTATTCCTAATTCTCATAGCCCAGCACCTAGCATAATTGGCATTGGAGAGGCTTCATCCAGCAACTGATAGAGATGCAGAGACCCACAGCCAAATATTAGATGGAACTCAGGGGGAAATTTTCTGTACCCTTAATATGTATCTCAACTAAATCTCCCTGTTGAGTCAATGCCATTTCAGGAAACTTGAACATGTAGTAATAAATATTTATGATATTTATATCTTCCAAATTTATGTGTAGGAGGCAATGGAGCACACGAGGACTCATTTTCATGAAAATTATTTGTACATTTATTTCTAAACAAAAATCGTGCTCACATAATCTCAATATAGTGATCAGTTTTGATCAAATTTCATTCATATTAGAGTAATTCAATTCTATTATGGTTCTTTGTCTTTGGAACAGAAGAACTACGGGTTACATAAGGAAGGGGTATTAATTACATATTTCATAAAGACAGCTCTACAGCAGCAAGATCTGTTTGCTTAGTCTTTGATCTTACTTCATTACTAATTTTTAAAATTAGTTTTACCTCCCCTGATATTTTCCAATAAAAGCATATTTTACAGACATGGTAAGTGATGTATAAGCTGCTGGCAACTTCATGTTTTATTTGCTGCAGTTTTTTTGTTTGTCTGTATGTTCCACATGATTCCAACAGAGACATATTGATATTAATCTTGAGCAAAACATCCTTGGAAAAAGCTGTATACAACAGAGATACTTCAAATGAATTATCTGTATAAGCTTTATATTGGTACTACTATTTCAAAATTAAATACATGGTTGAGACTCATGAAAGACACTGGTCTGAGGTGGTCTTACTGAGCAGTTTGAATGGAATAGGAAGAACAAAATATAAACACTTAAGCAATGCTGCAATAAAAATGACAACTGCATTCTAAGATGTATATACAACACTTTCTTTCATATTGTAGGAATGTACTTTTATTTGATGCGTCTTTACACACTTTAAATGAATCATAAAATACACTGTTTTGGTCAGTTATACCATAAAAACACTTATTATCCTATCATGAATTTATTCCCAAAGTCATTTACATCCACACATCTCGAATAAGAAAAAGCTGTAGAGCATTTCAAAATGTAAACACTCAGTTCTGTTTTTCTACTTAGAATTTAGATGTGAAGCAGCATCTATCATTCCACAACAGAATAAACTGGCGCATATTCAGGGATGTCTGACAGAGAGGGCAAGGAGTAAAAACAGTTTCAGCCTCTTGAAATCCTGGTTAAATTTCTGATGTAAAACAGTTGGAGTATTAATAATCAATAAGTTTTGAAGATTTGTCTTTTTCAAGAACTATTCCTTGTTTAATTATGATCACGGTACTCTCTATATGGCACGAGTGAATGTTGCATGTGTGAGAAGAAATGAAGGCTGTGTCACTCGGTGTTCTAGAGGAACAGAATCTATAGAATGAATATTTGTGTGTGTGTATATATTTCTCCACAAATAAACACATAGATACATACTTACATATGTATTTGAGATATTTAAGAATGACTTACAGGCTATGATACTGCCAGTCTAACAATGGCTGTCTACCTACACAAGGGCCATGACTCTAGTCGCTTTCAGTCCATGAGGCTGAATATCTCAGCTGGCTGTCAGTAATGCTGAATGTACTCGCCAAAGAGAGTGAGAACCAAGGGGCAAAAAGAGCAAGCTTTCTTTTGCTAAGTCTTTTATTTAACCTTCCAGCAGTAAGTCCAGCCTAGATTAAATGTATATCTTTCCACCTCAAAAGTTCTGGATTAAAGGTATATATTTCCACCTCAAAGGATTCCTATGAAAAGCTGGTCTTCCGATACTGCTCCATACCCAAATAGCCCAGGAGTGTGTGCAAGCCAGTGAGTGGAGGTAAGAGGAGCACCACTGCTCAGTGGGACCTGTTCGGAATCCTCAGGACACAGGGACCAAGGAGAAGACTGGGACAGCAGCCTTCCAGTTTACGCCTGTGGCCTGTGCCACACAGTTTCATACCCAAATAGCACAGGGAAGGAACTACCTTCCGAGCAGTGTGGACCAGCCTGTGAGCTGGGGTAAGGCCAGCACCTCTGCTCAGAAGGACCCGCCCAGAACCCTCAGGACATAGAGACTAAGGAGTGGCCTTCTAGTTTCCTTCTGCAGCCAGGGAGCTCATCCTGTGACACAGGGCTCCATACTCAATTAGTGCCAAGAGAGAGCTGGTCTCTCAAGAGTGCTAACACAACTTCAAGCACAGGAAGAACACAGGTTCTGTTCAAATTCCTCAATCAAGAGGAACCCTCACAGAGCCATCAGAACAGAGGAACCAAGAAACAGCTGGGGATAGGATCCTTCTGGTTTCTGTCTGCATCCCAGATCTGACCCTGTACCACAGCTCTCCAAACACAAATTCATCTCAGAGAGAGCTGGTCTCCAAGGAGTACTTACGCAAAGGCTTGCAGGAGGGACAAGCCACAGTCAGAGAGAGCAAGACCAGCTAACACCAGACATAACCAGATGATGAAAGGCAAGGGCAAGAACATAAACCAAGGCAACTTGGCATATCAGAACCCAGTTCTCCCATCACAGTGATCCCTGGATACCCCAACACACCAGAAAAGCAAGACTCAGTTTTAAAATCACTTCTCATGATGATGATAGAAGACTTTAAGAGGGAAATAAATAATTCACTTAAAGAAATATAAGAGAACACAGATAAACACCTAGAAGCCCTTAAAGAAGAAATACAGGAAAACAATCCACAGGCGAAGGAAATGAACAAAACCATCCAAGATCTAAAAATGGAAATAGAAACAATAATGACATCACAAAGGGAGACACCCCTGGAGATAGAAAACCTTGGAAAGAGATCAGGAGTCAATAGATGCAAGCAATACCAACAGAATACAAGAGATAGAAGAGAGAATCTCAGGTGCAGAAGATACCATAGAAAACACTGACACAACAGTCAAAGAAAATGCAAAATACAAAAAGCTCCTAACCCAAAACATCCAGGAAATCCAGGACACAATGAGAAGACCAAACCTAAGGATAAATAGGTATAGAAGAGGGTGAAGATTCCCAACTTAAAGGGCCAGTAAATATCTTCAACAAAATCATAGAAGAAAACTTCCCTAACCTAAAGAAAGGAATGAACATAAAAATTCAAGAAGCCTACAGAACTCCAAATAGATTGGACCAGAAAAGAAATTCCTCCTGTCAAAGAATAGTCAAAACACCAAATGCACAAAAAAAAAGGAAAGAATATTAAAAGCAGTAAGGGAAAAAGGTCAAGTAACATATAAAGGCAGACCTATCAGAATTACATCTGAATTCTTGCCAGAGAATGTGAAAGCTAGAAGACCCTGGACAGATCTCATAAGAACCTAAGAGAACACAGGTGCCAGCCCAGGCTGCTATACCCGGCAAAACTCTCAATTACCATAGATGGTGAAACCAAGATATTCCATGACAAAACCAAATTTACACAATATCTTTCCACAAAAATGGCCCTACAAAAGATAATAGATGGAAAATGACAACACAAGGAGGAAAACTACACCCTAGAAAAAGTAAGAAAGTAATCTTACAACAAACCCAAAAGAAGATAGCCACACAAACATAAAAATAGCATCAAAAATAACATGAAGCAACAGTCACTATTCCTTAATATCTCTTAACATCAATGGACTCAATTCTCCAATAAAAAGACGTAGGCTAAGGGACTGGATACATAAATAGTACCCAGCATTTTGCTGCATACAGGAAACATACCTAGGTGTTAAAGACAAACACTACCTCAGAGTAAAGGGCTGGAAAACAATTTTCCAGGCAAATGGTCCCAAGAAACAGGCAAGAGTAGCCATTCTAATATCGGATAAAATCAACTTTCAACCAAAAGTCATCAAAAAAGATAAGAAAAGACACTTCATACTCATCAAAGGAAAAATCTACCAAGAAGAACTCTCAATTCTGAACATCTATGCTCCAAATGCAAGGGCACCTACATTCGTAAAAGAAACTTTACTTAAGCTCAAAGAACACATTTCACCTCACACAATAATAGTGGGAGACTTCAACACTCTGCTATCATCAATGGACAGATCTTGAAACACAAACTAAACAGAGACACAGTGAAACTAAGAGAACTTTTGGACCAAATGAATTTAACAGATATCTATAGAACATTACATCCTAAATCAAAAGAATGGGCCTTCTTCTCAGCACCTCATGGTACTTTCTGACCATGTAACAGGTCACAAAACAAACCTCAATAGATATAAAAAGATTGAAATAATCCCAAGCCTCCTATCAGATCAATACAGATTAAGGCTGGTCTTCCATGGCAACAAAACAACAGAAAGCGCACATACACATGGAAGCTGAACAATGCTCTAATCAATGATAACTTGGTCAAGGAAGAAATAAAGAAAGAAATTAAAGGCTTCCTGGAATTTAATGAAAATGAAAGTACAAACTACCCAAACTTATGGGACACAATGAAAGCAGTGTTAAGAGGAAAACTCACAGGTTTGAGTGCCTCCAAAAAGAAGGTGGAGAGAGCACTTAACACTAGTAGCTTAACAGCACACCTGAGAGCTCTAGAACAAATAGAAGCTAATAAACCCAAGAAGAGTAGAAGGCAGGAAATAATCAAATTAAGGGCTGAAATCAACCAAGTAAAAAGAAAAAGAACTATACAAAAAAATCAACAAAAATAGGAGGAGGTTCTTTGAAAAAATCAACAAGATAGAGAAACCCATAACCAGAAAAACCAGAGGGAACAGAGCTAGTATTAAAATTAACAAAATCACAAATGAACAGGGAGATATAACAACAGAATCTGAGGAAATTAAAAAAATCATCAGATCCGCTATAAAAGCCATTACTCATCAAAATTGGAAAATCTGGATGAAATGGACAATTTTCTAGACAGGTACCAAATACCGAAGTTAAGACAGGATCAGATAAACCATCTAAATAGTCCTATATTGCCTAAAGAAATAGAAGCAGTCATTAAAAATCTCCCAACCAAAAATCGCCCAGATCCACATGGATTTAGTGCAGAATTCTAACAGACCTTCAAGGAAGACCTAATACCAATACTCTTCAAACTATTCTACAAATTAGAAACAGAAGGAACACTACCCAATTTTTTCTATGAGGCCACAGTTAAACTGATACCAAAATCTCACAAAGACCCAACACAGAAAGAAAAGTTCAGACAATTTCCCTTATGAATGTCAATGCAAAAATACTCAATAAATTTTCCCAAACCAAATCCAGGAATACATCAACACGATATTTCTTCACAATCAAGTAGGCTTCATCCCATATATGCATGGATGATCCAATACTCGGATATCCATCAATGTAACCCACTACATAAACAAACTCAAAGAAAAAAACCACATGGTCATTTCATTAGATGCTGAAAAAGCATTTGACAAAATTTAACAACCCTTCATGATAAAAGTCTAGGAAAGATCAAGAATTCAAGGCCCATACCTAAACATAGTAAGCAACATACAGCAAACCAATAGCCAACATCAAACTAAATGGACAGAAAATTGAAGCATTCGACTAAAATCAGGGACTAGACAAGGCTGCCCTCTCTCTCCCAATCTATTCAATATAGTATTTGAGGTTCTAGCTAGAGCAATTAGACAACAAAAGGAGGTCAAAGGGATACAAATTGGAAAGGAAGAAATCAAAATATCACTATTTGCAGATGGTGTGGTCCTATAAAGGACCCAAAAAACTCCACCAGAGAACTATTATGGCTGATAAACAACTTCAGCAAAGTGGCCGGATATAAAATTAATTCAAACAAATCAGTAGACTTCCTATACTCAAAGGATAAACAGGCTTAGAAAGAAATTAAGGAAATGGCACCCTTCACAATAGTCACAAACAATATAAAGTATCTTGGTGTGACTCTAACCAAACAAGTGAAAGATCTGTATGACAAGAACTTCAAGTCTCTGAGGAAAGAAATTGGAAAGATCTCCCGGGCTCATGGATTGGCAGGATTAATATGGTAAAAATGGCCATCTTGCCCAAAGCAATCTACAGATTCAATACAATCTCCATCACAATTCCAACTCAATTCCTCATAGACATAGAAAGAGCAATTCACAACTTCATTTGGAATAACAAAAAACCCAGGATAGCAAAAATCATTCTCAAAAATAAAAGAACTTCTGGGGGGAATCAGCATCCCTGATCTCAACCTGTACTACAGATCAGTAGTGATAAAAACTGCATGGTATTGGTACAGTGACAGGGTGGTAGATCAATGGAATAGAACTGAAGACCCAGAAATGAACTCACACACCTATGGTCACTTGATCTTTGACAAAAGAGCTAAAACCATCTAGTGGAAAAAAGACAGCATTTTCAACAAATGGTGCTGGTTCAACTGGTGGTCAACATATAGAAGGATGCAAATTGATCCATTCCTATCTCCCTGTACAAAGCTCAAGTCCAAGTGGATCAAGGATCTCCACATAAAACCAGATACACTGAATCTAATAGAAGAGAAAGTGGGGAAAAGTCTTGAACACATGGGTACAGGGGAAATGTTCCTGAACAGAACACTAAAGTCTTATGCTCTAAGATCAAGAATCGACAAATTCATAAAATTGCAAAACTTCTGTAAGGCAAAGGACACTGTCAATAGGACAAAACAGCAACCAACAGATTGGTAAAAGATCTTTACCAATCATACGTCCAATAGAGGGCTAATATCCAATATATTGAAACAACTCAAGAAGTTAGACTCAGGAGAATTAAATAAACCTATCAAAAAAATTGTGAACAGAGCTAAACAGAGGATTCTCAACTGAGGAAATTCATAGGGCTGAGAAGCACCTAAAGAAATGTTCAACATCCTTAGTCATCAGGGAAATGCAAATCAAAACAACCCTGAGATTCCACCTCACACCAGTCAGAATGTCTAAGATCAAAAACTCAGGTGACAGCAGATGCTGGTGAGGATGTGGAGAAAGAGGAACACTCCTCCATTGTTGGTGGGATTGCCAGCTGGTACAACCACTCTGAAAATCAGTTTGGCAAACCCTCAGAAAATAGGACATAATACTACCTCAGGACGCAGCTATACCACTCCTGGGTATATACCCAGAAGATGCTCCAACATGTAATAAAGACACATGCTCCACTATGTTCATAGCACCCATATTTATAATAGCCAGAAGCTGGAAACAACCCAGATGTCCCTTATCAGAGGAATGGATCCAGAAAATGTGGTACATTTACGCAATAGAGTACTACTCAGCCTTTACAAAAATGATTTCATGAAATTTGCAGGCAAATGGATGGAACTTGAAAATATCTTCCTGAGTGAGATAACTCAGTCACAAATGAACAAGCAAGTTATGTCCTCACTGATAAGTGGATATTAGCCCAAAAGTTTGGAACACCCATGATTCACTTCACAGAAACTGTTGGAATGAGCGTGGGGTCCTAGATGAAGGAGTTGGAAAAGGGACTGAAGGAGCTTAGGGAGTTTGCTGCCACTTAGGGAGGAAGCAACAGTGTCAACTGGTCAGGCCTCCATGTGCTCCCAGAGACTGGACCACCAACCAAAGAATGCATATGGAGGGACTCATGCGTCAGAGGAGGGCCTTGCTGGTCACCAGTGGGAGGAGAGACCCTTGGGTCTGAGAGTGTTAAATGCTCCAGTATATGGGAATGCCAGGGAGGGAAGATGTGAGTGTGTAGGTATGTGGGGGAATATCCTCATGGAGGCGAGGGGAGAGGCGATGAGATAGGGTGTTTCCAAAGAGGAGATCAAGAAAGGGGAAAACATTTGAAATGTAAGTAAAATATCAAAAAAAGCAGGTCTTTCATCCCACTTAAAATGACGTCATCATCATCAGCAGCAGCAGCAGTAGCAGCAGCATCATCATCATAAATAATCCCTCACAGCTACACCCAGCTGCTGGTTTTAGTTAATTACATATGTCCTCTAGTTGACACTGAGAATAGGTATCATATCACACGGGCATTTTTTTTTTTTTTTTTATCAAGCAAGTAGCTTCAAATGCAGAAAAGACATGGTAACATATTCAATGGCTGAACTGACTAAATTTTAGCAGGAAAGCTTATAGGGAGATTCCAGAGTCTCATGAGCTTTGTGTGAATTTACCAGTGGGGTGGTATGTGCTGGTCAACTTTATATGTTCTTGATACTGTTGTGTTGAAATGAGACCCAGTTCTACCTCCTAGTTCCATGCTCCCAGAAATAAGACTCAGACTCAAAATACATTTACAAATATCTTGGACACATACCTAGGCTTTTCTCTGACTAGATGTAACTTTGATAACCCAATTATTTTTAGCTACATTTTGTCAAGTGGCTGTTACCTGTGCTCAGGTACCATACACATATCTCCTCACATCTTTTTGGTGAATCTTCCTGCCTTTTTATATTATTATTATGTATTTATTTATTTATATTTAAATTTAATATTTTTGATACTTTATTTACATTTCCATTGTAACCCCCTTTCTAGGTCTCCTCTTTGGAAACCACCTATCCCCACCCCCCCCATGAGGGAATTCGACCTCCCACCCACCCGCCCACCCACTCCTGTATTCCCACTTTGACATTCCCCTTTACTGGGTCCTCTAACACCCTCAGGCCCAAGGGCCTCTCCTTCCCCTGATGGCCAACAAGGGCATCCTCTGCCACATATGTGGTCCGAACCATGGGTCACTCAATGTGTATTCTTTGGTTGGTGTTCCAGCCTCGAGGAGGACCGTGGGGGGGGGGGGTCAGGCCAGTTGACACTGTTGCTCCCTCCATGGGGCTCCAGACTCCTCAGCTCCTACAGTCCCTTCTCCAACTCCTCCATCTGGGACCTCTCAGTCCAGCGGTTACTGTAAAGTGAAACTTGGGTATTCTGAACGTTTGGGCTAATATCCACTTATCAGTGAGTACATACCATGTTCGTTCTTTTGTGAATGAGTTACCTTGCTCAGGATGATATTTTCAAGTTCCATCCATTTGCTTGCAAATTTCATTAAGTTATTGTTTTTAATAGCTGAGTAGTACTCCATTGTGTAAATGTACCACATTCTCTGTATCCATTCCTCTGATGAGGCACATCTGGGTTGTTTCCAGCTTCTGGCTATTATAAATATGGTAGCTATGAACATAGTGGAGCATGTGTCTTTATTACATGTTGAAGCATCTTCTGGGTATATGTATAGGAGTAGTATAGCTGAGTCCTTAGGTAGTATTATGTCAATTTTTCTGAGGGTCTGCCAAACTGATTTCCAGAGTAGTTGTACCAGCTTGCAATCCCACCAACAATGGAGGAGTGTTCCTCTTTCTCCACATCCTTGCCAGCATCTGCTGTCACCTGAGTTTTTGATCTTAGCCATTCTGACTGTTGTGAGGTGGAATCTCAGACTTGTTTTGATTTGCATTTCCCTGATGACTAAGGATGTTGAACATTTCTTTAGGTGCTTCTCAGCCCTTCGAATTTCATCAGTTGAGAATTCTCTGTTTTTGGAAGGGTAATTCGGTTTTCTGGAGTCTAACTTCTTGAGTTCTTTGTATATGTTAGATATTAGCCCTCTATCAGACTTAGGATTGGCAAAGACCTTTTCCCAATCTGTTGGTTGCCATTTTGTCCTATTGACAGTGTCCTTTACCTTACAGAAGCTTTGCAATTTCATGAGGTCCCATTTGTCAATTCTTGATCTTAGAGCATAAGTCATTGGTGTTCTGTTCAGGAACTTTTCCCCTGTACCCAGTGGAAAGAATCTCAAAGAATTCCAATAAAATCAGGGACTAGACAAAGTTGTCCTCTTTCTCCCTATCAATTCAATATAGTAATTGAAGTTCTAGCTAGAGCAATTAGATAACAAAAGGAGGTCAAAAGGAAACAAATTGGAAAGGAAGAAATCAAAATATCACTCTTTGCAGATGATATGATCCTATACTTAAGTGACCCGAAAACCTCCACCAGAGAACTGCTGCAGCTGATAAACAACTTCAGCAAAGTGGCCGGATATAAAATTAACTCAAACAAATCAGTAGCCTTACTATACTCGAAGGATAAACAGGCTGAGAAAGAAATTAGGGAAATGACACCCTTCACAAGTGTCACAAACAATATAAAGTTTCTTGGTGTGACTCTAACAAAACAAGTGCAAGATCTGTATGACAAGAACTTCAAGTCTCTGAAGAAAGAAATCGAAGAAGACCTCAGAAGATGAAAGCTTTCCCATGCTTATGGATTGGCAGGATTATTATAGTAAAAATGTCCATCCTGCCAAAAGCAATCTACAGATTCAATGCAATCCCCATCGAAATTCCAACTCAATTCTTCATAGACTTAGAAAGAGCAATTCTAAAATTTATTTGGAACAACCAAAAACCCAGGATAGCAAAAGCTATTCTCAACAACAAAAGAACTTCTGGGGGATTCGGCATTCCTAACTTTAAGCTGTACTACAGAGCAGTAGTGATATAAACTGCATGGTATTGGTACAGCGACCGGCAGGTAGATCAATGGAATAATATTGAAGACCCAGAAATGAACCCACACACCTCAGGTCACTTGATTTTCGACAAAGGAGCTAAAACCACCCAGTGGAAAAAAGACAGCATTTTCAACAAATGGCGCTGGTTCACTGGTGGTCTACATGCAGAAGAATGCGAAATGATCCATTCCTATCTCCCTGTACAAAGCTCAAGTCCAAGTGGCTCAAGGACCTTCACATAAAACCAGAAACCTTGAATCTAGTAGAAAAGAAAGTGGGGAAAACCCTCTAATCTTCCTGCCTTGGTCTCTCCCAGAATCCTGTCTCCTCCGAGATGTCCCTTTATTTCCTGCCTAAGCTATTTCTGGGGAAGAAGAGGTTTTTAAATTGATAGGTGATGTAACCATACAATATATAAGCTTTTCTCCATACACTATTGCCTAGAGATGAAATGTTGCTAAGAATTGCAGCTATAGCATGCATATCAAATGTTAATAAGAATGCATCAGTGATGGGCCTGTAGTGTGCTGCCTACTGACAGGTGTAGATTTAATGTGACCTCGATTTTGACACTGGATTTGTGTGAAAGCTGCTGAGGTGAACAAAGGACCTACAGAGTTGATCACCCGTTTCAAGTAGAATTTCACCCTTATATAAAAGAATGATTTCTTATGAGTTCAAATAGGGTCAGCATTTCCCGAAAGTAACTTTAAACTGTGCTAGCAAATTCAGAAACATAGGTTACTAATTAATCAACTAATCATACATTGCTAATTAAAGTAACACCTTTCTTTATTATTTTCATTCTAACATAAACACATGAATTAAAGTTCTTAAATTTTAGTTAATGTGTAAATACATATAATAATTATAGCCGTGTGTTGCATAATTATCTGTGTTTATTCAGAGTGAGTGAACTTCCTCCTGCAGCCTACCTGCTTCCTCATGGAACACCTTCACATCCATTCAGTAGCTGCAATCTAAAGCTCTCTTATGCATACAATTATGAAAAACATCAAAAATCTCTATGAATTTATTAGCTTAAGTTTTATCAATGTATTGCATTCATATAAATGTATTAAATACAAAGGACAGATTTCCCTGAGAGAGAAATGCCTTCATTTCTGGGGAAGAAGAGGTAAGTTTTGTAGAGCAACTGCAGTTTTGATAGAATGACTAATGGCAAAACTGGGGAATTTTGTGTTGCCAATAAGCAGTTTCACATATTACCATGTAAAATTCAACTTTGATATTAGAATATAATTGCATTTTCCAAAAAGATTTTAAAAAGAAAATATTAGATACAGTTAGAAGAGACTTTGTGCTTATCAGGTAATTTCATATACCATTAAGTACAATTCGACTTTAAGATTAGCAATATAGTTGAATTTTCAAAAAATGGTTTTAAAAAAGATAATATAAGATACAGTTGAAAGAGGCTTTATGACTATGAGGTACAGTTTCTTAGCCAGTGAGAAGACAACAACAACAGCAACAACAACAACACCTGACTGTGAACAAATTGAGATAACTCACTACCTTCGGATCAGCCTGAAAAACCAAAAAGAAAAACAACAACAACCCAACCTAAACAAATTCTTTTCCAGAAAGGTCAAAAGAGTTTTCCAAATTCAAATATTTATTTGCTTACAAAATAAAGGCTAAATACCTAAACCTGACTGACAATATCCTAAAAAAAGATTGAATTTCTGATAAATGGATTTGATTTAAAGGCCAAATAACAATTGTAAACATAGATAAAGATCAAAGGAGGACTCTGTTCTCTGAACAATCCTCTTTGTGGGTATTGTTTGCTGCAACTCAGGTACAATATGCATTAGTTTTCTAGCTTGACTTTTATAAATGTAGGATATGCAAAGATTACTTAGAAGCTGTGAGAAAGTTAAAAGATTTTATGCTGAACCACTATCAGGGTTTGAAAATTGCTAATATAAAAGTACTATTAAAAGTAAGAAGTGCAGACTGCTAGGAGGTCATCAATGTAATGAAAGAAAACTAAATGTGGCCAAAATTTCTGGCACTAGTTTATTTAATGGGACAATTACCTATGAGATTTCACTAAGTATTACACATAAAGACATATTTGCCCAAGCCACATATGTTTATGATTCATTTTTCTTCTCCCCCTCATGAAAATTGATAAAAACAGGCTAATGGCATTATGAACTTTAATCTACCTCCTCCCAAAGCTTAGAACATAGAAAACATGATGTAGGAAGATTGAACTGATCATCAAATGACCATGAATTAAAAATAACCAAAATAAAATTATATTAATGACAGTAAAAGCAATTAGGATACAATATTAAGAACATGTTTATTAGTAGAAATCAATAATCAGGAAACACTCTGTAGTTGACATTTTAAGCAGTGATTTCTCCATATGTTAAATAACTCTCCAGTAAAAGTGTTCTCTGTGGAGAATCATGGAATTGAAATGCAGAAATAGACTATTGCTTGGTGTACAGGATGAGCACGTAAAATAAAGAGACAGGAAAATTGTATCATTGAGGATAATTACATTAAAAACTTGCAAGAGCAATGTGAGCTAGAAAGTAGTGCAAGGCTAAATAGACTCATTGGCAAAGCCTTGTAGAGTATAACTAAAGGAATAAATTACGTGAATAAGAAAGAAAACTTAAAAGATTAACTAAACCTTGAACACAAAGCCATTTATTTTCAAATCCATCTTTATGTGAGAAAGCAAAACAAAAAAGTGGTGAATTCTCTGGGAGTTGATGTTAGTTTTATGAAGAATGGAAGTGAAACAGAAGCAGCCAACCACTTTGTCTTCAACCATCACCAGGAAGAAATGAGCTAGCCTCCAGTCCTTTAGAGATGTTTGGATGATTTAACACTAGTACTAATTAGAGCTGTAAACAACGTTATATTCTTCTTAAAAATTTCATTAAAGAAAGATTTGTAAAATTGTTTCTTACATAAGATATCAGATAATTATTTTATCTAGTTAAAAAAGGAGATGTGTGGTAAAATGGATGGCATTTCACTGGAACCAGAAAAAAACAGTAGAAATTCATATTTATATTAATAGTTTACATATAGTACTAGTATACACACAGACACACACACAGACACACATACATTGGTTTAAAGGCATATGGTTACTCATTCTATTTGGTTAAAGGTTATCAGAACAATGTTACCTTCATTGCAGAAGAAAAGTGTTCCTTTGGGCAATGACTTATTTTACTTGTCAGAAAAAAAGGAATAAAAACAGACAAAAGGTTAACACTCTGTGGCCTATGTAAAAGAGTAAAGGGACAGTACTAACAGGGCCTTCTTGCTGAAAGCCAGAAATTTGAGGAACAAAATAAAGTCAAACAATGCTAATAGCCACCCATACTCAAATAGAACAAGTTCTTATGAGCTCACAAAAATATAGGTCACCAAGTGGATATAATTTAAGATAGACGCTATTCTTTTCAGTAATTGCAGTAAGTGAATGTAAAAAGATAGAATGGAATAGAAGCAGTATAAGATGACTGTAACCATATGTTTGCATGCAGTATTAGCTGATGCAAGCTAAATTAGTGGTAGATACTTTAAACATGGCAGGAATATCAAGCTCTCCTTTAAAATATGCATTATGGGAACTGGTAAAAGGTTCCGTGGGTTTAAGTGCTTGCTATGCAGGCTTGAGGACATTAAGGTTAGATAGCCACACTCGGGTAAAATGGTGGGAAGGCAGTGGGCCCATGTAATCCCAGCACTGGGGGACAAAGACAAACATATCCCATAGGTCATTGGCTAGCCAATCTAAACAAATGGGGTGATTTTCAGATTCAGTGATACACAGTGGGTCATGATTGAGGGACATACTTGACAAGCACTGAGTTCAGCTTGTCCACATGTACCCAAGTAAGTACAACACCTACGATACCTGGTACATTCCAGTTACACACATATGAACACACATAATAAATACATTCTTGGAGATATTATCATATCTGATAAGTGTTTGAATGCACATCTACAAATTTTGAGATATATGCTTTTAAAAAAGTCCAAGTAGTTTCTGTCCCTTAAAAGGATTCCCATGTGGGTCCATCAGGTTGGGGAAGGCATGCCACCAGGAACATAAATCTGCTGTTCACAGTCTTCAGTTAGCAGAGAGCAATATATGTGGTGCTTAGCTTGATTGTCTCAGCCCTGGACCAACACCACAGAATGGTGGTACTTCTTCAGGAAACATTTACTACTTAATATCTATCAATCAATTATATTGTGAAGAATAGTCTATCTTATAAGTTATAATTAAAAAATAAAGTGACATAAATAGAAATGAAAATAAAACAATAGACAAATAAAAATAAATAAGAAATTAACCTGTGAGTTTGGGCCACCTAGGGTACTGTCCACCTGTTGATATTGTCCCCTGACCTCAACTGTCTGTTCCTGGGCATGCCCTTCCATTCTAAGGAGACTTGTGGGATCCCATAGCATCCTGCTTCCCCATGGAGGCCTCTAAGGGTCAGAGGAATAAGTAGCTTGAAACCCTCTTCCACCAATACCTGTCAGTACCTGAGACATGACCAGCAGAGTTAAGTTGCACTTGGTCCCCTGAATTCTATTATCTGACTCTGTACGTTCTCTGTCTTCCTAATGAGTCCTGCTGGTATCTGATTATCCAATCAACATCAGGGAAAACCAGGTGGCTAAGGGACAGAATAAGAACATAATCAACAAAAGTTAGTGAAATGTGGCACAACCAGACCCAACTATCATACTACAGCAAGCCCTGGATATAATAACACAGCCACAGCACAAGAAGAGGACCTTAAATCCAAGCTTATAAAGATGATAGATGCCTTTAAAGAGGAAATGAATAAATACCTTAAAGAAATACAGGAGAATACAATGAAACAGCTGAAAAAAATGAATAAAACTCTCCAAGAACTGAAAATGGAGATAGAAACAATAAAGAAAACACAAACTGAGGTAATTCTGAAGATAGAAAACTTAGGAAAGACAACAAGAAATATAGACTCAAGCATTTCCAGCAGAATAAAAGAAGGAAAAGAGTATCTGAAGGCATGGAACATACAACAGAAGAAATTGATAAATCAGTCAAAGAAAATGTGCTAGCCAGAGCAGTTAGACAACAAAAGGAGGTCAAAGGGATAGAAACTGTAAAGGAAGAAGTCAAAATATCACTATTTATAGATGGTATGATATTATACTTAAGTGACTCCAAAATTCCATCAGAGAACTGCTGAGAGGCTCTGCCAGAGCCTTACAAATACAGAGGTGGATTCTTGCAGGCAACCATTGGGCTGAGCGTGGGGTGCCCAGTGGAGGAGTTAGAGAAAGGACTGAAGGAGATGAAGGGGTTTTCAACCCCACAGGAAGAACAACAATATCAACCAACCAGATTCCCTCCCGCCCCCCAGAGCTCCCAGGGACTAAGACACCAACCAAGGAGTACACATGGAGGGACCAATGACTCCAGCTGCATATGTAGCAGAGGATGGCCTTGTCAGGCATCAATGGGAGGAGAGGCCCTTGGTTCTGTGAAGGCTTGATAGATGCCCCAGTGTAGGGGAATTCGAGGGTGGGGAAGTGGGAGTGGTTGGGTGGATGAACAACCTCATAGAAGCAGAGGGAGGGCAGATGGAATAGGGGGTTTCTGGGAGGGGGGAAACCGGTAAAGGGGATAACATTTGAAATCTAGATAAAGAAAATATCCAATTAAAATAAAGTTCAAAAAATAAAGAATTAGCAATCCTTGGAAATTAATATCAGTCAACATCAATGGACTCAATTCTGCCAATAAAAAAGACACAGACTAACAAAGTGGAAGCATAAAGAGGAACCATATTTATGCTGTGCACAAGAAACCCAAATATAGACATCACCTCAGAGTAAAGGACTGGAAAATGTTTTCCAAGCAAATGGACCAAAGAAACAAGCAGGAGTAGCCATTCAAATATCTAACAAAATAAACACTGAACCAAAAGTAATCAAAAGATATTGGAAAGGACACTTCATACTCATCAAAGGAAAAATCCAACAAGATGAAATCTCAATTCTGAACATCTCTGACCCAAATGGAAGGGTACTCTTATTTATAAAAGAAACACCGCTAAAGGTTAAATTGCACAACAAACCCCACACATTAATAGTCGGAGACTTTAGAATCTTACCATTACAAATAGAAAGATAATCCAGACAAAACTAAGCAGGGAAATAATGAAACTAACGTAGGCTATCAATCAAATAGACCTAGCAGATATCTATAGAACAATTCATCCAAACACATAGGGCATACCTTCTTTTCAGCACCTCATGGTAATCCCTCCAATTATCCATTTAATCCATCACAAAGTAGTCTCAACAGATACAAGAAGTTTGAAATAACCCATTGCATCTCATGAGATCAACAGGAATTAAAGTTGGACTTGAACTAAAACAGAAACAACAGAAAGCCTACAAACTCATGGAAACTGAACTACTCCACTAGGTCAAAGGGCAAATAAAGAAAGAAATTAAAGATTTCTAGAATTCAATGAAAATGAAGCCACAGCATACCCAAATTTCTGGGACACAATGAAAAGCAGTGTTAAAAGGAAAGTTCATAGCACTAAGTGCTTTTCATAAAGAAGCTCGAGATATCTCGTACCAGCAAATTAATAGCATACATGAAAGCTCTAAAACAAAAAGAAGCAAACATACCCCAGTGGAGTAGATAGCTGGAAATAATCAAACTCAGGGCTAAAATCAATAAATGATAAACAAAGAGAACAAAACAAAGAATCAATGAAACTTAAAGCTGAGGGGTTTTTTTTTTTTTGAGAAAATAAAAAAATATAGACAAACCATTATCCAAACTAACTAAAAGGCAAAGAAAAAATATCTGAATGAACACAATCAGAAATGAAAAGGAGATATAATAACACACACCAAGGAAATGTAAAGATTCATTAGATCTTACTTCAAAAATATAAATAAAATGAATTATTTCCTAGGTAGATATCACTTAACAGAGTTAAATGAAGATCAAGTAAAGAATCTAGATATACATATAAAACTTAAGGAAATATAAGGAGTCATTAAAAGTCTTTCAACCAATAAGTAAGTAAATAAATAGCCCAGTGCCAGGTGATTTTAGCACACAATTCTATCAGGAACACTGCCACATTCATTTTATAAGCCTTCAGTCACCCTCATACCTAAACCACACAAATACTCATCCAAAAATGAGAATTTCAGCCCAATATATCTATTGAATAAAAAATTCAATATAATACATAATTAATACTGATATATCTTTATTTTACATTAAACTTTGTCTCAATTTAAACTAATTCAAAGATTATTTTTTGAATACCTACCCACAAAACACCAAAATATATAAATGCATTCATTTGGACCAATAGATGATTTCATAAAACTAATTTTTACTTTCCTCAAGACATTGCTGTGTTTACAAAACATTGAACTTGTATAAAATGAGTAAAAGAGCTTATGCATCCTGAAGGGCAGTGGAAAAATATAACAGTATTGGAGTATTTCACATATTAATCAAAATTTCAACTTCAGCAGTTATTACCTGCTCAGTTTTGAAAAAAAATTCTTCATTCTTCAGTTCTTTATCTCTTTCTTTGATTTTGTATGAAAAGGGTATTTTGGAATTATAACATGAAGTATGAGCAGAGAAAAGCTCATAGTATGATCCTCTATATTGAAATGGAAGCCACCTGCTGACTTGTAATTTTCAGCTCTGTTTCCAAAATCTGGCTACATTCAGGAAAATCCATCTACCTCTCTGTAAGAACACTCAGTCACACTAATGGCCTGTTGGGTTGGGGAAGTGGTTCTGCACTTACAGTCCACAGAAATTACTGATATACAGCACCAACCCATGGAAGAGCACACACAGGCAGAATTAGGTAGCATGTAGGATTAACTTCGGTGACTCCATCAATGTCCAAATCAAGCTTACCAAGCTCAGACATGACTCAGGAGAGGTGAAGAAGGTTGATACATGGGTTAAAGGAAGAACCACAATACTTTACAACCCCTCAAGAAAGCTTTGTTTTTGTGTTTGCTGTTAATTGTACATGTATGAGTGTTTTTGCCTACATGTATACCTGCACAGCACATGTATGCAGTGACATCGGGGCCAAAAAGAGGTATCAGAGAAAATGGAGGTAGACTAATAAATGGTCAGTAGACAAAATACGGGTGCTAGCAATTGAACATAGATTCTCTGGAAGACTAATAAGTGTTCTTAACCACTGTGTCATCTCTCCAGCCTGTGGATTGTAATTTTTTACTTTTTGTTGGTGAATTTATTTCTGTTCATGATGGTATGGCAAGCTACTTTCTAAAAGAGACTTGTTGCAGGTTAACTGTAGCTTGCTGGATGAAGGAACACAGTTTGTTATGGTAGAGAAGGAGTGGCAGTAGGTAGCTGTTGTACAGGATGTGTGTGAAGGATAATTGTTTAAATTAGAAAGCTAATAACTGCCCTAAACAGGTATTGCTATAGCCCATACATCGTTACTCTGTGATCCACTTTCTCTACCTGGTGCTCCCACATTAAAGTTTTAATTACTTTCTGTGACAGTTCCACTATCTAGAGGCCAAGTTTTTAAATACATGATCTTGATATAAATAGTACATTTAGTGTTTCCCAGATAGTTCAGTATTCTTTTTTCCCTTATTTTGTGTGCCCGTGCATGTGTGTGTGTGTGTGTGTGTGTGTGTGTGTGTGTACTTCTATAGCCTTTAGATTTATGTTGAGATTTATCTGCCATAACTTTCCCACATTAATAATTGAGCTAAGGCCTTGCAATCAAATCTAGGACTCACTGAGATAAAACCCCTTGCCAGCTAACTTGCTCTGTTGATTCCATTTCTCTGATTTCTGGAGCTGTAATTGCAGGCAAGATGCCTCACCTTCCCAACACTTGTAAGGCTTCTGGATATTTAAACTTGTGCTCACATTTGAGTAGCAAATTCTTACTTAATCACTGAGCTATCTCGCCAGCCTCAACCCCCTAGATCGTAATTTACAGTACTTAGTGATGGTTTCCAGCTCAGCAAGAATTCAGTGATTACATTGAAGGACTTACCATTTAATGAGGGTAGGTGTTCAAAACTTGTTTTCTGTGAATTTTCTGTATCTAACACTTTTGTCTTTTTAAAAATTATATATTAGAGGAAAAAAGAAGACAGAGGCTACCTGTAGTTCAATATAATATAATCACTTCCTGGATCATTTCTCAATCATAAGCTCTGGAAGTGATAGTTATATTTTGCTTCTATTACCATAGATTAGTGTCACTTATATACGGTATCATACAGTTACTCATCAGCACAACTGCTACATTTATGATTGCATCCATCAGTAATTACTCTTTATTGTTAGTGCACAATTGTCAATCAAATGAAAGCACCATAAAATATGCATTTATTCTATAGTTGGAATACAATTGAGTTACTTTAAATCTGGAGAATCAGTAGAAAAAGTTCTATACACTATGCAACATGATTTTTACTGACACATACACTAACGATTCTTGAAAACATCTAAGGTTGATTTGGTGAGTCAAATAATATGTGTGTCTTTCTAGGAGATGTTGGTAAAAGGTTACCAGAAGAACTGGTAGTTTTGTTTTGTTTGTTTGTTTTGGATTTTTAAGAATGAGTAGTAAAAGTCTGTCTCATACTGGATCATATTCTAATAGCATATGCTAAGAATTGTCTAGATACAGCAAAATCTTTGCACTGTAACTTGTTTTTCCAAGGGAGAATGAGTCGTAATCATCAAGTAAGAGGCAGGTCCAGTGATATAAAGAGAAAGTCATGTGATTAATAGCTTGTTTCTCAGTATCATCTGATTCTCAAAACATGTAAATGACCAATGGCAAATTCCTGATTTGAAGGAAAACATTTGGCGTCTTTCATTAGAGGATGGATGTAAAGCAGTGTAAGGGTAGACATTCATTATCCAGTGTGTCTTTGGGAGGATGACCTATATAGAGGAAAATGTGAACCCTCAAAAAGCACTCAATGAATTTCAAAGTTAGCCATATCATTTCACAGAATATAAGAGACACCAGAATTTGCAGTATCCACAGAAAATTGGAGCAAAGGGTAGACATATGAACGTCTATTCTTTGTTGTTGTTTTGCTTTGCTTTTGTTATTATTACTACAGTAAGCCAACTCAGTAAGGTATAATTGAGTCATATTTGATGTACTATGATGACACATTCTAAATTTGATATAATCTTTAGACACCTTCTGCATTGGAGTTGTACCATATTAAAACAACTTGCATGAAGTATAGTCAATTGGTACCATTATTTATCAATGAAACATTATGCTTTTGCACATTAGTAATTCTAAACCAATATACTTTATTCTGACAAAGCATGTAATTTTAGTACTTTTAGTTAAACACAGTTGAATTTCCTTTTGAGAATGAATCCTGACCTTGATGCAATTTGTAATAAAGCACAAATGCAAATCCTCAACTATGTATTTTCCTTTGGACTACAGATTTGATGTTTAAAAATGTAGCCATCCTACTTACATATAGGTCAAGACAGCACATTCTTATTGGATTACTAACATGTCTATGGAAAGCTTTTGAATGTAAATACATTTGAGAAGTTTATTACATTGTTTTTATGTGTTAAATGCTTATTACATATTCACAAATGCATTCATAATTTTTAGTTATCCTTTTCCTCTTAAATCTAGAAAGATGGTATTGTAGTATTACTATTTTAAGTTTTCTGACACAATGTTGTATCTTCATGATATTCTATTAGATTTTTGCTATGTTTTCTGTAAATTAC
Organism: Uromys caudimaculatus; assembly: GCA_028551405.1. NCBI lineage: Eukaryota > Metazoa > Chordata > Mammalia > Rodentia > Muridae > Uromys > Uromys caudimaculatus. The sequence continues at coordinate 113,952,023 of CM052700.1, read as the reverse complement.
ATCTACTTAATGCAACTTTGGATATATGTAGTTTCAAACACCTTTCAAATCTACTTCTTAATGAACTTCTTAATTGTTTTGTAGGAGGAGGTACACTTTCATAAGTTTGTCACATGTTATAGTTTTAAAGCGCCACTTCCCAATACTATGTTAATAAACTGGTTAGGTGATACCATGAATCCCAGTGACTGTGCAACATTTGGTAAGGTTTTCCAAGTTGTATCTTCACAGATCTATCTTGCTCCTGCCCTGGAGAAAGGCATTCATCTTCTAGTCTCAAGGAAGAAAAAGAGAATAAAATAAACCAGGCCCAGAGAATCTCTTCATGATAATACATCTAAGAATCTCAGACCTCTGACTTAATCATCTCTTACTATCCACCACTTCCATTGGTACCAATCTGAGTGCACAATTTTTAACACATAGGATTTTATATGGCCTTCAAGATAGAAACTATTGTAAAGACAGATTGATAACAAAGCATAGGAATGATAAAAGTTATGTTTGTACAGTAATTTACAACTGTTACTAATATACATCATATCTATTGCAGGCAAATTTCCTTAACTTTATATGATAAGCATTTTATATCATGTGATAGATAGAAAAATGTCCCTCTAAGAGTTCCCTGTCCTTATTCAAGAACTTGTGAATATATTGCTCATCAGTGATAAAAAAGAATTAAGGTCATCAGTATAATTGACATTATTATTAATTACTTGATCTTCATATATGATGTTATAATGAGTTCTCCGGACTTTTAAAAATGGAATGTCATGAGATTGTACAAGGAGAAATTGACTTTATGTCACTGAACTTAAAGAGGAAGGAATAGAGCCACGAGCCACTGAAAGCAAGAGGATACCAGGAATGAGAAGAAAATGGATTTACTATAACAACCTGAAAAAGAAGTGCAGTTCTGCTGAACATGATTTCATTCCTGTTCTGCATTAGGTAGAATTAAATAAGCATTTAATGCAATGCAATTTTGAATTTCTGGAACATAGCACACTGAATAATATACTGTGATCCTAAGAATTATATGAACTGCTTTTCTGGGTTATAGTTATATGAATTATTACTATACCTTAGTAATTCTTATACATTTTTTACTATTTTCCATCAGTGGTTTCTTCTGCACATGTGCTACATAGAGCATCATTTACCCAAATGCTTAAGAGGGCCACCAATAGATTTGTGAGGCTATCTTTGACTAAACACATCTTTCTTTTCTCTCTTTCTAGGCCCTGTGCGAAATTGAAGTTCTAGTAAACCTTATCTTCTAGTGCTTTCTCTTCAGTTAAAATGGCTGACTTGATGCTAGATTTGTCACATCTTGGATATACTCTGGAAACTTTGCCCAGGGAGTAAATTGAAATACAGAATACTCACTTTCTTTCTCTTTTGTTAGTTTTAATAAAAATTCTGCTCATTCATGTTTAATACAAAATATTACATAAATATTTACATCAACACACACACAGTAACTGGAAGCAGGGAAACATTAATAATCAGAATGAATCATTAATGGTCTTAATTAATGTCAGTGGCTGGCTATTTGATTATATTTTTTATAGGGACCAATTAAACTCACAATTTATTTCTTAAAATTATTTGAAAGAATAAATTGTATGTCTATTTATTATTTTACCATATACATATATCAGTATCTCCCTTTAAACATTCATTTCATTAACTGATTTAAAATAGGCAAGAAATCCAAATAGCACAAAAATCCACTAATAGGTAAGCTTATAAAGAAAATTTGGTAATATACATATTTTAGTATTATTAATTCATAAAAGCAAAGAAACTGTGTACTTTATAGAAACATGAGTAGAACTGGAGCTGAGAAACATTCAGGCAGCAATGTTAATTATAACATGATCTTCTTTACCCGAGAAAGCCAAAACCAAACAAGGGGAAACTAGAATTTTGATTTACCAGACTTGAAAGAATAGGAAAAGAATATCTCATTCCTAAAGACCTCTGTTTCTATCAGTATTGCTCTGTAGTATAGCTTGAGGTCAGGGATGATGATTCCCCCAGCAATAACAACCAGAGCTCCCAGGGACTAAACCACCAACCTAAGAGTACACATGGAGGGACCCATGGCTCCAGCTGCATATGTAGCAGAGGACGGCATTGTCTGGCATCAATAAGAGGAGAGGCCCTTGGTCTTGTGAAGGCTCAGTTTCCCAGTGTAGGGGAATGCCAGGTGGTGAGGCAGAAGGGAGTGGGTGGGTGGGACGGGGACCATCCTCATAGAAGTAGAGGGAGGAGGATGGGAGAGGACAGTTCTGGAAGGGAAACCAGGAAAGGGGATAACATTTGAAATGTCAATACATAAAATCCAATAAAAAATGTTTGGAAAAAGATAGTAAAATTATAAAAAAAAAAAAAAGAATACAAGAAGATGCTGTGTAGATACATTTTAACAATTTTTTAACAATAAACTCTACACAGAATAACAAATAAAAAAATAATTGTTTTTGCTATTCTGTTTTTTGTTTGGTTTTGTTTGTTTGTTTGGCTTTTCAGGTGAATTTGAGAATTGCTCTTTCCATGACTTTGAAGAACTGTGTTGGAATTTTGATGAGGATTGCAGTGATTTTGTAGATTGCTTTTGGTAGAATGGCCATTTTTACTATGTTAATTCTGCTAATCTGTAAGCATGGGAGATCTCTCCATTTTCTGAGATCTTCTATTTCTTTCTTGAGAGACTTTAAGTTATTATCATACAAATCTTCCTTGTTTGGTTAGAGTTACACCAAAATATTTTATATTATTTGTGGCTATTGTGAAGGGAGTTGTTTCCCTAATTTCTTTATCATTTGTATAAAGGAAGGCCACTGTTTTATTTGAGCTAATTTTATATCCAACCACTTGGTTGAAGTGTTCTCTGGTTCAGCTGGAGAAGTTCTCTGGTAGAATATTTGGGGTCACTTTTTTTATGCCATAATATCATCTGCAGATAGTGATAGATTTATTTCTTCTTTGCCAAGTTATATCTCCTTGATCTCTTTTTGTTATCTTACTATTCTAGCTAGCACTTCGAGTACTACATTGAACAGATATGGGGAAAGTGGACATCCTTGTCTTGTCCCTGATTTTAGTGGGAATGCTTCAAACATCTCTCCTTTTTATTTGATATTGTCTGTTAGTTTGCAGTAAATTGCTTTTATTATGTTTAAGTATGGGCCTTGTATGATGTTGGTACAAACACATTGATCAATGGAATAGAATTGAAGATCCAGAAATAAAACCGCATACTTAGACACACTTCATCTTTGACAAAGAAGCCAAAAATAAACAATGGAAAAAAATGAAGCATCTTCAATAAATGGTGCTGGTCTAACTGGCTGTCTGTATGTATAAAAATGAAAATAGACACATATTTGTCATCTTGCACAAAGCTCAAGTCCAAGTGAATCATGGACCTCAACATAAAACCAGATATACTGAATCTAATAAAAGAGAAAGTTGGAAAGAACCTTAAACTCATTGGCACAGGGAGAAATTTCCTAAACAGAACTCCAATGGCTCACACTCTAAGATCCAGAATTGATAAAAGGGACCTCACAATATTAGAAAGCTTCTGTAAGACAAAGGACATAGTCAGTAGGTCAAATTGGCAGCCTACAGATTGGGAAAAATCTTCACTAGCCCCACACCTGATAGAGGGCCAATATCCATATCCATATATATATATATATATATATATATATATATATATATATATATATATATATATATTACTCAAGAAGCTAACTTCCAAAAAAATTGAACAACCCAATCAAAAAAATGCTGTATAGTCAGGGTTCTCTAGAGTCACAGAATTTATAGGTAGTCTCTATATAGTAAGGGAATTTGTTAATGACTTACAGTCTGTAGTCAAACTCCCCAGCAATGGTCAGCAGTAGCTGTGAATGAAAACCTGAGGATCTAGCAGTCACTTAGTCCACAGAATTCAAAAAGGTCAACAAGCTGAAGGGCCCAAGTGAGGACACATTAATCCCACTTAGGAGGGAGAAGAAGCAATCACAAGGGTGGAGGGAGGCCTCCCACCCTGGGTGGGAAAGGGGACAGTGGAGGGGGGTGGAGAGGGGAACATGATCCGGTATTGGGTAGTGGAAAAGGACTGAAACCCTGAAGGCCAGCAGAAAGAATTGAAACGGGCAACCTAGAGAGTTAGGAGGTTGGGGGACCCTCCAGAATTCACCAGAGACCTAGGAGGTGAGAGATTCTCAGGACTCAAAGGGAGGCACCTTAGATGAAATGCCCAACAGTAGGGAGAGGGAATTTGTAGAGCCTCCAGCAGGAAGACAGGTCATCAAGTGAAGGGTGGAGTTGCCATCTCACAATCAAAACTTTGACCCATAATTGTTCCTGTCTGAAAGAACTGCATGGATAGAAATGGAGTGGAGCCTGAGGAAAAGGAGGGCCAGTGACAGGCCCAAAGTTGGATCCAGCTCAAGAGGAAGTCTCAAGGCCTGACACTATTAGTGGGCTATGGAGTACTCACAAAAAGGAACCTATCATGACTGCCCTCCGAAAAACCCAACAAGCAGCTGAAAGAATCAGATGCAGATATTTGCACCCAACCAATGGACAGAAGCTGCTGACCCCTGTGGTTGAATTAGGGAAAAGCTGGAAGAAGCTGAGGAGGAGGGAGACCCTGTAGGAGGAACACCAGTCCCAACTAACCTGGACTCCAGAGATCTCTCAGATATTGGGCCACCAACCATGCAGCATTCACCAGCTGATATGAGGCCCCCAACACATATATAGTAGAGGACTGCCTGGTTTGGGTTCAGTCAGAGAAGATACACCTAACTCTCAAGAGACGGGAGGCACCAGGGAGTTAAAGGTATGGTTGGGTGGGAGTTAAGGGTTGGGGGTCCTGGGGGGGACATCATTGTGTAGACAGGGTTGTGGGGAGGAGGCATGGGATGTTCAAGACTCAGAGGGTGGACAGGGAGGGGCACAAAATATGGAGTATAAAGAAAGTAAATAAAATTAAAAACAAACAAACAAACTAACTAACTAACTAACTAAAAAAGTATCTTTAAAACAGGGTCCCCTTCCAAATTCATATGGTTGTTATTTAAGTTTGATTCATGGCCATTACAGATGAATTCCTGGTTAATAAATGAAATATTTAAAGAAAAAAAAAGGCCTCTGTTTTTGCTCATGTAAGCCAGGCAGCTGTGTCTGTGAAAGCATGAATAACTTTCTGGTTTAGCTGAGAATAGAGTATATGTGGTGTGGTAAAGTGGCTTTAACTGTCTGGTAGTATAAGTTCATGATAATTGGAAGCAGGAACACAATGAAAATCATAGTGAACCTCATCAGTGACAATTTGATGATAATTTCAGCAGGTTAACAAATACATGTTCTATTTAGCAGAACATCTTCATTCACTTAAAGTGACCAAACCTTAAGAATTTGTACTTCAAGAATCTGATGAATTACAAGAACACGCTGATTTCTTTCATGCAGTACCTATACCTCAATCACAAAGGCCACCCATTGCATGAAACCTGGATAAAATGAAGTCAATGAATAATTATTGTATTGGTCATATATTTATTCATTATTTTTAATTAAAGATTTCAAGAAGGTTGTGTCCATTTAGTAAAATATAGAGACAAGAGATGGGGGTAATTCGCATTGTCAGACTGTTAAGAGATTAAAACATTAATTCTGACTTGAATTAATTTCCGAAAATACAAACATGTTTTATTTTGGCATAAATTTCAATGTTGGCTTTAGTTGGTGAGGTGAGTTGTAGTTTTAAGCCTTAAGGTAATGCCGCCATAGAACAGGGTCATTGGGATCACATAGATTTCCTTGTTCAGTTTTTCTAATGTGGATCTTATCTAATAGCCCTGAATAATAAAGATTTTGAGTTACATTCATGTCTTCAAATATACATTAGGTATAAATACCTATATATATATAATATATAAGATATATATATGATATATATAAGATATATATACGATGTATATATATAAGATATATATGATATATATAAGATATATATATGATGTATATATATATAAGATATATATATATATATATCTTAGTTTGAAAGCATATGGTAATATTTCAGGTAAAGGGTAAAGATAGAGGAACAAAAGGAAAGCTTAAACATATTTCCTGTTACCACATACACAGACTTTTCATCAATAAGACTCAGGAAATAAAAAGGTAAATTTGTTGGGAGACTATCAGTCAAAAATAAGAAAAACAAGAGATAAATGGTAGACATGCCTAATAGAAGAAGATTGAAAACTGAGACTCACTGTGCAGCTTTCCATTCTCAGCTAAACCTTCCAAACATTACAATGGGTTTAAATAATTCTCCATATAGACATAACTGATTAAAAATAAATGTTAAAAGTTTCATTTTTGTTAAAGAGCTTGCCAACACAGAAAATGAAATTATGTAAATTTGATCATGCATTATGAAAGCTACAGATGCTAATATGTGAGTATTCATTAAGCTTCAGAGAAACACACCAGGAAATGGAATACTGGAATGTCATACCTGAGTGCACATTGATGCTAAAGGCCTCAGACTCAAAAGGTAGCCAGTTTCTATTCTCTCATTAACCTAACCCCCCCACACACACACACTGAGAGAGAGAGAGAGAGAGAGAGAGAGAGAGAGAGAGAGAGAGAGAGAGAGAGAGAGACTCAGAGTTGCAGAGACTCAAAGAGATATATAGACAGACCCTAAAGTGAATTCTTTTGACATTCAGTTACTCACTGTGTATGTTGATGGAGGATGAGCTGTAGCTTATTTCCATAATAGCAAATGGCATTCTTAGGCTAAGTTTTACTTCTAAGAGTATTGTATAAAAACAATTTTTACCATGTGATAGCTTGAAATAGAAATGTGTCCCATAGACTCATGTTTTTGAACATAGACTTGGTCTTTAGTTGGTGCTGTTGGGGGGCTATGGAACTTTAGGATGGGGAGCCTTGTCATAACAATTTTGTACATGTATGAAACTCTCAAAAATATTTTAAAAGTTTATTAAAATGACGACACAGTAGAAAATATTATCATTTCTGAGACTTTCTTTTTATTTCATTTTTTTGTTTTAATAAATTAGAGCCTTTTTAAAGTAAAAAGACACTGACCAGGACAGAACCAAGAGAGTTCTATGGGTAAGGCCCCAGCTATTGTCAGCTCAAGGATTTTATAAAGACAAGAGTCAAAAAGTTATACTTTTAGAGAGCCAAATTAACTCAAATCCTTTCTGGTATAGGAATATCTTTACTTTGTGACATATATCCAGCAGGTACCTCAGCCATCCAAGCAATTCTTTTATAGAAAAACAAAATTTAGTAGTTAGTCTGTTTAATTATGTGACCCACTAACTTGTAGGAGTAGCTGAAACAGTGAAATATTTTGTAATAATCAGCAAATTTTAAGACTTATCGAAATGTACCAGGAATTGTGCTACATAAGCAAAAAGAAGTTTGAATCTCCCATACCCATGTAAAAGTTGGGTGGTTTAGGAGGTCTGTTTATAATCCCAACCAATGGGAAGCAGATTAGCGAAGCAGCAAACTAGCTAAGCTAACAGTGAGTTCTGAGTTCAGTAAAACTTCCTGAATTCAGAAAGTAGAGTGTGATTGAAGAAACACCCAACATTAAACTTCAGCATACATGCAATTATAACACCCAAACACTGCCACTCACACACATATGAATGTTAATGTTTGGTCTTTTGATTTAATTGTAATGGTAAATACTGGCCCACAAAGGCCTGACTGCTCACAAGGATGAGTGAATCTGCACTTATGATGTGACCTTGCTCCTTAATTCAAACTTATTGGTTAAATAAAGATGTTGTCAGCCAATAGTTGGGCAGAAGAGACATGAAAGGGTTTTGGGGTCCATAGGTTTGGGTGTTGAGGAGACCTATGAGGAGAGAGAAGATGGAGAGAGAAAATGAAGCTTCCATAGGGGAAGTAGATGAATAGATGGCCATGAGGGCTAGCCAATTGCAGTTTAGAGTAGTCCAGATGTAACATAGCAATTTATAATTAGGGGTTATTAATGGGGAAATAGATTCTAATAGCATAGACCGTAGATATCTGCACAAATCTAGTGCTGATTAAGGCTCATCATGAAAATAAACGTTGTGTGTCTTTTTCTTGGAACTGAATGATCAAATCAGGGTACAAACTCAGATGAGATTAAGTAATTGTGACAATATCTGAACATGTATATATGCCTGAAAACAACATAAATGTTCACATGGAACTATTTGTTTCTTCTGTGTTCAAACTATTCTTACAATGCAACATTTAGAAAAACAATTGACTGTGAAGCAATATTTTCACTATGTTTATGAGATTAAATAGGGGCTAGATTACAGAACTACAGAGTTAGTAAGACCCAGGCAGGGAAAGTTGATCAATAGTTCATCTGTATTTTAGTTGAAAATATTTCTTTAGAAAATATATCTGTACACATTAAGGTAAAAAGAGAAAGGACAGGAACAGGTCAATAGAGAAGGCAGAAAATCTGAGCTAACTAGGAAGTATTTATGGTCCTTGTACCTGTAAGTTCTATATCATAGCAGTAATACAACAAACTGATCAGCCACACACCAGTTTCATAATGCAGAAGTAAACAGAACTTGGAACTTTTTAGCTATGGAAAAAGAATTAGTTTGAGAAAATATATTTTAGAACAGGTGGTGCATCACTGGCTTCAGGCAACTGATAGATCAGTTGTCCTTTCTTTCTTTCTTTCTTTCTTTCTTTCTTTCTTTCTTTCTTTCTTTCTTTCTTTCTTTCTTTCTTTCTCTCTCTCTCTCTCTCTCTCTCTCTCTCTCTCTCTCTCTCTCTCTCTCTCTCTCTCTTTCTTTCTTTCAGTTTTCTGAGACAGGGTTTCTCTGAGTAGTCCTGGCTGTTCCAAATCTTCTCTGTAGGTCAGATTGTCCTCAAACTCTGGGTCCCTCTGGGCAACCCCAGCAGCAGCCCTCTCTGTCCTGTGCTCTTTGCACACCATTTCCAGGGCCACAGCTCCACCTGCATCCTTGGAGGCCCTGCTGACTACAGAGACAAACAGATCTATCTGCTATTCCAGAAGTCGGCTGACTTAAGGGACAACCAACTCTACCTTCAGTCCCAGAGGTCTGCTTCCATCTGGGACTACCAGTTCTGCCATATCTAGGGTCAACCAGATGGCAACAGGCCAGTTTAAGAACACGTTCAACAAAAGCCAGGGCAACGTGGTACCACAAGATCTCAGCTATCCTTCTATAGCAAGACCTGGAAATTGTAACATATCTGAATCACAAGAAAATGACCTTAAATCTAATTTTATGAAAATGATAGAGCCCTTTAAATAGGAAACAAATAAAATTAAACAAATACATGAAAATATAATCACACAAGTGAAGGAAATGAATAAAACTGTTGACGACATGGAAATTAAAGAAACACAAGAAAGCAAAAGAAATAAATAATTTCACACCAGCAAAACCAAAAGAAAAGCATCACACATGCACACAGACACACACACACACACACACACACACACATGCACACACATACGCATGCACACACACACATGCACACACACACACACACACACACACACATGGTATCACCATGTACATCACACACACATATACAAACACACATGGTATCACCATCTACATCAAAACAACAGGAAGAAACAGTCATTGGTCACTGATATATCTCAACATGAATAGAATCAAATCACAATTAAAAGACAGAGGCTAACATACTGAATACATAAACAGGATCCATGATTATCCTGCATACAATAAATACATTTCAGCAACAAAGAAAGACACTAACTAAAAGTAAAGGGCTGGAAAGGTTTTCCCAGCAAATTCACCCCCCAAAATAAACCAAGAGCAAGTTGGATTAGCCATTCTAATATCCAATAAAATACTCTTTCAACCAAAACTAATCAAAAAAGATGGGGAAAGAGTTCCTACTCATCGAATGAAAATTCCACCACAATGGTGTATCTATTCTGAATATCTATTTCCCAAATGCAAGGCACACACACACATTTGTAAAAGATATATTACTAAAGATCAAACCATACATAAAACCTCACAAAATATAATGGGGGATTTCAGTACCCTACTCTCACCAATAGACAGGTCATCGAAACAGAAACTAAAAAAGAAATAATGAAACTAACAGATATTATGAAACAAATGGACCTTATAGATATCTACAGAACATTTCACCAAGGAAACAAAAGATTATTTCTTTTTCTTAGCTCCTCACCAAGCCTTCTCCAAAATTGACCATAAAATCAGGCACAAAGCAAGCCTCAAGAAGATTGAAATAGCCCATTGAATCTTATCAGATTACCATGGGTTAAGGCTGGATTTAAACAACAAGAAAAACAACTCTCACAAACTGAACAACTCTCTACTCAATGATCACTTGGTCAAGGAAGAAATAAAAAAATTAAAGACTTTCTAGAATTCAAGGAAAATGTAGGGAAACATACCCAAACTTATGGGACACAATGAAAGCAGTGCTAAGAAGAAAGTTCCAAGCACTAAGTGACTTCATAAAGAAACAAGAGAGATCCCATACTAGCAAATTAACAGCAGACCAGAAAGCTCTAAAAAAAAAAAAAAAAAAAAAAGCAAACATACCCAAGAGGAGTAGATTGCAGGAAATAGCCAAACTCGGGACTGAAATAATCTAGAGAAAAATACAAAGAATCAACAAAAACAAGAGCTGGTTCTTTGAGAAAATCAACAAAATAGACAAACAATTAGTCAAACCAACTGAAATGCAGAGAGGCAGTATTCAAATTAAGAAAATCAGAAACAAAAAGTGAGATAACAGAAAATGAAGAAATTCAAAAAAGTCTTACTTCAAATCCTGTAATCCACAAAATTGCAAAACTTCCAAATTCATACTACAAAACTCCAGTCACTTTGACAAGTAAAACAAACAAAGATGCAATAAAGAAAGAGAATTAAAGGCCAATTTCTCTTATAAACATTAATGAAAAATACTCAATAAAATTCTCAAAAACAAAATCCAGGAACACATCAAAAACATCCTTCATCATGATCTAGTAGACTTCATCTCAAGGATGCAGAGGTGGTTCATTATACAAAAAATCCAACAACATAATCCACCATATGAACACTCTGAAAGAAAAAATATCACATGATTATTTCATTAGAGGTTGAAAAAGCCTTTGCCAAAATTGAACACCCCTTCATGTTAAAATTCTTAGAGATATCAGGGATGCAAGGTACATACATAAACATAATAAAAGCACAATATAATAAGTCAGTTGCCAAAATCAAATTAAATGGAGAGAAACTGAATGCAATCTTAGTAATTTCAGGAATAAGAAAAGGCTGTTCACTCTGTCCCTACCTATTCAATATAGTACTTGAAGGTATAGCTAGAGCATTATCACAATAAAAGGAGATTAAGGGGATACAAATTGGAAAGGAAGAAGTCAGAGTATCATTATTCACAAATGATATGATATTACATATAAGCGACCCCCTAAGTTCTACCAGAGAGCTCCTATAGTTGATAAACACCTCAGTCAAGTGACTGAAAACAAAATTAACTCAAAGAAAGCAGCATCCCTCCTTTATACAAATAATAAATGGGCCGAGAGTGAAATTAGGGAAAGAACACCCTTCACAATAGCCACAATAATAAAATATATTTTGGTGGAACTCTAACCAAGAAAGTGATGCTTGGTATTGGTAAAGTGACAGGCAGGTAGATCAATGGAATAGAATTGAAGACCCAGAAATGAACCCACATGCTTATGGTCACTTGATTTTCGACAAAGGAGCTAAAACCACCCAGTGGAAAAAAGACAGCATTTTCAACAAATGGTGCTGGTTCAACTGTCTGTCTACATGTAGAAGAATAAGAATTGATCCATTCCTATCTCCCTGTACAAAACTCAAGTCCAGATGGGTCAAGGACCTCCACATAAAACCAGATACACTGAATCTAATAGAGGAGAAAGTGGGGAAAAGTCTTGAACACCTGTGTACAGGGGAAAAGTTCCTGAACAGAACACCAATGGCTTATGCTCTAAGATCAAGAATAGACAAATGGGACCTCATGAAATTACAAAGCTTCTGTAAGGCAAAGGACACTGTCAATAAGACAAGATGGCAACCAACAGATTGGGAAAAGATCTTAACCAATCCTACATCCGGTACAGGGCTAATATCCAATATATACAAAGAACTCAAGAAGTTAGACTCCAGAAAACCAAATAACCCTATTAAAAAATGGGGAACAGAGCTAAACAGAGAATTCTCAACTGAGGAAATTCTTAGGTCTGAGAAGCACCTAAAGAAATGTTCAACATCCTTAGTCATCAGGGAAATGCAAATCAAAACAAGTCTGAGATTCCGCCTCACACCAGTCAGAATGGCTAAGATCAAAAATTCTGGAAATGTAAATAAAGTATCAAAAAAAAAATCACTCACACCACCAAGCACATAAGTTACTTCTGGCATTTTGATAAAGATTTCTAATAAAAGAACCAATGCGTTTAGTTGAAAAAAAAAACAAAAAACAAAAAACTCAGGTGACGGCAGATGCTGTCGAGGATGTGGAGAAAGAGGAACACTCCTCCATTGTTGTTGATGCTTACACGTGTAGTTCCTGTTCACTTACCTAGATTTTCCATTCCCAAAATTACCTCAGTTTATGTATTTTTAAAAATTGATTCTATTTCCATTTTCAGATCTTGAACAGTTTTATTCACTTCCTTCTCCGTTTGTTTCTTCTTAGATTTCTTAAAGGGATGTATTCATTTCTTCTTTATGAACCTCTATCATCCTCATAAAGTTAGTTTAAAGATTGTTTCTTGTGTTTCAGCTGTGTTTGGATATTCTGGGATTATTTTAGTAAAATAGCTCGAATCTGTTGTAGACATATTGCCCTGGCTGTGGTTGCTTCTGTTCTTATGCTGGTGTCTAGGCATCTGGTTTTGGAGAATAGGACACTGTGATGAGGAAACAAGTGTGGTGTGGGGATATTGTCAGGGGCAGGTGGATGCAATGAGAGAGGGAAGTAAGTCCTGGTGTGGACTACCTGGAATTCTGGTGACCTGTGTTCTTTCTGGTCCATCCCAAAGTGTATGCCTGAGTTTTCCTGTCTATTCTTCTGGCTGTCATGAACTACACCTCTTCTTTTGACTAGCATGACCTATATCTGAGCAGCAAATATCCACTAGAGTTGGGGGCTAGAAAACAGTATAGGTGTTTCTGGTGGGACAGGAAGTAATGTGAGCAGGCTGGATCTTTGGAATTTGAACTAGGGATATGGGAGTGGTCAATAGTCAGGGAGACTTCTTACCTCTTCTTCTGACTATAAGAAGAATTATTTTAATAAAAAAGCATAAGCAAATTACCAAAATAGGTATAAAAAGGCATCAGATTTAATAATTAGTAGTTATTGAAAATTATACCCCAATTATTGCAGTATTCAAAAATTATCGATCAGGTATAAAATTTGACAAACCGCTCACTGTAAATGCAGGAAGTTATTAGTCATTTGGAAATAGTACATTGTCCTCATCTTTTTAAACTTTAAGATCATAGCATTTATCCCTCTCCTCCCTCTAAACCCTCCTACCTGCTCCTTCCCTTTCTCCTTCAAATTCATGGACTCTCTCTTTACTAATTGTAATTTGCATATATATTCTTAAATATAATCTGTGTAGTCTGTTTAATGTTACTTTTATGAATGTTTTCAGGACTGACCTTTGGCCCTGGACAACGGATAGGTGTGCTCTTCCCTGCGAAGACCACCTCTCCTTCTCCTAGCTTTCCTTGGTTTCCAATAGGTCTTTGTGCAGGGTTGAGGTCTTACAAGCTTTTCTCCACCGTGTTTGGCATGCTCATTGGAGCTATCCTTGTTTAACTCATATGAGGATGGTCATGTTGGTGAGACTTTATGGGTGTAGGTTCTGATGTTAGTAGGAGGCACAATCTCAGGTAACTTCCTTGATCCTAGGGCTCTTGCCTTCCTTTCATCTCCTCTTCTGCAGTGTTCCCTGAGCCTTAGGTACAGGAGTATTTTTATAAATGTATCTATTAAGCCTTGGCTCCACAACTCTCCCTTTTGATTGATTGTGGGTTTTTTTGGTTTTTTTTTGTTTGTTTGTTTGTTTTGTATATTTTGATGCAAAGAGAAGTTCCTTGATGAGGGGAGAAGACTATACTTATCCTTGAGTATAGGAATAAATGTTTATAGATTATTGTTAGGGACTGTGGTGGCTTAGTAAATAGTGATTGTAGATTTTCCTCAAATAACCATGACTTCACTATCACTGAGTAGTTAGTTAGGTTCCAGTACCACACAGGATAGTCCTCTTGTTGAGTGTGTCTAAAAGTCCAATTAAATAGTTATCTTAAAATATTCTGGAAATAAATAATCTGTAAGTGCAACATTGCATGTTATTTTAAGTAGTGTGTTGCAATATATAGCCAAGTATGATGTCCTTGCAAGGCTATGAATTATTCCTTTATGTAGTGTATCTACAACATAGACATTACCCACCTATTGTTTACATAATAGCATCAATTTTACCAGATTGTTTGTCCTGGTGTCCTAATATTTGTGACTGAGTTAAGATTACTTTAACAGTGGTCCTGAAACACAAAATGAGTGATGCTAGTCAGTCATACATCATACGAGGAGGAGACAGATCTGCTTCCTGTAGGCACAAAGGAGAAAGTACAGTATTTGTAATGAGAAACAGACAAGCCACATTTGCATAAGTGAAGTATCTTGTTGTAATTGCTGTTGTTTCTATCAGTTGTTAACTTGTTACCATGACCGCTACATAGTTACATTGTGTAACACTAAATGATGTAAATACAGCGTGTCCATTCACAGAACTATCTCCAGCAGACAGGGTAAATTGTGCTGTATCTGACCTGTCTCACAATAAACTGCCTTCACAACTCCTAAAAAAAAAAAAAAAAAAAAAATTTGACAAACCGGTTATAGTATGATGAAACACTTCAATTGATCAAAAAGATTATTAAGACTAAGAAATATAATTACATCTTGGGAGAAGATATTCAATAAAATATCTGACAAAGTAATAGTTACTTATTTATTAATATAAAATTTTGATTATATCCTTATATATTTCACACACTCGTATATATACTTATATATTTATATTCCTATAAGTTTTTATATTTCTATGCACATTAATCTTTAAAATAAATGACAAAATATATACAGCTTAGCAGATAAAAGAGCACAATAGTACTTTAAAGAAAAGTCATACCCATATAAGTGAACACTGAAGATATAAAAACAAAAATAAGTTTAAGTCATTCTCTCATATAGTAGTGTGATGTCATTATTTGGCTACATAAATGACAAAAATTCAAGATATATGATTATTACATATTGCAAAGTATATGAAGTAAAATAAATTTATAGGTTTCAGTTGTGTAATTTTGTATACTTGGCAGTTTTTTTTCTAGACTTTAATACATTTATATCCTGTGGCCCTGAAAATTAACTCCTAATAAATTTAAATGTGTTTGGACATCAGTGGATATGGCCAAGAATATTGATAAGCACTTGAAAAGATGCTGAAATCTAATGTAGCTTCTGCAAAATATACAAAGAGTATCACAAAAAAAACCCAAGTAAGGGAAACAAGACAGAGAGTACCAATGTCTAAATGTCTTTATTTATAACATACAAAGGTCAAAATCAGAAAAGTGGTGTTATCTGTAAAGACAGAGCAAGAGTTAGTTTAAGAAACACTTTGTGGCTGGTGTTGTAACCTAGTGCAGTGGAAACTTTTTGGAGCCCATGAGGGTGACCCTAATGAAGACTACTAGTAATGGAGCCTAAGGAGTCTTAACTGATCATCATTTGTATCCGGATTGTATTAGGCTGAGTTGCTGACCAAGGACATCCAGTGCAGATTCCTAAACAATCCAGGCTGATGATAGGACAGAGGGTCACTCTGAAAGCTGACAGAGTGGCATCGCTGCTGAGGACAACACACACAGCTCATTGAATGTGGAAAGGCTGAGCTGGTGACTGCATGGAGCCTTCACCACTATGTTCTAGTTGCTTTGAAGCAGAAGGTAAGTATCTTCAGGCTATGGAAGGAAGCATAGACACCAACCCAGCCACAAACCCTCCACCTAAAATCTGTCCTACCTACAAGATATGTTGATGGCACTGCTGGTCCAGCACTTATGGGAGCACAAATGTTTGGTTTAACTTGAAGATGATGCCATGGGAGAGAGTCCATGCCCTAGATGTCCAGGAACTAGATACCGGATAGCTCAGATATCAAGAGCAGAATCAAACATGAATGGGAAAAATCAACAAAATGATTTCTAATGATATTCTACTACACTTGTAGATCAATGGCTTGTCTATTCATCATCAGAAAGGCTTCCTCTAGGAGCACATGAGAGCAGGTAAAGAGACCCAAAGTTAGTCATTATGTGAAGACAAAAAAAAAGCATTTACATTGGAAGTCTCCATGGGTTCCCTCCTTTCAGAGCTTGGGGTACACCAGGGGAGAGTGTGAGAAAAGATCTCTGCTCTTTTGCCTGCTTTTGCTCCCCCTCCGATTGAGTTGCTTTGTCCACCCTCTATATGAGAGCTATTGCTTTGTTTTACTGTATTTTTGGTTGTTGTTGTGTTTTGCTGTCCTCTCTTGAGGTTATACATTTTTCTGTAAGAGAAGGGGAAACAGAGGGGAATACAGAGTGGTAGTAGAAACAGGGGAGACAGTAGGTAGGGAGGTGCTGGGAAGATTGGAGGGAGGGGAAACTGTTCAGGATGAATTGTATGAGAGAAGAATATATTTTCAGTTAGAAAAAAGCATGTTTCTCAAGAGACATTCGGGTGAACTTTATGCTTTATGTTATATTAATTGATTTACAACATGGTTTTTAAAATATTTGGCTTTAGAAAAATTACTGAAATTTAAATTTCTCTCATTATTTATTTAGTTTTATAAAAATGCATATATTCTCATTTTAAAGAATTTATTCTTTAAAAAAATAATTTGCTCCATGCCCATATAGTTATCTTGACAGTTTTTCTGTTATTTTCTGTTTCTTGTTCCTACATGAGATCAATAATAACATTCTTTTAGTATTGATAGAATTATCTGTAAATTTTTATGCCTCTGAGATATTGGGCAAAAAATGTGACTTCTTCAGTATTTTAATGTCTTTTAATCATCTATTGGCATTCTTACTGTACACAAAGTAGTTTATGTCACATCTGTGTTGTCCTGCATGTTCAGTAGCATAGATGCACATTTGAGCATATACTCAGTTTTCACATGTAAGTGCTCACATAAGTGGACAGAAATGACAAGACTAACATTATTTTGGTATTATTATATATTGACAAACCTTGTGATCTATTAACTCATAATCAAATTTCTATTTTTTCAATTTATCAAATTTACAATCTTGGAAAAATTAGCAAAATATATACTCTCTGAAACACTCAAATGTTTTCTACGTATTATATATGTACATATATATATATATATATATACATATATACATATTTGTATATATATATGTGTGTGCGTGTGTGTGTGTGTGTGTGTGTGTGCAACTGGAAACTGTATCTTATAATACATAAGACATATAAGAAATTACCATAACATAAATATTATTTTTATTTTGGTTTGGATAATAATATAAAAATATGGACTGTATTTACAGCTATTTTACTTGTACACTTTTTTTCTGATTCAATTCAAATAATCCACTTATCTCTTTCATTGAGCTACAGTCCTTAAATGTGCTTCACCTATGCAATAGTTAATAGTAAACCAATAGTTACTATAGGTTTAGTTGCAGGGACTCTATATTAATCTTATCAAATGTATTTACAGAAAGAAGAGGAAAAAGGCACAACAATAGCACAGAGTGTGGAAATGTGAATGTAATTTAAATAATAAATTCTACATTTAAAATTATTTTAATAATTGTCAGTGATTCATTGCTTTTAAAATTTGGGGAAAATACAACCTTACAAGATTTTATACATTGATGAGATTCAGTCGAGGAAGTCAAGTAATTTTCTAGACAAATAATAGAAAAAATTCAATTTTATAATGTCCACATTTATTGGTGAATATTATTAAAATTGATTTTGTAGATATATTTCTATAATCAATCATCACAAGTATTCATTACTTGATTACTCTATACTTTGAATGATTAAACACCATATCTACAACATTCTGACAATATATTACTTTTGATTAACATCTCTAAGTTAAAAATTAACTTCAATTCTAATGTGCGTTGATGTCATGAGGATATGTTGTTTTCCATTTTTTTTTTAAATGAAATGTAATTTGTTTGGCAGTTTTCAGGTTCTTTGTATTATTGTATTTTATCATTTTTATGAAGACTATCTAGCTGTTATACAGCAAAAAGGTCTTGAGTGTAATAAGTGCATAGCCCCTCCCTAGACTGTATTAATACTAAACTACAAACTGATCCACACAATTTTCTTACTACACTGAAATCTTTCTCCTCAAAGTAAAAAGTTTGCCACCAATATCTAGAGAATGATTTTATTTTACCCTACTCAGTCCCTTTCTTTGCAGTACTATGGCTATGTATGATCTCTGAATATATTTGAAGTATTTAAAATTGAAGAAAATGAAATATTGGAGTCACCTATGGTGTCAAAAAGTGGTTTATTGCAACATAACAAGCTTCACTGTATGTATCATAACTGAGCCTTCAATTCACACAGAGTTTTGAATAGTTTTTCTTCAAATGGTAAATCATAAATTGAGACTATTATTTAATAGAAGATCTCCTGAAATGTAAGAGACATAAATGAGAATCACAAGCTGCAAGCAGATATTATATGCAGTAACTTTTAATAGAATTATTTTAAAGTGTGAATATTGGGTATTTGAAAATTCCATGCCTCCAATATGTTATTTTGAGAATAATGATAAAGAGTTAAATAAAAGGAAATATATGTCCTTTAGAGATGTTAATTCTTTCTAAATTTATCTCTCATATCAATGTATTCATGATATTTTGTAATGGATATTAAACAATAATGTCATCATAAAAAGAAAAACTCCTACTTTTAAAGAATAATATTAAAAACAATAAAGAACACAGATTTTAGAATTCAGTCTTAATTATTTATAAGGACTTAGCTGCAAATCTGATTTATATTTACTCATGTAGCTCTATCCCATAGACTAATTTATCCTATTTTATTCTCACAATGCTCCCTCTGCTTGCTGGTGAAACAAAACGTTTTAGTTAATTCTATCACAAGTGTTATCATGACTCTCATTTTTATTATGGTAGAGAATTTTTCAGTAAATGAAGTCAGGCAATATATTGTTTCTTCCCTCAAAATTTTGGGCATCAAAATTCTGTTTATGAGACTCACATGCTGATGTCCCCAGTGGAGAATCATTTGTTTAGTACTGTTAATTATATTCCTTTGAATATTTCATCGTTCTAAAAATTCTTTCTACTGTTGATGAACATCTGGCTGGCTTTAAATTGATGTCACTACAAAATAGTGTTGCAATGGAGACGATCATTTCAGTCCTAAGTCAAGGCTGCATTTTCTCTGTGGTCACAATGGAATTAAAATGCTATAGGCTTCAAATGTTATCAACATTAGTATACACATCTAAAAGGGATGGCAAACAGCCTTCTCAGTTTACAGTGGTATAAGGAATAAGGGTATATGTGAGTTTTATTCATTCTAGGGAGTTAACTAAAATTTGCGGGTCTTTTTTTCATCCTATCTACTTTGGTGGATATATGATAAATGCTTTAAAATTTATTTTTATTATTCTAATAGTAATTATACCTGCATTTGAGGCTCTTAAAGTATATTATGATTAACAATAAAACTCATATCACATTCAAAAAATAATATGAGCTATGTTGGTTTTTCTCTCAATTATAGTAGGTTTAATTAAACTTAGCAGATTATCTCATCTCCTTATATTTCTTGCTGTAAGTTACTATAAATATAGATAAACAGTTTTATAAAATATAATAGGAAGCATGGAAAACTATGATACTGGGTAAAAGTACCTAAATTTTTTCTGGCCTTTATATGAGTCACTTGTGCCAAATATATACATATGCTTCATATACATATGCGTCTTATACATATAAACATACAAATACACATACATATGCAGATACCCATACACATATACATCACTATGCCATTATATTGAATGAATCAAGTGATAACCTGATTGTAGCAAAATAGATTAAGGATTTTGATATATGCTATAAAAGATTGACAACTGAGCAGTGCATCATATTGTTATGAGATTGTTTTTTAGTTAGTTTGGTCTCATCAAGAATTCTGAAAAACACAGATACACAGACAGACATGACCCAACACAGACACAGACACAGACACAGACACAGATATAGACATACATGAACACAACTATACACATGCACACACACACACACACACACAAAGGGTTGTGGTGATTTGTAACAAGGAAGAAAACTTTTAATTAAATGTGAATGGTCATATAACCCCTATGCAGGGAAAGAATATCCCAAAGAGAATGCATTGGTGCACTTGGTACTCAGGATTCTTGATATCTTAGAATTTTACGCCTTATTAGTTTTAGGTTCATCTAGAGTGCATCATCTCTACTCTGATTAACAGGCTTTCAATGCATCTCCTTTCTCTCAATGTGTTTGCTCAGAATTGGTATGGGTTACAATGTTTTTACTTACTTTTTAAATTTTCTTCAAGGTTGTGTGTTTGATCTCAAAATTGTTAGTTGGTTAGAGTATCATATTGCCTCTATGTAAAAACAGTTCATATTTGAGAGTGATGCATCATGAATTTAAGTGTTAGAATCTTTTATCAGTATATATGGAGTGAGTAGCTATACATTTAAGAATAGAATTTCAAATGGTGGAGAAGCACCTAAAAAAATGTTCAACATCCTTAATCATCAGGGAAATGCAAATAAAAATGACCCTGAGATTCCACTTCACACCAGTCAGAATGGCTAAGATCAAAAACTCAGATGACAAAGGATGCTGGCAAGGATGTGGAGAAAGAGGAATACTCCTCCATTGCTGGTAGGGTTGCAAGTTGGTAAAACTACTTTGGAATACAATTTGGTGGTTCTGCAGAAATTTGGTAATATTTCTACCTGAAGACCCAGCTATACTGCTACTTGGTATATACCCAAAAGATGCTCTAACATATAACAAAGACACATGCTCCACTATGTTTAAAGCAGCCTCATTTATAATACGCAGAAGCTGGAAACAACCCAGATGTCCCTCAACAGAAAAATGGATACAGGAAATGTGGTACATTTAAAAACAATGACTTCATGAAATTTGCTGACAAATGGTTAGAACTAGAAAATATTATCCTGAGTGAGTCAACCCAGGCACAAAAGGACACACATGCTATGTACTCACTGGATTTTAGTGCAAATTCTCAGAATACTCACTATGCTACTCACAGAGTATATGAAGCTTAACAAGAAGGAAGACTAAAGAGTGGATGTTTCAATCCTACTTAGAAGCAAGAATGAAATAACCAAAGAAGTAAAGGGAGGGAGGAACCTGGGAGGGAGAGAGGAGAGGTGGTAAAAAGGAAGGGACAGGATCAGGTATGTGAAGAGACAGGAGGGAAGTTTGGAGGTCAGGAAAATGAATAGAAATATGTAGCAGTGGGGACTGTGGAATGGGAGCGGAAATCACTAGAAAGTCCCAGACAGCAGGGAAGCAAGAGTTTCCCGGGACCCAATGGGGATGACATTAGCCGAAATTCACAACAGAGGTGAGATAGAACCTGTAGAGACCACCTCCAGTACATAGGCACAGCCCCCAGTTGAGGCATCGGGTCACCCACCCATCTCAAAGTTTTTAACACAGAATTATTCTTGTCCAAAGGAAATGCTGGGACAATATTAGAGAAGAGACTGAAGGAAAGGTCATCCAGAGACCTCCTCACCTTGGGATTCATCCCATCTGCAGACACCAAACCCCCCCCCCCACACACACACACACTATTGCTGATGCCAAGAAGTACTTTGCTGACAGGCG
Source organism: Uromys caudimaculatus (assembly GCA_028551405.1). Lineage (NCBI taxonomy): Eukaryota > Metazoa > Chordata > Mammalia > Rodentia > Muridae > Uromys > Uromys caudimaculatus. Next base: position 113,929,875 of record CM052700.1, on the reverse strand, counting down.
CCTTGTATACCTATTCTGTGAGAGGCTCTGCCAGCACCTGACTAAAACAGACAAAGATACTAGCACCAACCAGAGGACTGAGCCTGGCGACCCTAATGGAAGAATTAGGGGAATGACTGAAATTGCCGAAGGATATTGTAACTCCACAGGGAGAACAACAATATCAACCAACCAGACCCTCCAGATCTCCCAGGGACTAAACCACCAACCAAAGAGTAAACATAGATGGGCCCATGGCTCCAGCTGCATATGTAGCAGAGGATTGCCTTATCTGGCATCAATGGCAGAGGAGGCACTTGTTCCTGTGGAGTCTTGATGCCCCAGTTTAGGGCGATGCTAGAGAGGTGAGGTAGGAGTGATTGGGGGGATGGGGAAGCACCTTTTAGAGGCAAAGGAGAGGAAGGATGGAATGGTGGTGTATGGAGGGGGACAAGGAAGGGGGTGCAAAATTTGATTGTAAACAAATAAAATAACCAATCAAGAAAAAAGAAAAACAGTAAAAGAATAGAATACAGACTGACATAGATTCTCTTCTTCCATATCCACCACTCACTTCTGTCTTGTATCTAACAGTATTAATGTACTCCCTTGGGTTGTAAATCATTACTTTTGTATCTTATTTTGTCATAAACATCTTCCAAGGATCTCAATATTTGCCTACAAATGACAAAGAAGTTCAGCCACACAAGGTACCCAAGTTGTAACATGTCATATAAATTCACAGACATGATCTTGAATAAACAGCATCTGCTCTCTTTGTGGTCTATTTTATTAAATTTGTGCCAGTGAAGTATTGATAGGTATTGGTGATATTGCAAAATTTCCACATATACAATGATATAAACAGTACAATTCAGAAAAGACAGGAAAGGTGACCAAAATATTTTGGGAAAAGCTGGAATTTATGGAGGAATTAAAATGTGTATTAGATTGGAAATAGTCATGAAACATCCCAGAATTAAATATGTAAATGAAAAGAATGCTCTAAATAACTTAATGAACCACAACAGAGAGGTAAGCTCAGTGTGGCAGAATATCGAATGCATGGTCACTGTTAGAAAATTCATTGGAGTAATAGTTAAGGAAGACCAGGAAAAGCCTCATCCATATATAAATACATCAAGGTCTCTATGTATTCCAAAATAGCAAAACTTATCTCAGGCAACACAGCTCCAATCAGTCTGTCATCACTGAACACCTGCTGTGTAGTAGTAAGAGTTTCATGTTTCTTCACAATCAAAGCTTTCTCAATAGGAATGACTGACATCATGGCTTAAGGCATGAATGAATGCAAAATGTACTTGAAAGTGAAAGGTAATGCAACATCCTTGGCTGATTTACTCGCTTGGATTCATCCAGCTGTCTTTCAGGGGATAATAATAATCAATCTGAGTCTAATGCTTACATTATAAAATTCAGTCACTGCATAAAGTCATTTCCCCCAGAAACTTTGTTATGAGATTAGAAAACAAATACTTGTTCTCATGGGGAGAAGAAACAAAATTATATAGCATTCCTCCAAAAATCTCTGAAATTGCCAATTCCAGTGTTTTTCTAACTTTTTGAATGCTGTCTGTGCATGAATGTTGTCTATCCTGATATATCACTTGATAGAAAAAAAAATACTAATACATTTTTGAGTAAATAGTTACTTTGCCTCATCCTCAAAGATGTTTTTTTGTCAGAACGTTCTAAAGACAAGTCTAATACCATAATCTATATCATTAGAAATTTAAATTTCCAACCATCACAGGATATTTACCAAATTTAAATAATAACTTTTAATTATTTGTTTAAATTCCTTCTCTAGAATATATTTAAAAGGTTTAACATGGATATTTTTAACAGATTATCTCATTTACTTCCAATAAAATGTTCAAGCTCTATCTTCCAGATGTGATATAGAAATAGATTAAAAATCACTTGTGAAGCTGAGGGTGTTGGAATACTATTCTTGGTCTCTCTTTGTATATTTAACTACACTTCTATTTGAATGTGATTGAATAAACTAAACGTGTAGGGGAATTTGAGAGTGAAGAGGTAGGAGTGGGTGGGGGAAAACTCTCGTAGAAGCGGGGGGGGGATGGCATAGGGGGTTTCCGGGATGGGGAACTGGGAAAGGGGTTAACATTTGAAATGTAAATAAGGAAAATATCCAAAAAAAAAAATCAAGAAAAAAAGTATAGAAATGATTTCTATTTGTGCACCCTGACTGCATTAAAATACATTTGTCAATGGACAACTAAAAGAAGTATAGCAGCATTTTTATAAATATTTTAAAATTTTCCCATTTTTAAAATTAATATTCACTTTTAGTAATCAAAACAGTCATAACTCAAAAACCAGCTGTCCCATTCTAACTCTTTAGTGACATAATTAATTTTATTTCAATACCAGTAACAGTTATCACTATCATTGTCTCTTTGCCACCATTACTATGGCCACCATCTCCACCACCATTATTGACACAATCATTATTACCCTAGCCATCATGATAAACACTATCACCATTATCACAATCTTCATAGCAGCTTGCATCATGCCACAGTTTCAATACTGTAATCAACTTTTGATGTTGATGATCTAATTATCCTTATTTGACAAATAAAGATACAAAGGCACAAAAACATTTAGAACCTTTCCAATGACACTGAGCAAGTGATAAAAATCTGATTCTGTTTTGTCCAGATGACTCCAGGATGCCTACTCACAGGCTTTCTACCTTTGGCCTTCAAAAGGTGGACATTCTTTCAAACAATCCCATTTTCTATGAATGGTATTAGTACTTTGGTGAATGTACGCTGATAATGTTTTAAAAACTGTGCATCATCTTTAGAAAAATTGTTATCTGTAGGTTTAATATACAAGTTTAAAAGGCCAATGCATACACCATCAATACTTACTACCCTTACCATATTATGTTCCAAAATTGTTTTGAGTAATGTAAGTAGATGTAAATCAAGTATTTTTTTATAAGAACACATGCCTATGTCATGGCAGGTGCAGTTTCTATAATCCTGTTCTGTGTAATAGGCATCTGACTGACTCATTTATGTTCTTCCGGCTCAGCTGTTGCAGAGAAGCTGCAATGTTCACAGATTTAAAATGAAAAGGTCGTCCTCAATCGGACCCACATCATAATTCCCAACTCCATAAAGAGAGTATTCAACTGTGCAGATGTTTAAATGAAGGCCATAGGCACTAAAATCATTGCCATTTTACTCAGAATGCATTGAGTACAATGTTTTTTAGAAAAGAAATTGATTGAAATAGTTTAGTTAAGAGATAGCATGATATACAAGTCATTTGTTCACTTTAGAAACCAGAAAACAAGTTCTAGAAGGTTAATATCACTCTTAAAAAAGACTGTGTTGTATTAAAGATAGACATACCTCAAAGGTTTTGGGGATTTTTTATAGCATTAATGAAAACCCAAGCAAATGCACATAAGATATAACTTTATTTCAATGTTAATAAACTCTACTACTTCAATCTTCTGGGTAATTCTGTGTCCCAAATAAATTGAGTTTTTGTTTTTGTTTTTGTTTTTGTTTTTTCAGTTTTGATGAATCAATTTTCTTCCTTTTTCTTTTTTCATTGGATAATTTCTTTATTTACATTCTAATTGTTATCCCCTTTCCCAGTTTCCCCACCCTCTGGAAACCCCCTATACTATCCCCCTGCCCCTGCTTCTATGAGGGTGTTCCCCCACCCACCTACCCACTCCTAATTGGATATAGATAAATACGAAGACATAGATACAAATATGCAAAATCTAAGAGGTCAAGAAGCAAGGCTCTGTTGGTCAAGTCTTGAATTTATCTATCCTAGTGAATAATAAATGTAAGTTGGAAAACTTCCTGATAGTCTACTATTTGCATATTTTATTACTAGTGATTAAGATGTAGAAAATAATCATTTTATTAGTGCAAAGGTAATTTGTATTCCATTAGCATGTATATTTAGATAAAAATTCTTTCACATAAAAAGTACATTCAAAACACATCATTCTTCCTATGCATACTTTATGATTTATGAATCTATGATCACAAAGATTTTACCTATTTTCTCGTAATGCATAAAACAATTAATTTGTTTATATACGAAAATCCTAATATTCAAATGTACAATTAAAAATCCCTATGTTTTTTTAAATTCTACAGCATAATATAATTAAAAGTAGAGTAAAAATCATGAAGTTATAGTTCTAAATTCAGTTCTCTTAATATTATGATTTACAGATTTGCCTAAGGCACTCAGTGTTAGCTTGCCTGGTGCATATCTGTTGCATATTGAAGGAAATTAACTAAAGTTTGAAAATATGCTTTAGTTTATCAATTCTGTGCAATGATTACAAGTTTATTTGCTATGATCTGAATTATTCTCAAATATAAAATGGGTATTTTATACATTTTTTTAATTTTTCATAATTTGTTTATTTGTTACATCTTTTTCACACTGCCTCAAATGACCAGCAGCTACTGGAGAAAACAAGAATACAATAATAGAATAATGAGTAAAATGGAAAGAAGACCCCACTTCTTTATAGCCCAATGAAAGAGAAGCTACACAGTGTAACTTAGCTCCAAAACCATGGCTTACCAAGAGAAGGGTTATAAAAAGAATCCTCTTCCAAAAGCAGTTTGTCAGTTTGTTTTGCACTAAGTGATTTGGGAGATTAAAACTTCAAGTCTCGTTAATACGGCTGTCTCGAAAGGGAAATTGAAAGGATGTTCAAAACACATTATGCAGAAAGTGCAACACACACATACACATACACACACACACACACACACACACACACACACACACGCACACACACACACCCCAAAAACAAGCTAACCAACAAACAAAACAGGGAAACATGAAAATATAATAACTATTGAATTAAAAGACAGATTTGGGTAATATGCTTGATAAAGAGTTTTTAACATTTGTGCATTTGTGTATGTGTGTGTGTGTGTGTGTGTGTGTGTGTGTGTGTGTGTAGTTACACATGGTCCAGCATGTATATAGAATTAGAGCAACATGTTCATGAGTCAGTCCTTATTTTCCACTTTGTTGAAGAAGGATCTCTTTGTGTCTGCTTCTTCACAGAATGTACCAACTAGCCTGCACCCACATGAACTTCTGATTGATTCTCCTGTCTCTGCTTCACATCTTGCTACAGAAATTCTGTGACCACAGATATTTTGCCATGAAATCTGTTTTTTGACATGGGTTCCAGGATTTAAACTCAATTTATCATAATTGCATAACAGTTTGCAAGCCATCTTCCTGGCATCACCAAATAAGGATACGAAAAATAAAAATGATCCATGACTTTAGATAGAAATAGGATGACTAATTGAATCCAGAACTGAGGAAGGAAAGTGACAGAGAGAGAAAAGCCAAAAAGAATTAATGACAAAGTCAATAATGAGGATGTACAACTCAGCAACATGTTAGAAAAATTCAGCAAGAATTTAAAAGCTTAAAATATTTAAAACATGCAAAATAGAATTTCATAAATCAAATAAAAAACACAATGAAAAGAATCAATAATTTTATCAAGTAGAGAAAAGAATATTAGAGGTGAGGGACAATGTTAATGAAATATTACTTTAAAATATTGAAAAAACATATAAACATGCATACAATAAACAGGAACTCAATAACATTATCAGCAGAAAAATACCTAAGAATCCTTGGGACAGAGGAACTAAGATTAAAAACTAAAGGGATAGAATATCTATTCAATGATATTGTACTAGAAAAATTGCCAAACACAGAGAAGAATAGAAAATCTAAATATGAAAGATTTAGAGCCTTAAACTCAACATGGCCAGAGGAAAATTTCTCTATGCATCTTAGTCAACAAACAAAATTATTAAAGCAAAGAAACAATATAAAAACTGAAGTTGGAAATACCAACCTACCCACAGAGAAAGAAACATCTCATCCGACAGCATCCTCAAAGCCATGAAAACATATAATGATGCACTTCAAGCTCTAAAAGTAAATACTTGTGAAGAAGTTTGCCATATTTAGGAATGTGATATTGCAAAATTGATGGGGCATTAATTATATTTCAAGATTCATGACTATATTTACTACTATAAAATATATTTTTGTGAATGCTATAGACATCATTGTAGCATAGTCTTGATCACAAAGCATAGGGAAGAATAAATTGATGGGAGGAACAGATAAGCAAAGATAGCTTAAAAGAAATTTATTAGGCCCAACACAGTAAACCCCTAATAATGATGGGTGTGGGAGAAAGGGTCAAAAAATAATCCATCCAGCAAGAGAAACAACCAACAAAATTACAGAGGTTAATCTGAAATTTAAATGCCATCAACCAGCTCACAAATAAATAGATATAATCTGGTTGACTGATCTAAAATCAAAGACACAGCTGTCTTATTTTTTCCTCCCAAAACACACCTCACTGATAAGAAACCCACAAACCAGGCTGACATAATTATTCTGAAATCTCAAATGTAATCCTCAAGCAAAATTAGAAAGATAATATGAAGAGGTAATTACATATTAGAAATGGGGATAATTGTGACGATACAACAGTGATGTTCAGAAGGTAATTAAAGCGTTATTGCTAGCACTTACATTGAGAACTTGAAAAATATGAAAAAAATTGTCCTAGGCATATGAAACCTCCCTAAATTTACATACAAGGATGTAAACTATAAATCTATTAATTACGTCTGCATGAACCAAGGTATATAGAAGTAGTCTTAGTCATTCGCCAAACATAGAGAAGGTCAGGGCTTCATGGATTCACTGCCAATTCTACCAAACCTTGAAAAGTGCAAAAACTAATGTTACTCCAACTATTCAGAAAGTGAATGAACACTAACAAACTCATTCTAAGACACAAAACCAAATACAGATACAATGACACAGAATCTTTAGACCAATTCTGTTACATTTTTTACATTGATGTAAATTTCTCAAAGAAACTCTTGCAAATCAAATTTAAAAGTACAATAAAAAACTCATATGTCGAACCTACAATGAATTTCCTCCAGGTACACAGTAATGTATCAACGAATGAAAATCAAAAGTAAAGAACATAGTAGATTTGGGGATAGGAACTACATTCTGTCAAAGGAGGAACAAAATATTTGAAGAAGATGACTGGGGTAATGTATCAATATGTAAAGCTCTTGCTGCCAAACATGAAGGCCTGTGTTTAATTTCTGCAACCCCTGTAAGGCCAGGTGTGTTAGTGCATGTCTGTAATCCCAGGTTTCCTCCAGCAGGATGGGAGGGAGTATTAGGAGAATTCATAGAAATATCCCAATCAAAAAGCTTGAAACTTACAGCAGTAAAACAGAAAGAAAATCTGCTTTAAACAAGATAGAATTGATATTGATATTTAACATTGTCCTCTGACTCCAAGCAAATGCTTGCATATCTGCCCTCACAGACACAACCGTATGCACATCCACAGTTACACACACACACACACACACACACACACAGAGAGAGAGAGAGAGAGAGAGAGAGAGAGAGAGAGAGAGAGAGGATTAAAAAAATATAAAAGGAACACAGCTCAGGTTAATAATGATGGCATATGATGAATATGTAGTGATATTACACCATGAATGAAGTTCTCTAAAAGCTGAAAGAATGTATGGGTGCCAATGTTTCAATTCTTATTTGATAAAATCATTTTAGATAAAATAATAAGACAAGAATGAAGTACAAGTGATTCAAATAGGAAAGAAAGAAACCAAATAGTCTCTATTTTCAGAAGACATGACCCCTTATGTCACATATCATAAAAACTATAATCAGATTAGCTTCAGAAAAATAACAGGATACAAAATTAACATATAAAAGTGAATTGGGTTTTTTTTTGATACAGTGATAATGAACTCATCAAAATCCAAGCAAGAAATTCTCCTTCATAGCTGTTTTATAGAAATACATAGGAGTAAAACTAATCAAGGAGATGAAAGATGACTGTAATAAGAAACTGAAAAGATATTGAGGAAATCAAACTTGGAAAGAGCCCACATGCTCATGGACTGACAGAATTAATGTTAAGAAAATATAAACATAATAAACTTCATTACTATTATGAAAATGACTAAAAAACATAATTTAGAGGCCAAGTTTTCTCCACTCAAAATCTCAGTGGCATTCTTCAGAAAAACAGAAAACATTTTTAACATTTCTACAAAAGATCTAAGTAGCCAAGTCACCTTTAGGCAAGAAAGCAATGAGAAAGTCTTCAAAGTCCTCTGCCCTAAACAATACTGTGGGGCCATTGCAAGAATGAGACTATGGTATTGACATAAAAGCAGATAGGGGATCCAGTGAAACAGATTACTCAGAAATAAACTCACACACCAACAGTTATCTAAATTCTGACTAAGGTTTCAGAATTTATCCTGTGAAAATTCCTCTTTACTGAATGTTGCCGGAAAAAGTAGCAATTTACATGTAGACAAAACAAAGAAAACATACCTCTGTTAACTGACGCAAATATTAATCCATAATATATTGAATACCTTGATATACGACCTAAAAGTTTGAAACTTCCACATCTAAACATAAGGAAACCAATTTCCTAGATAAAAGCATAGGAAAGGACTTCATGGCAAAAACCACTGACACAATGAGATGCATCTTGAGTTGTCAGCATCATTACTTTGCATTTTTCTAGAATTTTGGACAAAAACAGTGTGAGGTCATAGGTGATTATATAGTTAATTCAATTTAATTCATACAATATATGATTAATAAAGTCCAATATAAAGTATAGCATATATTGATATGACAGTACTTTAATACATTGTAATAAAATTATATTAAGTTAGTTTTAAACAATTGTCCCCATGGTAAAGCAGTGCTAACACAATAGGAAAGAGGTCACTGTGTGTCTATATTGCTCTTGCTATTTTCCTTACATATGATCAACGTATTGACAAAAATTCACATGAACACAATAAAATTAGGCTAGTATATGAAAAGACCCAAAATAAATTATGAAAAAAACCTTCACTAAATCAAAGATATTAAAAGAAGTACATACTGAAATAACACTGAAATATTTCTCATCTATCAGATTATTTTAAAACAAAATAACTTATTACAACTTTAATGGTCAAAATGTGTGCCAAATGTAATGTGGTTAGTGTAATATTCTTATGTGTGGCAATTTCATAATATCCGATATAATTATGAATGTTTTTCATGATACAGTTTCATTTTACTGAAATTGTTACTCATCCGTACGACAACATCTTAAATGCCATCTGTGTTCTGTGCTGGATGTATTTAAGAAAAAGCTTAGCATCTGATGTACATTATTGATTAGTAATGTTACATTCATAGGAGAGAACTCTATACACATTTCTCTATATTTCTCTAAAGTCATGGGTTTAAATATTCTAATTTGTGTATTCTTGTTGTCATTTCTTTTAGAATCTTCAAATAGTTTTTAATTTTAATTTTAGATAATTAATTTTTATCAGACATATAGAAGACATTGTGTATTTTAGAGAATTACTATGTTATTCATTGCATAAAATTCAGTTTAAGCATTTCTGTCCACTAAGCATCTATTCTGTCTTTTAAAAACTGCCAATCTTCTCATCTTGACTTTGGAAATCTGTATTGCATTGTTTTCATTTAGAGCAAGTGTACTAAACAAACACGCTTGAAGTTGTTCCTCTGTAACTTATATCCTTTGCTCATGTATTTGCTATTCCTTTTCTGCAAAATCTATTCTTAAACACAGACAGGGTGATAAATTTTACAGTGTAGACACTGATTATCTAAGGGAGAAGACTGAATATAACTTGAGAAATTTTACAATCTATAATTGCGTATACCCTTTGGTATTTGTAGGTCAAATAACATGTATCATTAAACAAAGAAAAAATATCATTGTTGAATATAGTAAATGTGTGAAAATTGAGAACCAAAAAGGCTATACCTGTATTTTATTTAGTTGTTGAATGATTATTCAAATATTATACATCATTACCCAAATGCATCACTGTTTTAGGTGACAAATTTTAGAAAACACTGTTCTATGCCATTGACATCTTTAGGTATAATACAGTTGTACTTAGTTACTTGTTCAGTATCGAAAAATTATTCATGTTAATGGACCATTGTCTCACTGACAGACAAAGCCTAGGCTTTTAACAATTTAATACATATAATTTCCAAAGAATAGCAAATGTAATTATAAGGATGCAGAAAAACTAATTTGCTGTAGAAAGATATAAAAATGAAATGTTAGTATGAACAAGCTTGAAATTTCTTCAAACAAAACTGGTAACCTTATTCTTCTGAATAAACTGTATTTTAACGTTGGTATGAAACCATTTCAAGGTGTCTAACAAAACAAATGAGACTGTTACCATGACACAAGGCATATTCATTTAGTTTTGGTTAGAGTTTGTATTAAGCCTATCATAGTTTGAGATAAAAAGTCTCCTTTTTTTTCAGAGCAAAGGGTGTTCATATTACTCGTAATATGTATTTATATTACTTCTCTGCAAACAGAGTTAGCATTTGAAATATGCACACTGCCTGGAAAGAGTACAAAATAGTTATTTTCAAACAGATGTAGAAAATCACTCAATGCTGTGATATAAAACATAAAACATCTCCTCTCTGCCTTCTGAATGGAAATGAACACACACATATTTACATTAAGCATATATCTGCAGCTAAACTGATCTGTTCACCAAAATAGCAGGTCTATGCCAAAGCAATTATGATCCATGACAGTAGATAGGAATATCAGTTAGCATATTATGTCTGACAGCTGAAAGTGATTTCAGATATATCCAAATGATGCTCACTGTCAGACACGCTGATGATTCTTATATGGATGAATTGTAGTGCCTTTCCCCACAAGATATAAGTTAAAGCAAGATTTCTTTAAAGGGTACAGTGGTATATTTCAGAAAGAATAAAAAATGCTTAAAACAGCACTTTAGACATTAGTAGGGTGTATAAATAATCAACACACAGTCATTTTTGCACTTACTAATCAATAAATAAACACATCTATAACTCTTTTGTATATAGATTTCTTTTAAAAAAGTTTTTTTTAGTGTTATGTGTTCTCAACCCTGAGTTTACATATATACCTAAGCTACAATATATGCCTTTAAGTAGCTCAAATTTTGGTGGGACAGTCTGAGAGAATTGACAGTAGTTCTTATCATGATAGATATTGTCAAGGTGAAAGGATGAAGCAACTCCCCAACTGTCTGGTTCAGAAAAAACTGTTTGCAGTGGTGTGATCTGATATCACTCTGACTAAATTCTGGTTGTGATCCAGACTAAACTAGCCCTGGTCACAAGCACAGGCACAGAATGAAGAGAAAGCCACATGTGAAGAAAAATGTCAGCTAGCCCATTTTTATTAGGATAATTGGGTGCTCTGGGTAAGGTATGGAAAGGGTCGATTGAGGTGAATAAAATATTCATTTAAATTTGAAGTGACAGAAATGACAATAAAATTTCTGAAGTATTTCAAAAGAAAACAAGATATCCAAGTGTCTGTCTGTCTGTCTGATTGATAGATATAGGTGTATATGAAGCTGTTTTCTGTCTCAAAACCCAGAAAATATCTTCTCATTGGATGTGACATATTTTTTTCATAAATGTTCTAGCTGGGCTGCCTCATCTGGACTCAGTGGGAAAGGAAGCACCTAGCCTCACAAAGACTTGATATGTCAGGATGAGGGAATACCCAGAGAGCCCCCACTCACTCAAAGCAGAAGGGGGCGATGCAAAGGATTGTGGGAGAGGGTAACCAAAATGGGGGCAGTGAGTGGAATGTAAAGTTAATTAGCAATATAGTAATAATAATGGTAATGACAATAAAAATAACACTAATAAACAAAGAGAAAAATAGAGCTAGTATGTATTTGATACTAGTATTAGTGTAGATTTGACATTCTTTTTTAGGTCTAGAACTAAAATGGTCTTCAAAGACATGAGATAAACTGTCAATTTTAAAATTAAAGAATAACTCATCTTATTCTCATTCCTTAAATCATGCATCAAGTAAGTTACTAAATAATTGATGCTCAAGAACAAGCTAGTGTAAAAGCAAACTACGTTTTCTGTACATAAATGCACCATAAATGTGAATATGTCTCTATGTAATAATTTAACTATAAGCCATGTTGATAGGTTATTTCCTAAAAAATCTATATTGTATTTATATCAAACCTAAAATTTTAAATTATATCATGATCTGATATGCTCTGGATACATAAAATAATGCAGAGACTAACGAATCTGTTATTTTATTGTATCTCACTTGTACTAATTAAATTCTTTAGCTGAAAAAGAGAAAAATCAAGATAAAAGTAGAAAATTACAAAGCTTGTGGGCATTCATCCCAAACTATTTTCCTTAGAAAATTTGGACTTTATATATGTTTAAGTAAACCAGAAACCTATAGATCATAACATTTAATTGGTTATTGTCCTCTATTATTTTTCACTTGATACAGTGAATTATCATAAATACCATAAAGATTGGTAGTAGTTTTTTAGGATTACAGGACTTACATCTTCCTTCATTACCTGTAAATAACTGTTTATTCATAAGGTATTATTTATTGCTCTATTCTTCCCATGTGGACTTCCTTCCTTAGACAATACTTTCCTCCTTTCAAGTAACAGGCATATCAGATACTTGCCTAGCTTTAAAACCTGTGCATTGTTTCTTCTGGGTGTGTATCTGCATGGTGCCAATGCCTAGGGTCCTACACAGGGCTCTTCCACCTTTTGTTTCACTTGGCATTTTGACATGCCCAGCTTAAGGATGTGAAATACTGTTTCATTAAAAAAATAAAACAAAATCGGATGACTGAAATTTTATGATGGAGACCTAGAATCTGTGTGACTATTTTGTAATTAAAGCTTTTATTAATATTCTTGTCTATTACTTAGAATAGGTGGTTGAAAATATATATAAATAAAGGAAAATTTTTTGATGTTGTATTTTTGATGTTGGCTTGGCAGCTTACCAGAGTAAACAAATTACATGTCAAATCAAATGTGTTTAAACTAGCTAAATAAAGTTCATACCAGCTAAACAAGTACTGCTATTGGAATATAAGTAGCCGTGACATTCATCTGGAGACAGTTTTGCTTCTGTATGAATTGCTCTCTGAGTGTCAGTATGAACACACATTATCCTATATATGAATAAACAAAGGAAAAACTCAGTGACAGCTAACAGAAATACAAAACACTCATTGGGTAAAGGTTCCAGATGCTCCAAATCCCTATATAAATGAGAAGGTTAATATGCTGAATTGAATTTTATGGATAATGATGAAGTCACATGTAATTGATAATGTCATTTATGGTAACATATTTATCATTCATTTTGGTAAATTTAAAATTTTAAATGAAGATTTTTATGGAAATTTTATATATAATAGTATCAATAACAAGTGTTATATTGTATTTAGAAATTGACTATATGGAATAAATAGTTTGGAAAAATATTTTAATGATAAGAGATAGATTTTCAGATGCCACGTACATGTGTATCTGATATTCATGGTAGAAAAAAGTACATATAAAAATCGTGATGCTCTTGTAATCAATCCCCAAGGTACTGAGCCATTCTAGATGTTCATAATGAGATGAACACATGGAGAGAGTGGTATATACGATAAAGAGTTTTTATTAAGCTGTAAACAGCGATGTAGTTATGTTATCACAGAGAAGTGAGTGGAACTAGTGACCATCGTGGGAAATTTCTTTGGTTAAATATCTATTTCTATGATTCCAATATGAAAACTAAGTAGTAAATACATTATGATATTTTGCCATATATTTGAAATTTAATTTTCTCAATGAATGGACTAATGATAATGATATTCTAAAAAAATAAAACCATAACAACAACCCATTAATAAGCAATTGCTTTAGATGCCTTGTTTTTATTAGGGGTAGGGCTGCACAAGTGTTCCGCTCAATGGTATTTCTCCCCATCTGCATTCCCCTCTGACATGGTTAGACTGCTATCCTTTGTTGTTATGAGTTACTTATTGTCTACTGTGTAGATGGGGTAGAAATAATATCTGTTAGACTTAGTTAGTCTCAGTATGTGACAGCCATGTGTCAAGGGCTAGGAGCAATATTTTCTTAGTGATGGAGTCCTTTCTTCAATGAGTATTTTAACTGCAAATAAGGCAACTTACTGACTTTCTCTAGGTTTTTGTATATGATCTTTAGAGCTGTTTTGTCAGAGTGAGTTTTCACATCTTTTTAGGGGATGAGCAATTTTGTTACCTCTCCTCTTCCTATTCAAATTTTTACTATTTAAGATAGAACAAATTTGACTGAACTTCATATATTTCTCACAAGAGAAGTTTCTCTTCTCTTCATGTCTATGACACCAGGTTTTGCTTCTGTTAGTCCTGGCCTCAACAATTCTCATGAATGGTTATGATCCTTTATAGATAGTGATCCTTTAAAAAACATGCCTGTGAGTGGAAGCTCCCATCTGTTTGAATTTAAGAATTTTTTTTTTTTTTTTGTATTTTTTGTATTTTTTTTTTATTTATTTTTTGATATTTTATTTACATTTCCGATGATTCCCCTTTTCTTTAGAAACCCCGTGTCCCCTCCCCCTCCCCGCCTCTG
>CM052700.1:113887107-113914721 GCA_028551405.1 Uromys caudimaculatus | reverse complement strand
ACCAACTTGCAATCCCACCAACAATGGAGGAGTGTTCCTCTTTCTCCACATCCTCGCCAGCATCTGCTGTCACCTGAGTTTTTGATCTTAGCCATTCTGACTGGTGTGAGGTGGAACCTCAGACTTGTTTTGATTTGCATTTCCAGGGTCCTATGAAAATGTTCCTGCCCTACGCAAGAGTGAAGGGGGCTTCTGTAACTTATTTTGAATGCTACAATACTTCATCTTGTTTTCCTTGATCCATTTCAAACTATGCTTAGCTCCTGTCTGTGGTCTTCTCCAATTTTTCCTTAGTCATTTTTAGAGGTTTGTCACATTTTATGTTAATTTTATAGTCTGACTTGCTTAGATTCCATGGATAGTGAAGCATATATTTTCAGGATAGCATCATTCTAACATTATATATACACCAAATGAAAGACGAACTCTCTCTTTGTTTTAATTTTCATTAGTTTAAATGGTGAATTCTTTAGGAAATAGATGGCTGGTTAAGAACCACTGTGTTTATTGAAGTTCTTCCTCTACTTCCACTCTAACATTTTTCATTTCTTTCCAGGGAGGACAAAAGTGTTCGTTGAGGTATGGTCTTATGCATCCCACACTGGTCTCGACATTCTCTTCATGGGCATTATGGACAGACTGTTGACCTACTGTCTCCAAATTTCCAAGGTTGGAATTAGAGGTGTGTTCATCTATGCCTAACTCTAATAATAGTATTCTTTTTATTACCAAAATGACCATAGATGTATATGCGAAGAATAAATATTAAATTAGTGTTCCATTATGATAATTCAAATAATTATACATTACAATAATCATAAAGGTTAGTAAATACAAAAACTGTTTTTGACGAATGATATTATGGCAAACATACAAAATTCACTGCGAAATTGATTTTCACAGAGAAATGACCTTATGTCATTATCTGAGTAACCCCTGGGTTGAAAGAAAGGAGCCAAGGAAAGAAAATGCTGTGCCTACTCACTTGACTCCATGCTGGGAGACTGGGCTTGTGATCTGGTTGTATTTCTCAAACTCCAATATGAATAATGGTTATAAAAGGATCTTTTTAATTATGTAAACAGGTCTCCTACAGGGTCTTAGGAGAATCAGATGTTGATAGCCTTGTTTGGAGTAGCATATTTCTAGAGATTAATTGGTATGATAGAATTATAAAATATATACATTTGGTTTCAGGTGAAATATATAGCTTGGAAATGATAAATTCACTCAAAACTTTGTTTTGTATAGTTGAATAAATATGTCTCTAAACTTTAAATGATTATCAGAAGATAATAATTCTTATAAAAGACTTAAGATATTGTAGAAAATATACTATGAAAATGTTACACTAAATAGAACTTGAATTTTACTATTTTGACAAACATTTAGCTGTTTTAGTTTTTCAAAATTTAACTTTAGATAAAATTTATTTATTATCAATAAAATTTAAGAACATCAAGTGAATGAAAGTCTTTAAGTAGGCCTTCCCTTGAGCTGGATACCAATTTGAACCTGTCACTGGACCTCCACCTTTGTCCCTGTCGTTCCAACAGAGAGGAACAATTCTGGGTCAGAGCTTTTGATGTGGGATGTGGCAACTCCATCCCTCCACTTGACCTTCTTGAGTCCTGTGGGTTGTGTCCTGGGTATTCTATACTTTTTTGGTTAATACCATCAATACACTTTTATGTCTGAGTTACCTCACTCAGGCTGATATTTTCTAGCTCCATCCATTTGCCTGCAAAACTCAGGATGCCCTCATTCTTAATAGCTGAGTAGTATTCCATTATGTAAATGAACTATGTTTTCTGTATCCATTCTTCCCTTGTGGAACATCTGGGTTATTTCTAGCTTCTGGCTCTTACAAATAAGTAAAATGTCTCCCTGTGGCATGGTGGGGCATCTTTAGGTTATATGCCCAAAAGTGGTATAGCTGGGTCTTCAGGTAGATCTATTTCCAATTTTTTTGAGGAATCTCCAGATTTATTTCCAGCATTGTCATACCAGTTTGCAATCCCACCAGCAATAGAGGAGTATACCTATTTCTCCACATATTGGCCAACTGTGCGATCATCTGAGTTTTTGATGTTAGCCATTCTGACTGGTATGTGGTGGAATCCCACAGTCATTTTAATTTACATTTCCCTGATCACTAAGGATTTTGAACATTTCTTTAAGTGCTTCTCAGACTTTCAAGATAAACATTCTTCAGGGAAAACAATCTTGAAATTAGCTTATAGATTGAGAAGTATTCCATTATTCAATTTCTTCAATTTGTCTTTAAGGAAATCATCATGTAAACAACTGCCTTATGAAGTCTTACTTCACATACTCGGGGCCTATTACATTAGTAATCCTTATAAAGAGAAATCTTGATTGATAAACCTCAGGTGTCTGGAATATTCTTCCTCAGAGATATAGTTAATTTCTTTGGCTACTCATTTGAAAAGAATAGCATCACAGGACATCTTCTTTCCTTCCTGTAGACTTTGCCACATAACTGATCAGTGAAAGAGTTGATATTCTTGTAATGTCTTTGATCCTGATCCTTATGAATGGAGAAATAAAGTAGATTTTCATGGGTGGATTGGTAGTGATTGAAAATGTGAAAAAGGAGATTGGATGGGGAGGAAGGGGGTTATAAGGAAGAGGGTAAGAATGTGAGGAGAGACAGCTTCAATTAAGGGGCATTTGTGGGATAATATACAAACCTAGGACAGTTGAAGCGTCCCAAAATATATAAAGATGATCGTAATGAAACTGCCTAATAACGGGGGTACAAAATCACAACTGGACATCTTATCTTACCAAGCGATGGTGACAGCAGCAGGACTGGGTTGCATTCAATTGATATTTTGGCCAAGGAAATCTCATGGAGATCAAAACAACAACACAGACTGTTGTTAAGACAATGGATGGTCTCTATAAACTGACAAAGAAGTCCCATTGCTATGGACAACAACCCAACTCATTGAATATGGAGAGTTGATCTGCTGCCTACATGGAGCCTTTACCCCTATGTTTTAGTATCTTTGGTGTGTGAAGTTACTCTGCATGCTTCCAAAAGAGAAACATAAAACCCAACCCAGTCACAAAACCTTTGGTGTACAATCTTTCCTTCCTGCAAAGAGTGTTAGGGCAATGGTGGCATAGAACTTATGGAAGAAATCAACCAGTGTATAATTTGACTTAGGGCCCACTCCACAAGACAATACTTATACCTGAACCTTCTTGCATGACCAATAACTAGAGACTAGATGGCCCAGAGACCTAGAGTAAAACCAAATACTACTTGTCTAAAAAAAAAAGTATCAATAAAGTGATTTTAAATGATAATCTGCTATCTCTCATAGACATGTGTCTTATCCATTTATCATCAGAGAAAATTAGTTCTTCAGAAGATGGTAACAGATAGAGATTTCCATGGCCAAATGTTATTTGGAGAGAGAGTTTAAATGAAGGTCTTCATCAAATTCCTTCCCTCAGAGATCAGGATGTCCTGCAGAAGAGGAGGTGGAAAGAATGTAAGAACAAGAGGTGATGAACAAGACATCTAATTAATCAAGCAAGCTGCATATCAACTCACAGAGATGTAAGCAGCAATCACAGAGACTCCATAGCTCTGCACTATGTCCTCTGCATATATATTACAACTTTTAGTTTAGTTTTCTATAGTACTCCTAAATGTGAGAATAAATGTGTCTCTGATTATTGTGCCTAATCTTGGGACTCTTTTCTTCTGGTGAGTTACATTGTCCAACTTTGGTATGATGGTTTTTGGTTTATCTAATTATACTTTACTTCATCAACAATAAATGTAAACAAAATAAAAAATAAACAGGTGCTTTGCAGCATGTTTATATCTCTGCACTATGCCCTATGGCAGAAGTCAGGTAGAGAATAGGTCACAGACTAGGTAACAGAGAGCATTAGCAATAAGCTAACCAGTAGGATAGAAAGCAAGGACTTAAATAAGAATTCTAAACAATAAAGTGCCTCACAAAAGTTATGACAGCCATAGGAAGGAAGAAAGGATCATTAAAAGTAAGTAAAGTACTCACCTTCAACAATATAAGAAAATGGGGTAGTAGTATTTCTGCTCATGTAAGACTTTCTAATAGATTCAATTGAGGCAGAAGCCAAGTCCCAAGCACTTTATCTGGATCTTAACAGTGGCAGCAGCTCCTTATCAGTAAGGAACTAGAACTGATGGTAAACTGCAGCTGTGGAATACGCAGTATTCAGCACACTGCCTATAAGAATAGTGGGTTAGGGTCTCTCTGAAGATCAACCAAAATTAAACAAATTTTAAAGAAAATACATTTCTGTAATCGCATTTAATGTCTCATACAAATGAACTCCTTGAGATCAGATTATTGTATTTGACAAACTATGATTATTATGGAGATGCTAAAAATCCACAGCTTTTAAAGATAATTTTATAATTAAAGATGTCAAAACATGTTCCTTGCAGAGTAGCTCACTTGTTTCTCTTGTGATTTTTCTCATTAAACTAGAGAAAATTTTTCATAGTTGTGTTTCAATCTTCATTTAAATACTCAAAGCTGTGTGGTATTTTGTAGAGTTTATTGCATTCTTTCCTTTCCTTTCCTTTTACCGATGTTTTTCTGTTTGTGCCCACTTGGCTGAAGAGTACTATGCATTCACGCAGTGTAAAACCACCTCTATCAAGTTGATATTCACAGCATTTGAAAGATATTTCTTACCATTTTGTTAACTCAGATTTAGGCTATTTGTTTATATCAGCACATTTTCCCTTATAACCTGCAGTGTCAGAGCAGGTGGGACATTCTGTGTCCCTTGTTTGCTATGGTCTGATAAAAAATAAATGAAGTAGCATTGACTTTAAGGTCTAAATGTGTCTGAGGATTGAAAAGAAGAACATTGTCAGGGGAGGTACCTTATATCATATTGAAACAGATGAAGAGCAAAACTCAGCATTTCTGGGAACTGTAGAAATGTACTTTGAAATGTAAAGATTAATAAAAAGGTTTATGAATATGTTGACAAAGCTTTCTCTGAAAACAGCTCTCATAAAATCAGTAAGGAATTTCATTGGAAACTGTGCAGGAAGGCATGACTTTACCATATAAATTACCAACTCTGTTCTACTGAGTAGTGAAAAACAAAGCATACATCTGTTAGTGATTTAGGGTACTATGTGGTCTCTCAGATCACTTGGAATTGTGTTAGAAGCAATTTATTAAGTTCTGAGAATGTTTATGTCTTAGTTTTCCAAGATCATCACAACAGATATTTGGAGACCTCTGATTCTTGTAAAGAAGTTACAATGAATTGCCTTGGGGTTTGATATAGGTTTTATAGCTACAGAGTTCCAATAATGCTGAGCTTTCTTTGTAGCTCATTCTTTTCTCTGCCTATAATGTTTCTCGTTAAATATTCTAGTTAGCTCAGTATTGCTATTTTGCAACCCAGACACATTTACCAATGACATTTCTCTCATGTTCATTTCAGTCTTACTCTGTTCGCTTACAGGGTAAGAGACCTGATAGTTTTCATAATTGCTACAAATGTGTGCTATGCAGCTTCCCATGACAAAGTATAGCAAGTGCAACAGAACGTTTATTTCAGGGTTGGTAAAAATCTTAACAGGGACAGGCAGTATATACTTGCAATTAGGAAGCAACATGCTCTGTAAGCAACTTTGCAGTCTATGGCTGTAATATGAAAGACGTGATAAAAAAAAAAAAAAAAAACCACTGATATGTCTATGTTCTAATAAAATTTATTTAACAGAATAGCCAGTGAGTCAGAGCTGCTGCCAGGTGTTTTGGGCCATGGATTATAAAGAGATCTTTATTTTTCAGATCCTGTTTGCTTTTTGATTTCAGTCCCAAGTCTTCCAACATGCTTTCACTCCTTTCTGACAGCCCAAATGTATTATACACTTCAATATGTCCACAGAATATTATTTTTATCAACAATATTATCCACAGAATATTATGTTCACTCTTTTATTGACTGTAAAATACAGGATTTGAAAAAGAAGCCAGTGGTAACGCAAAGGAAAAACCTGTCTTCTTTGTGATACAGGCAGCTAGATAGAGTAGAACCTAAGACAGAAATTTCAAGACCTCTAGGTCTGGCCTTCATTCTCACTGCATGGAAAGTGCTCCATTGGCCTCTTTTCAACACAGTTCTCTTCCTTCAATACATGCGAAAACCAACACTGGAATTAACAGGGGCAGTGGAGAGGTAAATTTTACTCACTTCAGAGTTCAGTGGATCACAAAAACACCAAGTTATGCAGTTTATTTGAGCAGAACTTTAAGAAAAGCCACACCACTTCCTAACATGCCAGAGTAAATCATATAACCCCGGGATGAATGTGCCAACAGCTGCTGTGTCTCCAAATCCCAGCTTATCATAATTTCTTAGAGAGCTACTGAAAATGTAAACCTGCAGGGTCTTTAAAAATCAGGATCTCAGACAGATGCAAAGAAATCCTATTACACAGATATTCTACATCTTGCTGGGCATTGCAGGTGACAGTCCATGATCTAACCCAAGGGCCTTATATTCCAGAAGAAAAATTTGAATGTGAGAGTCTATTTGTTTCCTTCCCCAGGTACTTGCGACGATCAGAAACCTGTACTGACTGATGTCCTGTCACTCGCGCTGCTTCATGAGATAACAACCCTCTTAACATCACTAGCATGCACCCCTGTCAAATAGGATAGGTCCTTCTGAGGTTCTTTCCATGCCTTTCAACCACAGTTCATAACTCAATTTCAACACATTGCTGACTCCCTAACAACACCACTTTGCTTCACACGAACTTCTCAGTCTTCTTCATGCAACTAAGTCATTTCTAGCATTCAAGATTCAGCTGAAAATAGGCTCCTCTCTGGAAGACTTTCTAGGTTGTTAAAAACTATATTAATCCTTATTTTTGTCTTAGTTATTATGTAATATGTTTTATTAAATTTAATAAATATAATCACTTATAAATTAAATGAATAATAAATAAAACTTATTAATGAAATAAATAAATAAACCTCTTATTATAAATCTAATTACAAGTATCACTTTCAAGTTATTTTCTGTGCTGTGGCAGTAATGGGCAGGGGCTTTAAATATCATCTAAATTATTTGTAGTCCCAAGCATTGACTGCATACATAGGAAATCAAAATGTACTCAGGAAATTGAATTTGATAAAACTCTATTTTGTGTCAGGATGTTAAAGGAAGTATTTGGTTCAGGGACATTTGTGCTTCAATGACACATACAGTCTATGGTCCAAGGACTCAGGACAACCACCTAGCAGTTAGACTTGATTACCCGTTCTTCATTGGAGAATGATATAATATAAATGTGTGTTTATGTGAATTATGTAGGTATATAATTATATTTAATGTATACATGCATTATAGTATACATATGAGTATATATGACAGTTTTCCCCTGTGCCTTTATAACCTAGAATGAATTATGCTGAGGCCTACGGTGACCTCCTGTGATGTCTTTGATGTTTAAACAATGGAAGAAGGTAAGTTTTCATAGTCTAGAAGTTAGAACTGCACTACAGCGTGGTGGAATAAACAAGTCTTTGAATAAATTTAAGCTCTTCCTTTCCTTTCCCATCCACCATCTTCCTCTCCATTCTTCATTTCTGATTTTTTTTTTTTTTTTTTGAGACAGGGTCCTAATGTAGCCAGGATGCCACTACGTTTGGCCTAAGTCTCTTTCAGTGTAAAAAAGATCAGAAAAATTGAATATTTTGATTTCTGATGTGATTGTATAACCTTTTTATCCAGATTGGAATATTTATTCATGCAATTGTAAAGGTGTCACAAAAGACTCAGGAAACTCACAAGGCTAACAAAGATTCTTACCGAAGATATTCATGTGGAAAGCAATTGGCTGTGTGTGTGCGTGTGTGTGTGTGTGTGTGTGTGTGTGTGTGTGTGTGTGTGTGTGTGTGTGTGTGTGTGTGTGTAGCCTACCACAGGTGTCCATAGCCCTAGGTCATCAGAGTAGGAGAGTTGGCCCCTCCCTTCACCTTCTGTGGGAGAGCAGGCCCGATACCTCACCAGGGCAGCAGAGTAGAGCTGGCTGGGGAGATTGGGGCTGCAGGTGAGCCAGCTCCAAGGGCATGAGCACAGGAGATCTGGCGGGCTTACCAGATCAGATACTTTCCAGGCCTAGATGCAGGGCTTTGATGTGGCCCACCACAATATCTAGTCCATTGATGAATGGCTGGATGGCAAGAAGGGGCTGATAATACAGATCCATAAAGAATCTCCATGATATAGGGCTAAAATAAAATATCTGAGAGAGAAGTCCCAGTGAGGTTCCAGTATTAATAGAATAGCAGAAGCCAGAGGCTTCAACCCAGAGCAACAAGTCACTGCAACGAACATTTGCAAGCACAGAAGTGTGGACAAAAGTGTATACTGTGGGATACACTGTGACACACTACATTTTCCACAAGGATACTGAGTGGAGCGGGATTGGGGTTCATGATGGGAGCTTTCACAGACTGAACCACCAACCAAAGAGAATACAAGGGATCGACCTAGAGCCCCCACACATGTGTATGTGAGGTTGGTCTTCATTTTAGTTCCCCAATACCTGTAGTGCAGTCTTTACCTGACTGTGTTGCCTGCCTATAGATTTTGCTATCCTAACTGGATGCCTTGTCTGGCCTCAGTGAAGGTTGATGTATCTAGTCTTTCAGAAACATGATGTGCCAGGGGTGGGACTGGAGGGCATCACCCTTCTCAGAGGAAAAGGGGAGAGCGTGGGAGATGGGTTGTGTGAGGAGGGGACTGGGAAGAGGGATGCTTTTATCTGGATGTAAATCTAATAATTAAATAAAATAATAATAAAAACTCAATGTAAAACCAAGTGCATAAACTTGAAAGAGCGTATTTTTTTTTAACTTTGGCAATTTTACATGAAACATTCATTTCTGAAGTAAGAGCTACAAACTCAGCAAAAGACACTTAGAAGTCACTACTTCTTATCAGAAATGGTAGATGCACTAAGATTCCAAGAAGAGAAATTAGAATAACCTGCCTCAAGGTTTCATATCTGGACATAAATATTTTAATTGGGACATATGCACAAAAATGAAGTTTCTGAACACATGCGTCAAGAATAACTGAATATGCAGAAGTAAACACAGAACAGAAGATAGTCTAAATTCTCAAGAGATGAAGAGTGATGCTACATTTTGCATTATGAATTTCAATGTGGACTTTTGAATTAATAAAATTTATAGTGTTACCTTAAAAACTTTCCTTAGTAATAAAACAGTTATTTAGCCTCTATATTCTCCAAAATATTATTATTTTCTATAGACTTCATGAAAATTTAGTAAATATTTATTTCAGTTACTTACCTATTTATTTAAGTTCTTGGTCATCCAGACAGTGCAGGGTATGGGTTCCCTCTCAAGGTATGGGTCTCAAGTTATACCAAACATTCATCATCCATTCCCATAAGTACGTGCACTCCAACCCATCTTGCTGGCAGAATAGTTTGTAAATTGAGGGTTTGGTGGCTGGGTTGGTGTCCAGGTTTCTCTTGGACCTACAGAGCACCTTTTAGCCCAAAGAGACTAGAACCTAGGGATGAAGGCTCTTAGCCTGCACCAGCTCAACCTCTCTGTGTTCAATGGACTATGTGGCAGTTCTCTTCGGCAATGGGGTTCCACTATCAGTTTTTAGAGAGTGACCCTCTTTCCTAACATCAGCTTAGTTTGTTTAGGTATCACCACAGGATCTCTTAGACCAACAACTCAACAGAAGGTAACCCACAATATATTTGGCAATGTTCCTTCTGCTTATATTCTGTTGACTAATTTAAGGAACACTGGAATAACTGTTTGAATAACTGATAGAATTCTGCTCTAAAAGCCTTGTGGTTTTCTGTTTTAGTTTTAGGTTTTGTTGTTGTTGATGTTTAGTTTTGCTCTTCTTTTTTTTTTTTTTTTTTTTTGGTTGGAAGATTATAATGACTGCTTCCAATTCACTAAGGTTATAGGTCTATTTAAATTGTTTATGCAATATTGGTTTAATAATAGTAAGTCCTGACTATAGAGAAAAGTATCTGTTTAGAATCTCCAGGTTTTTTTGGAGTACAGGTTTTTAAACTATATCCTTGTGATTCTCTGAATTTCTCCAGTTTCTCTTGTTATGTTCCCATTTTTGTTTCTGATTTTAGTAATTTGGAGATTTCTTATGTGTCTTTTTTCTTAGTTTAGATAAGGGCTTGCCTGCCATGTTGATTTTATCATATAACCAACTCTTTGTTTCATTGATTCATTGAATTGTTCTCTTTGTTTCTGTTTAACAATTTCAGCCCTCATTTTTTAATTGTTTGGTGTCTATTATTGGGTGTGCTTACTTCTCTTTTTGTTCTAAAGCTTTTAGGGTACCCTGTTAGTTTGCTTGTATGAGATTGCTTCATCTTTTTGTTGTTGTTCAGGTTATTGGTGGTGGTGGTGGTGTTAACTGTAGCCAATTCATGCTAGGAACTTTTCTCTTATCACTGCTTTCATTGTGTCTCACATGTTTGGGTACGCTGTGTATTTATTTTCCTTGAATCTAAGACAGTCATTGATTTCTTTCTTTCTGTCTGGACCCATTTTTCATTCAATACAGAGTTGTTCAGTTTCCATTAGTTTCTAAGAGTCTCTTCAGGATAAAATGATAACTTATTTTCCTTTAAAATATAAATTTACACATTGCCAAGATAACTTGAGAAGACTGTATGAAGTATGCATTTACTAACTCTTCTTTGCTACAGTAAGAGGTAGGCTATTTATAAACTAGAGATTTGTCTAAGAAGTAAGGTACATAGGGCTACAAAACTCTGATATGTATTTACCCTTAGAACTAACCTTTCTTTCCTACACAAATTGAAATTAATAGTGTAACAATTTGCTAAGTCAGTTAGAGTGAGGACACTCTTTCAGATTCACTGACAATTTCGTTTTACTTTCTTTATCAACTTTACTCAAATTCATTTTGTACAATTCACTGCCCTGGTGGCTTGCAGGCCTTTTTCCTTACTGGAAGAATTGATTCTTTAGTGATGAATATTCATTCAATTATCCTTATCCTGTTATTAAAAATCCAATTATACTGAGTGTTTATCTTTTAAAACATGTGTTTGTAACCATCACATGAATGTCTTGCTTGGTTTGGAAAATTTAGATTAGGGGTACAAGTAAATATGCCTCTTGTGCTCATGATTGATCCTAATGTCCATTTGTGAAAGAAGAAGATGAGGACTCTTTTATCCACTTTATATTAGAAGTCATTTGGTACATGTCTTCATGGAGTTACTTATCTCTTAGTTTTACTTCTTAAAGGCATCTAAATCATTTCCCCCATTTTTTTGGGGGGGTGTTCATGTGATCAAATAAAAAAGGGAGATGTCTTTACTAATATTATGTTGGAAATTGTGGTGTGAATTAAACTGCAGACAGAACATTTGTAGTCAAGACAATGCAAAGCATTGAAGAATCCAGTTATTTGTGAATATCAGAATTGGCTCTAATATTGTTATCTTTTTTCAAATTTATTTTTACTTATTTATTTTTTGCGACAGGTTCTCATGTAGATTCTCTCAGCCTTGATCTCACTATATAGCTGAGAGATGACCTTGAAATTTTACTTTTTTGCTTCTAATTCCCTAGTCCTGCAATTATAATTATGTGCAACTATACCCATGTTTTATTATTAGTGTCCAAGTTAGGATAGTTAAGGATGAATAAATGTACATGATTTAAATATACGTTAGTTGATAGATATTTCTACCAGTAAATATATAAAATCTAAAGATAAGATAATTACGTTTTTTTTTCTAAATTTGACAAATAATATAGTTTTATTCATGATTTAACACCATGGCTGACAATAGCTTTTGTACACATCATTAGCAGGATATCAGATTATTTCAATTGATCACAAGTATTTGTTATACATACGAAAATGCATATCGATGTTGCAGATATGCCTTTAGTTCAATGCATTACTTCTATAGGAATATTTTTGGGGTTTTAATTTATGTACAAACATGAAAATATAGTGTACGTGAAGGCAATCCATTTTCAGAATATTCAGCATAAATGTGTTTCAACACTGCATTGATACTAGAGTAAAAGAGGGTCATGTGTTAAAATTTGTCAGTAACATGGTATATATCTACTGTTTCTAATAGGAAATATAAGAGAATTAATTATCCAATTTAACAATCATACTTTTGGATCACAATAATCCAAACTATAGAATTATTTTGAAATATAAATATAGGAGATAAATGCTGAGGACATCCTCCTCCTTTCTGTTAGTTACTAAAATTTAAGTACTATTGACAGATTTCTCATTTTCATTGACTTTTCATTTTGATAATTTTATTAGAGTATATTCATTGTGTAAAATGACATCTTTCATATGAAATTTTCAAACACAAATACAGTCACAACCTTCTTTGCCCCTATTGATTGCCCCATTTCTCTGTCTTCTCTCACTTACCACAGTCAACTATTTACATATGTGAAAAATGTGAGGTATTTATAGTTGTATTTAGATTATTTTCAGAATAAAATTGTGTCCAGTCCCAATCATTTTCTTGCACATGACATTTATTGATTTTTTTTTTGGAGTATCATATTGTGTGACAACTTAGTCAAATATTTACATTTATACTCACTAGAAAACTCAGGAATAAAACACTGAAAAATCATATAAATAACTACACAAGTTTGAACTTATTTCTAACAAATAAACAAAACTAGCTGTCTTTATTAACTTCAAGTGGTTTCACCGTTTCTATAGACAGGATAGTCAAGTATGACCTGAATTGTCTACTTGCTCAACTTCTAACAGTAGAAATCAACATGCTTCCCTTATCTCTAGAACTACTATGGATCTTGAATTGCTTTTCTAAATTTCTTATTTTTTTGATTAAGTTAGAAGCATTGTTTTAATACATTTTGAACAGAAGCTGTCATCTCAGAGACTCCACAGAGAGGGGACCTTTCTATATTACAACCACAAAGAGGTTAAAGTCTGTTCAATCACATTTTTACAGGCAAAGCTTAGTATACCTTTCGACATTTCCATTTTATAATAGCTGACGAGATTAGTTCTCAGTTAGCTTCTTGTTTGGAGGCTAACTTAGCATGAATATTGAGGAAAGTCATTTTAGCCATGTGAAGTAAATTAAATACAGGATTAATATCTACTTTCCACAAGTGATCACATAAGAATCATGTCAGAATTCCCACAATCACAATATATTATCATAGGAAAATATTGACAATTTCCAAAACATATTTTCTAGGGGAATGTAATCATTCTCTCTCTTCATAGTTTCTTGTTTATGTTTTATCCTGATAGACAATTTTTTCTGTAAGTTTTAAAAAATGAAGTAAAAGGGAAGGAATATAAGATAAATTTTTTTTGATAGAATTGAAGATTGAATAGCTGGCTTGACTGACAAATGCCATGATCTTGCTAGTTTTATGAGCTTGGAGTCTTTAAGATTAATGCCTGAGTTAACCGCCTTTATAGGCCATAAGTAACATTTATTAGTTGAAAGCAGCAAAATACTGCAATCAGCAATTGTCAATATGTGTTCATAATTGGCTTTATATTGAGGTAATCAGTGTCAAGCTCACCCTGATCTCTGTTCTCACATATACATATTGCTTTATTTTATTTACAGGTTCTTTTAAGGCATACAAACAGATGGTTTGATTTAGAAAGCTTTGCCTTATCCAGAAAAATTAGCATTAGTCCAGATGGACTTCCAGGCTTCAGTGCCAATATTGTACCTCTACCATATGGACAGGAAAATATATGGCAGGATACATGATGTTCCACTTTACGCTTTAACACAGATAATATTTGATTACTTGTTCATGCTCATTAATTCCTGTTATTAGAGAAGCAGGGAATGGAAATGCTCAGAAATAAACACTTTAAAAATAGTAATTTCAAGATTACTAGCAGTTTCATAATTAGCAAATTGCATATTAGCACTTTTTTAATTTTCAAGTAAAACTAGAAAAATCTGCAAAATTACATAAAAAGATAAAAATACAGCTCTACTCAGAAATCTGATGCTGACCTATTTATAGTGCAGGTGCACTCATGAGCATGATCTGTATTTAATGACAACTTAGTGTCAAGTCACTGTAAATCTCATAGAATTCATAAGTAAGTTCCTGCCGTGATTAAATTATGAATTTGATCTTACTTGAGACTGTGGCAAATTTTTGCATGATGAAGGTCAATTTTTTTCAGAATAAGTTGATAAAAATATATCTGTTGACGATAAAGGTCACTCTTTCCATACAAGTTGATAAAATATTGCATTTTAAAGAAGGAAACTTCTCCAATTGTTTCATATTCTAAGAAACGAAAGTTTTTAAAGAGCTTTATGAAAAATCAGCATTTCCTTTTCACCCAAGCATCATCTACATTGCTGCTTTATTGAAGACTATCTTTGTTACAAATGTGACAATCTATTCAGGAACCAACAAACCAAAGACATTCATTATATCCTAGTCTCATGTTTGGATAAATACTAAGATTTAAGTTTTCATCTGTCTTGCCATTTGAGTAATTTTAAGAGAAGTAATGAAACCATAAGTTGTTTTGTTTTTTTCTTTTTTTTTTCTTTTTTTTTTTTTTCTTTTTAGAGACAGGGTTTCTCTGTGTAGCCCTGGCTGTCCTGGAACTCACTCTGTAGACCAGGCTGGCCTCGAACTCAGAAATCCACCTGCCTCTGCCTCCCAAGTGCTGGGATTAAAGGCATGTGCCACCACTGCCCGACGAAACCATAAGTTTTAATATGAAATAAAATTATTACAAATGTAGAACATTTGCTGTAGATTAGTAGACTAATTATGTTATTTATTTTATATTGTTATGTTAAAATTTTTACTAAAGAATTTTAAAAATCCAGTAAAAATAATCACTGTTCTCCAATAAACAATCTTATAGCATTGAGAAATGCTTAAAATACTTTGAAGGAATCTTGAGATATTTAAATCCTAAATATATATATATATATATATATATATATATATATATATATATATATATATATATCTCCAAAATGTGTATTTATTATTTTTAAATAAAATATCCTGGTTTTCTGAAACTGTTTGTCTTATGAATTAAATACTCAAACACAACTTTTTAATTAAACAGTACGATTGACAAGTTTTGAAGAAAAATGAGAAAAGTAAATATGAGACATTGGACCAAAGGAAATAAAGACACATTTATACAGTTTTTATGGCCTAGCTTTCATCTTATTTGAATGAGTCCAAGTGGATATATTGATATAGGGATCCTGAAACATATACTGCACCATCCTTTGTTTTTAGACAATACATTTCTTTCAATAACATATTAATATTCATGGTTACATCAGATGGCATTGTTTACTAGCCCACCAAGAGGTCACACTCTGGGCCCAGTCAAAAATTATTCCATAATTTTTTCAGTTATGATCATCTTACTACATTTTCTCAAAAAAATTAAGACTGAACAGGAATTGCTTCTATCCATACAGGGTATCTTCTAATGACTATTAAACAAATAGTAGATTTTCTCAATGACCAAAAATGAATCAGAAGCAATAGGTAAATGTTTCTACAATCCTTCTGTTCATATATTTGATGCTAATGTCTTATATGGATGTCATGATTCTCTAAAACTTGGCAGCAATATACCAGATGGAGACAGATGTAACCAAAGCAGGAACAGCAAAGGGGAAGAGTTGAATAAACTTCAATTCTTTATGGTACTTGTAATCAGTGCTTGGCACTGGTATCTAAGCTGACTTAAAGAAAAGTGTGAATGTTCTTATTAAATGAATGCAAAGTGAAGATTTTAACTGATATTATGGTATTTTATGGGATCTCTGTACTTTGAAAAGGATTCAATCATTCACTGAAGTTGTTGACTAAACATAGTATTTTATTCTCTAAATTTCATATAAAAATGAAACAATAGCATAATCATTTTCAATTACATCCATTCTGATACATGAAAACTTAAAAGCATTCTAATTTTTCTGTATCTTTCTGGTTCCAAAATCATTTCACATACTGCTGAGAATTACAATAACAAAAGTCACATTGGTAGAGATTCTAACTCATTAAGTGAAGTTTGGTTATACAGATCTTTGTTCTATGAGGATTCCACAGAAAAGTAGTTCTGAATTCCACAGTAGGAGAGGAGGACTCATGCTTTCTCAGGAGAAAATCTTTTGTGAGTGGGCCTCTACTTGAGATATCGCATCATGAGCTGATAAAAATAATGTTTTATTACCTCACCAAGATACCAAAATATTTACACTGAAAGAGAGAAAAAGATAAGTAAGCTCAGGTGAATTCAAGGCAAAGTTTTCTTTCAAATAATTTTGCAAAAATAAGGCTTCAGATTCCAATTTTGAAGTTCAGAACACAAATTGTTGATTATGTTGACTTTACTTCTGATTTATCGTAAAGTTTACCAGCATTCTTATTTTATTTTTAAAAAAAGACACATCACTCAGGTTATAAAATATCTTTTAGTCTGGGCATATTTTATAGACTACAATGTAGTGTATCAATAATCATAACCTTTAACTTAATTTATCATTGCATAGAGATATTTTCAAAATCTACATTGTAAGGTAAATTTTTCATATCTCAATCTGAATGTTAATAATTTTCAGCTGGGTCGGTACTTTCAATCTGAATTTTGTAGAGATTCTCCAGTGATTATGACAATGATGGTTCAGAGATTATCTATAGGTCCTTTAACATGTTTTCATAGGTAACATAATGAACATTTTAAATTTGTAGTGTATACAATCTCTGTGGTAACTTCTCAAATCTGTCATTTCTACACAAAAGCTACATGATAATCTACAAGCATATTAATGGCTTTATTTTAATGAAATGTTTTTCAATATCATGTCATGTGGCTAGATTTGGTCACTCTCAAAACACAGATTACCAAACCACCTCTGCTCTACAGTGGCTTTTCTTGACTTCAGAACTCTTGATATCTTGGAATGGAGGAACATATGTTGTCAGGTAGAACTGATCTCTGTATGGCAGGATGTGGAAAAACATTCTTGCCATGTGCTCCCAAAATTACTGCTGGACAGCTGCAAATGTTAAACCAGAGTGTGTTTCCACATTTTGTCCTGCATCTCCTGAGGACTGAGATTTCTCTTAGTTATATACTACTCTATTGGAGAATTGGTTATTATATGAGTGAAAACACTGTGAAAGAAAACTGGTGTCGTATATTTTTGGTTGTGAGCCTAGCCTTTAATGTCTGAGCCATCTCTCCAGCCCAAATGTTTAACCCAGGCTGGCCTCGAACTCGTGATCCTCCTGCCTCTGCCTCATTCAGCAAGTCCTACTGGCCTGTGCCACCTCACAAATACAAAGGTGGATGCTCGCAGCCAATTATTGAACTCAGCATGGGGTCCCGGATGGAAGAGTTGGAGAGGGGACTGAAGGAGCTAAGGGAGTTTGCAGCCCCATGGAGGGAGCAACAGTGTCATCTGGCCAGACCCCCTGGAGCTCCCAGGGACTAGACCACCAATCAAAGAATACACATGGAGGAACCCATGGTGCTGACAACGTATGTGGCAAAGAAAGACTTTGTTGGCCATCAGTGGGAGGAAAGGCCCTTGGGCCTGAGGGTGTTAGATGCCCCAGTGTAGGAGAAGGTTAGGGAAGGAAGATGGGAGTGGGTGGGTGGGTGGGGGAGCACATTCATAGAGGCAGGGGGAAACAGAATGAAATAGGGGGCTTCCAAAGGGGAAAACATTTGAAATGTATATAAGTAAATATCCAAAAATAAAAAAATAAAATAAAATAAGAAAAAAAACCCACTCTCACTGGAAAAAACATGAATGAACAAAATGAATGATATTTGGAAATAGAGATAAAGAAATAAAGGGAAGTGTCTCCCTCTCATAGAAAAAAATGAAAAAAAGAAAACTGGTGTCTTTTTATTCCAAGAGGATGAAAGCCTGAGTAGATTGAGTAAATTTTTTTGATTCCCTGTTTGTCAGAGAATTTTCTGACATTTCGTCATAAACCAAGTAGTAATGTTGCAACTAATTTTGGAAGTATCAGAGAACTGAACAAAATTGTTATTTTGAAATTTCCTAAGGATGGCTCAGATATAACGTGCAGTACTAGCATTCAATTAAAACCTGGCTGCTAGGTAAGTGACATGAGATAAATGCCACCAATCACCTGTGTTCAAGATTTGCATACTAATTAGTGGATGAGCTGGTAGACATAGGATCTAGAACAGAGATGGAAATAAATCCTGGCCTCTAGATGTAGTTTTTAGAGAGTCTAGGGATTCCTATTGCAAGCATCAAAAATAAGATACAGAGCAATACCAAGTTGCAATTTCTCAGATTCTTAAGATTATTACACCAGCCACCTTTGAAAATTTGACAAAAAATATTTATTTAGGGGAATCTACCTCTAAATCCCAGAATCAGACAATCTGGGTTTGGAGTCAGAAGGTCTGGGCTTTATTTATCTATTTTAATTATTTTATTTTTACATATATGCATGATGGTGTAGCTGATATGGGTGTGTAACTACAGAAGACAAGACAATGGGTCCCTTGAAGCTGAGTTCTAGGCAGTTATGAACTATACAATACAGAAACTAGGAACTGAATAGTGTCTTCTGGAAATGCAGACCTGCCTCTGAACTACTGAGCCATTTCTCCAGCACCACTGGGTTTTATTTCTTAAAATGATTCCCATGAGAGAAGATACCTATTAGAGTCTAAAATCACCATGACCACTTGTACTTCAAAGCAGTTTTCAAACCTTTCTTTCATTCACTCCAAAGTCAATCAAATAGAGGCACAGTTAGCCAATGCAACTTCTGTAGGGCCATAATTTATTTCAGACCTGCTTGAAAAATTCTCAAAAACTAAAGAGCCAGTTTCTAAGAGAGTCATTTATTCATGGCCACAAGCTATCCAATGAGTTCATGATTAGTTTCAGGGTACAATGAAGCTGAGTAAGAAGTGATTATAGTAGTGTCAAAATAATTAATGAGAAGAAAAGTACAAAAAGTCAGGTTTATAAGAACTTAGAAAGTCAAAATAATCCATTATAAGAGCATTGTTGGAAACACCACATTTAAGTTTTACGAAATGAATAAAGAATTTGAAAGTGAGGCTCATTAAAGTTGCTTGATTCAGCATGTGTTTGTATCATATTAAGATATAACACATCACTATTAAAAATGCATCAACATTCATTGCTTTCCATGACTAGTGGTTGATTCACTAGTTTACATTATAAATCTTATGAAACAATTCTGCACTTAGACAGAAACTTGCCAATAAAACTGTCTTCGTAAGGTTTATTCATTATAAACTTGGAATGAATTTACCTACAGTGTTCATTATTCCAAAAAGCTAAAAACATTTGTCATTTAAAATTCAAAATATATGTATAGTGTTTTAAAATGAGATGTTATTTTAATTAGAATATATCTTACATTCTGTTCAATTATATCATATTGTTTGAGTTGATTTACCCTCAGCCCTTTCCCTCTTCTTCTACCTTCTTATAGTATTCTTATAGTACGCTTTACTTTTATGCCATTTGTGTGTGTGTGTGTGTGTATGTGTGTGTGTGTGTGTGTGTGTGTGTGTGTGTGTGTGAGAGAGAGAGAGAGAGAGAGAGAGAGAGAGAGAGAGAGAGAGTTCAACAGTAATTGTTCTTTATTTGTATGGAAAAATCTCAATTTGTTTATTGTTAGTTTTTGTCGGTACTGGGATTGAAAACATGGCCTCTACAAGCTAAAAAAACTTCTCTAGCAGTGAGCTACAATCACAGGCCAAATTGTTTTTTACTTTTGATTGTGAGAGAGTGTGGGGCAGTGGTCTGTGGCAGACAGTCTGGCACCCAGTTGAGCATAGGCTGAAAACTCTGGGAGACCCAGAGGAATAATCCACAAGGGACCAAAAAACATTTTTGCCAATGCTCCCAGAAGACTCCTGTAAAAACAGCTACAGCTTCCTCAACCTCTGCAGAGCGGCCTGTCATGTGAGATTTGTCATGTAGGAGCAAGGCCAAGCCCTCCCACTTGCAAATAAGGTGCCCTGAAGCCCTCAGACCAAGCCAATGGTTGTCAATGTTGTCAAAGTCCTGACCCCTCGCAAAGAGTATATTAGACCATCCCAACCTGTGTAGGAGAGATCCCTATCCAGAAGGAATAAAGGTGTGAGAACTACTCCGTTGTCTGAGAGCTTCTTATCATAAGAGCTGTAACACTGCTGCCTGGGAAGAGATCTGCTCTCCCCAATGCCACCAGAAGCTTCCTGCACTCCTCGCGGCTAGTCGGCCTCTCGTGGGCTCAGCCTGGGCCTGACTCAGCACAGGGCAGTGGGGGCAGTCTTGGTGCAACCGAGGCGACAACTGCGGAGACCGAGGTGGAGGAGATTCCATCCCCACTCACGCTCTCCCCTTTGCTGGAACCCTCGCTTTTGGTCGGGCCAGAGATCCCTGAGGAAGGCTCCCAGCACACAGGCCAACAAGAGAGGGTCTTGGGAAATTGTCCAGTCAGACCCTCAACTTGTGTTCCTCCTAATTCGGCCTCTTGGATGTTAGGGTTTATTGGCCTACATGAATGAACAGCTAAAAATTTCACTCTCTTAAATATTTTTTCCTTTAATTGCTCTAATTCTATCAACAATGCTCAATTTCAACATCCAGTTTAAGTAGAAGTTCAACTTGTTAGTAATATATATATATATATATATATATATATATATATATATATATATATATATATATATATATCATACAAAATTTTAGCTAGAATGTAAAACGGTGCAATTTCTTCAATGACTAATCTATGTAAAATACATTTAAATTTTATCTAGTAAACAAGATGTTTTCCATGGTGCTAGATTGAGTAAACAAGGTGTTCCTTAGTTTTATAACTTTTCCATTGTCTTCTTTGATTCAGAATATAACTTCCAACTCTTATTGAATCTTGGAGAGTAATAGTTCAAATCATCAACTTCAGTTATGTTCTGATTATGGCATCCCTTATAATATCTATTTTCAACTTCATGAACTCTAAAATCACCTGGAAGACAGAAGATTTGTCTTTGGGTATGTATTTGAAGGATTATTTTAATTACATTATTTAAGATGGTAAGATCTAAGATCTGTGTACTGTGCATTGTACTATACCCACTGCTGGGATGCTGGATTATAAAAAAAAAAAAAAAAAAAAAAAAAGAGGAAATTAAACTGAGTTTGACATTCATTACTCTCTGCTTTTGACTCTGGATACAATGTGAACAACTGCCACAGGCTCCTTCTTCTGTGACTCTCCTGATATGATGGAATAGAACTTCAAATTGTGAGTCAAAATAAATCTTTTTCCCTGGACTTGCTTTTGTCAAAGTATTTTAATACAACAGGATGAGTAATGAAGAATATCTCCTGGATACTTTATGAGTAAAATTAATACTTTTTATATGAAAAAAATATATTCATGAGTCTGAGGACTTTGTAAATTGCCTGTCAAATAATCATTAGGATTTTAATTTGAATCTCCAGCACTCACATAAAAGCCAAGCAAGGTAGTGTGCCCCTGTACCTTAGTATTGTAGGCAGGAACAGTCAGTAAATTACTGTAATTTATTGGCCAGCCAACATGACCTAATTAATGAGCCTGGGTTCATTGAGAGGTCCTGTCTCAAAAGCCAAAGTAGACAGCTGTTGACACATGACCTTAGTCTTCTGGCATGAAAATGCATGGATGTTGGCACACAGACACACAGACACACAGACACAGAGGGAGAGAGAGAGAGAGAGAGAGAGAGAGAGAGAGAGAGAGAGAGAGAGTTTTGTTTTAATGTAATTAATTGAGTTAGTAGACTTTTAAATGTTAAATGATTTGGAAGTCTATAGGATCAATTATACAAAGAACTACAGATTGAATAAATTATAATCAAAGGGGGGAGAAGAATTATGTCACCAATTATTTAGAATATCTGCACTGAGGGACTCTCCAATGGCTATAATTTACCAGATTGTGAGTCTCCATTGTAAATATATGACACTGTGAATGCTTAAATGAAAAATAAACACAAAAAGAAACCAACAATAAAAAATGAAACCTTCCAAATACTCAGAATATATCTGTACTTTGCCAGTTGTTCCTCCCTCTGTTTTGAAGATGATTGTGTGATCCTGCCCGTTTGAAAGTTGCTAATATTTATCACCACAAGTAAACTTTTCGTTAACTGAGTAACAGTGACTCTGAAAAAGAAGTTATTAGGTAGTAACTATGAAGAAAACTTAAACTTTTTTCTGGATTGAAGTTGCAGTCTCCTTCTCAAACTATTCCTGAAATCAAAATATTCTAAGGTAGTTTAAATTTGACTGAGACCCTTTGCAAACCTCCTGGGTTCAAAGTCATACCGATTAAGAGGATAATCCTATCACTGGAATATTTTCTCAGGCTTTTGTTTCTGTGACCCAAGGGTTATTTGAGTTCTCTCTCTGTCTCTCTGTGTCTCTGTCTCTCTCTGTCTCTCTGTCTTTCTGTCTCTGTCTCTCTCTCTCTCTCTTTTTGTCATATCTGATTCTCTCTCCCATTAATCCTGAGTATTCTAGAGTGATGATAAACAATGTTTTATGAGAGAAGGGGTGATAAGATGATTTTAGTTCTGGTGGATGGTGGAAATTTAAGAAATAGACAACAAAAACTAAACAGAAGAAGAAAGGCAGAGGCATGTTGAGAATGAACATTTTCTTTTTGACTCTCTATTGAGCAATAATTTTTCCAAATTGTTGGAAATATTGGAAACCATGAGTTTAACTGACCCTATTCTCTTCAACTCTCTAAAAGAAAAAATTTAATGTAAAATCCATATAGGTTAAGAGGCATAAAAAACATAACAAAAATATCAAATTACTTACCCCTTTCAGAACATTCAAGATGGTTCATGTTTATGTAGACACTTTATCCAGATTATACATGAATCAATTCTTCAAAAACATCTTTGCTTTGCTTTAAAATATAAAAGAATACAACTTATATCTCCAATAAACACTACTTTTTCTTCATTTAAAATGATGCCTCCTTTAATAAATGAAAAAAGAAGATACAGGGGCAATTCACAACAAAGAAAAATCCCTAGATTCTCAACTTAGCAAAGACAAAGACAAAATCTTGGTTTTCAATATTCTCTCTATTTGCATCTTTAAAAGAAAATTGGTTCCTTAGGGAAAAAAAATGAATAGTACTCAATGGCTTGACATGTCTATTTAATATAAAGAAAAGGAGCTCATTAAATCAGTTGTGTACTCTCAAAGGAACTTAGATAAATAGTATGAAGACTGAAATTTTTGTGAGTGGTTTTTAAAACCTAAAGGAATACTAAGTGGACACAGAGAGTGGGACCTGTTTCATAGCAATGCTGTAAATGAGATAAAATATTATTAACTTGTTGTCATGTGCTGTCTACCAAGCCTATAGAAAGAGATATATAGATCTACCTCCAATGATGGAAGCATTAAAGCTGCAAAACCTGTTGGCCACTGAAAAATTACCTAATCAGTAAGCCAAAGTATCACGTTTTCAAACTTCATGCTTTCATGACAAATGCAAGAAGATGTCAGTTAGAAAGAAAAATTTAAAAGTTTTGCATTTCCCTTAAAGAAATGTAGTGGTTTTGTTTTATACTATCTACAAAGTAATGAGAGACATGAAAGGATACCAAATAAAGCTCTCTATGTGTTGTGATTGCTCCAAACATGTGCAGGTCCAGAATGCACATCACAATAACAGAGACTACCTCAGGAATGAAAATATTTGTTATTATCTTTGTTTAAATGTACACATGTGTACAAATGCACATACCTTGGGCTTTCTAGATATATTCAAGATACTATGTGATTTTCACACTTAAAACCATCAACCTCTTTATTTCTTCCATAAGCTTTTTATCAAAAACTTAAATATGGTAGGAATACTATTCAGAAGAAATTATGAAAAATTTCAATTTCTAGTTCAATTTCAGAACTAAAATATTGCTGAATCTTGTAAAAGATGTCATTTAAATATTCACAGAAAGAAGTTTGTCATAACAATAAGTCAAATATGTCTATAAAGGATAGAGGTGTGTACAATTGTGCATCAGAGTAATTCTTGCTGATGTGGTCATTTTCAGACCTCTTTTTGAGTCTTTTCATCAAATAATCTGACTTAAAAAATCCCATTGGAACAGTGCTAGATGTCTCTTCCTAGTCCCAATTCTGCTTGTGTGTTTACATTACAAATCCTTTATCATTCCTGTTTTTAGAAATTATAAGAAAATAATGGTCACAGAAACTTTATTTAAATTGAGAATAGCCAGTATTAAGTACTATAAACCACTGAGTATTTATTACCTGAGAAATGAGAAATGACATGGTCTCTGTAGATCTATTAAGTGGCATAGTTAAACATAGATTTTTACATTTTGAAAGTCATGCTTGAACATCTTTTAGACACATTATTTTGTTCTAGTTTTTTGCATATCAGTATTTGAAAAGAATATGCTACATTGCATGAAATCATTCTTAGAATAATGCAGTTGTTTTGTTTTGATGAATCATAAAATAGGAGTAAGAAGTAACTTGATGAATTTATAAATTAGAAACAAAGTGGTATTTGACAATGTAGAATATGTCTATACAAATATTTAAGATATAGAAAACTTTGCATTTTCAAGTTCTACATATTTATGGTGGTTTGAATGATAATGGACAAAGTAGGCTCCTATATTTAAATGTTTGGTCCACAAATAGTTGATGTAACATTTTAGGAGGGAGAAGGAGATGTTGGAGGAAGTGTGTCACTGGGGCTTTATGTTTTCAAAACCCACACAATTCCCAGTTCTCTCTTTCTGCCCCATGCTTGTGGATTGTGTTATAGCTTTTACATACTACTCCAGTGCCATGACTGAGTGCCTGCTGCCATATTCTTTCCCATGATGATAATGGAATCAGCCTTTGAAACTGTAAGCCTCTAATAAGCTATTTATCTTATATGTTGTCTTGATCATCATGTCATATCACAGCAACAGAAGAGTAAAAAGATAATATAAATCATAGTCTCACTGACTTAAATAAGATTATTTTTCAAATTGTCTAGAGTGTTTCTATTTTTAATGTGGGTAACTATTTTCTTTGCTGTTTTGAAGCCTCTTAATTTGATGTAGTTCCATTAAAAAAATTAAAGCAAAGAGTGATCACTGCCTGAGATGAGAATATTCATTGTACAAAAAAAATGTGGAAATGAATAATATAAAAATAATGATCTAAAACATCCATGGAAATAGTAAAATGTAGAACTAATTATGGAATAACAAATTTTGACAGTTTTAATGGAAACGTACCTAAAATATTATTTTAAAATGTGAAAAATTCAGTTAAACTAGAGAATCTAACCTTCTTAAAACTTCTATTGTGCTAAATGGATATGTTACAGAACAATACATTTGAACATGAAGAAACTTTAATAAGATCTACTGCCTTTTGCTCATTATTGTTCTTGCTTCATCTTATACATCTAAACTTTTCACATTAAAATCACGTAATACAAGGTTTAAGCTCTACTAATTAATAATTTCTTTAAAATATGAACAAATATGCCAGTGAACACACTAATCACTCACTAGATTCAGCATAAAAGATCTTCTCACCATATATCCACTGCCAATTTAATATTGCAAAGAGTATGCTAGGCATAAAATCTGAAATGCTTCACAAAAGTGTTTTTCCTCTACAGTCAGTTTTTAAGAACTCAGATCTTCCAAGTTACATACTGGACTTTCTGTTTGAACACAAAGGATACAGGTCTTATAGTTGATTTGTCATATATATATATATATGTGTGTGTATATATATATATATATATATATACACACACATATATATATATATATCTGCATGAACATTCTCCTTCATACAAAAGGAACTTCCCCTGAGATAGTACATAATTTAATTTCTAAAATGATTTAAATTAAAATTCTGTATATAATAATTATGCTGAAAATTAATATGGTGACAGTTATTCCTTAAGGAGCTAATTCCCCAAATAACCAAACAAAGACCTTTTAATACATCAAAGTTTAGGTCATGGCTGGACAGACTCTCAATTAGTTCATCTAACTTAACCCAACGACCTAGGCCCATTCATATACATGGATAGCTATTACTTCCATTCCCATAGTTACATCTCTGTCATCTCATGTTTCATGTGGAAAAGTTCTTCCCCTTTCTTCTTCCCAGAGTTTCTTTCTCCATCCCAGGAAGTCCAGTCTTCCTCTCTACTGCCCAATCACAGGCCTTAGCCTTTTAATGACCAATTAACTTAGGGAGTAAGTTTTGTACAACAAAAACTGATGTATGTACCTGAGAATTCACTCGTCTGGGGACAACCAGATCTTGAGGTACAGAATTTAGCATTTGAAAACATATCAACACCAGACCAAACCCTAACATTCATCTTTCTTAGTAGGCTGATTTTAATCTTTTGTAGAAAGTAGGCAGAAATGAGTGGTAAAAGAAAAAATTAAAGAAAAGCATTATTATTAATAAATCTTAATACCCCAAGACCTTGTTTAGAAAGTACCTTGCAGGTGGATTTCAGAGGTAAGTAGACGAACTAAAGGCTTTAACCTAAGTACAGCCTAACTCTCATAAGAGCTTTAAGCATATAGAAGCACTATGATGGTTCGAATACGCTTGGCCTAGGGGGAGGCACTATTTGGAAGTATGGCCTTGTTGGAGTAGGTGTGTCACTGTGAGTGTGGCTTTAAGACCCAATTCCTAGCTACCTGGAAGTCAATATTTT
Source organism: Uromys caudimaculatus (assembly GCA_028551405.1). NCBI lineage: Eukaryota > Metazoa > Chordata > Mammalia > Rodentia > Muridae > Uromys > Uromys caudimaculatus. The sequence continues at coordinate 113,887,791 of CM052700.1, read as the reverse complement.
GCTAGCAGTCTTCAGATGAAGATGTAGATCTCTTAGTTCCTCCTGTACCATGCCTGCCTGGATGCTGCCATGTTCCTGCCTTGGTGATATTGGATTGAAGCTCTGAACCTGTAAACCAGCCCCGATTAAATGTTTTCCTTTATAAGAGTTGCCTTGGTCATTGTGTCTGTTCACAGCAGTAAAACCCTAACTAAGACAAGCACAAAAGATGATTCTGGTTTTATGAAGATTCTGCTGTTGGCCAAGTGAGGAAGCTATGGATCAGGGGGATGAATGATCTTAGGGCAGAGCCTCACTGAAATAAAAAAAGCAGCACTTTGGACTAAAATAAGCAGTGATGTTTGCTACCTATAGGTAATTAGACATTTTTAAAAAATTATTTATTTATTTTTTGATACTTTATTTACATTTCCAATGTCTCCCCCTTTCCAGGTCTCATCTTTGGAAATCCCCTATCCCCTCCCCCTCCCCTGCCTCTATGAGGGTATTCTCCCTCCCACCCACCCACCCACCCACTCCAGTATTCCCACCTTGACATTCCCCTTTACTGGGGCCTTTAACACCCTCAAGCCCAAGGGCCTCTCCTCCCCCTGATGGCCAACAAGGCCCTCCTCTGTCACATATGTGGTCCGAGCCATGAGTCCCTCGATGTGTATTCTTTGGTTGGTGGTCCAGCCTCCAGGA
>CM052700.1:113777712-113887007 GCA_028551405.1 Uromys caudimaculatus | reverse complement strand
TCATTAAGTTATTGTTTTTAATAGCTGAGTAGTACTCCATTGTGTAAATGTACCACATTTTCTGTATCCATTCCTCTGATGAGGGACATCTGGGTTGTTTCCAGGTTCTGTCTATTATAAATATGGCTGCTATGAACAGACGTAGTGCTCACCAAATATCCAATCTTGACTGCCTGAATGCATTCATATTACTAAATAGCTAAAGGGAAGGGGAAAAAGGAAAGTTAGTTTCTAATAATCTGATTGTGATATATTATATTTAGTATCTGAGATTAGTGTAATTTCAAGCATCCTTAAATCCAGAGGAAGTTAGCAGACATGTCATATCCAAGGATTTATTTATGCTCATGGAACAAGTCAGCTAGCCACGGCTGGCTTTGAAGATACAGAAATTCATGAGACAAGGATGTGCTTAATTAAAACAAGCTAACAGGGGAAGTAAAGGAAAGCAGGCAATTACCAGCATGATTGTTATAAAGGTATATCCAATACATCAAGAAGTAATGAGTAAATGAAGCCAAGATGAAGATTAGATAAAGATAGTGCACAAGTGTCTCTGTGTATATGTGATATATATATATATATATATAATTTACAACCCACACATCAAAAACAATATTAGTTAATCAGAAAACAAACAAAATAGCATTTTACCATAAACCTTCAATATTCCCAAAGCCCATTTATTGAAGTCTTAGTTGCCAGAATGTCGTTGTTGTAAGGTAGAACTTTAACAAATGGAACCAGATAGATATTTCAGATCACTGGGGACATGCTCTTAAAGGGATTGTGAGCTTTCATTTTTCTCTTGATTTCCTACTAATAATGAGGTAGGCAGCTTACTCTGCCATACAGTCTTATTATGACTTATTTGTGGCCCAAATTAACAGGAACATGAAATGAAACATTAGAAACTGTGTTCCAAAATAATCATTACTTTTAAAATTCGGATTAGATCATGTTTTGAATAATGATAGAAAGCTAACTTGTACAGACAAAGAAAAGGAGACAGGATTTTCCTCCTCTTTAGGTGTTCAAACAACAGAAAATATTTTCTTTGCTCTACTGTTATGAATTTTCAAAACTTCAATGAAAATTAATCATATAACTGGAATAAGAACAATGTGGTTCACGTCCAAAGGAAAACCAAAGAGAGTGTATTATCATTGCTATAATGTAAATTTGTTGCAGTTCCATAGGGATCAATCCTCCCTTATGCTGTCCTCTATCCTCTCAAACTGCCAGCCCATATACAGACATGGATCAGGTAGTGCAGTTTGTTGAGCCAAGGTAACAGTTTGTAAAGGAAATTATATTTCCAAATTAAAATAATTTCAAAGTAAATTAAAGTAAATTTCTCAAAATTTGAGGGGGGTAAGTCATACAGCTTGGATTTCAGATACTATTTTGCTTCATATGATAAAATTATTCATAATTCTCATTTGCTAAAACACACAAATTTCTACCCCTTTTTCATAAAAAAAATGTACTGTTGTGACTGAAGTCTCTTTTTATAAACCAACAGTAGGATGGTATTTTAAGTTCTCCTGCTATTTACAAGAAGATTTATACAGCCTGGCTTTGTGGGTACTTTCTGCTCAGAAAGGCAACTCAAATGCCCTGAACCACTTACAAACACCTCATTAAATAGAAATTTTCTTGTACTACAATGAATTTTTTTTACCTTCAGTTTTTCAAAATTTTTATTTATTTTATTATTATTATTTTCTTTTTTTTTTTAATACTGCAGATTTTATTCCCCTCCTGGTCCAACCCTCAAGAGACGGGAGGCCCTAGGGAGTTCAGAGGTGTGGTGGGGTGGTAGTGGGTTGGGGACATCCTCGTGGAGACAGGGGTTGGGGAGGAGGTATGGGATTTTACAATGTATTTTAAGTGGACCATTCACTTATTTCCAGCCTGGACACAACATATACAGAATAATTTTCTATCATAAATTGAGATTTTAAGAGTAAAATTGCAGATCTTCTATTGTATAAAAGCATCCATGAAACCTAATATAGCAAAAAGCAAGAATGAATGAGCATAAACAAATTTCCTGGCCTTCAGGCATTCAGGTATATATATATATGCTTGTATAGATTATGATGCTAAACTTTTTGAAAGATATGAAGATAAAATGGTAATCCTTTATCACAAACCACTTTTAACTTTTCTATGAGGGACTAGCTCTTTTATGTGGTAGACATATGATGTTCAAAACGTAGAATAAATCTGGCTTGTACATGTTGAACTTCTAACAAATACCACATTGGAGCTCTTACAAGCATTGGCTTTTCTCAGAGAGTGAAGGTCAGGTCATCCTTGCCACAAGATATGTGACTAGGCTCTGGGAATGCATCCATCCTGAAACTTAGTTGTCTCTTGTATGAGATAAATCCCCGTGAATAAGCTCATCACAAAGAGTTGGAGAAACTGTTCTAGAAAATACTCTCAGGGCATGCTGCATCGCTCCTACCTTTTCACATGGCAGCTGCTAGTAAACACTTATGTAGTGAAAGATAATTGCTTCGAACTATGAATTATGAATGAGAAGTTTTGCCATAAACACCTATACATCAAACTTAGCTGATTTCATTTTAATTTTAAGGAAATTTGATTTAATTTTCACAGATTTACTTAATATAAGAAGGATGACTGAACATATGTGGATAAGTGATTTAAGCAATATATCCTAATGTCAAGTACTTTATGTTGTGTATAATTCACATGGAAGAATTAAACCTAAATTCTAAGATCAATTTATACTAAATGAGGTCATCTGGGGGGAACAATATTTTCTGAAAACAAAATTATATTGTAAGTGACTGAAGGAATGAGATACTTCATTTGTGTGCAACAATGAAATAAGACTTCAATAACAATTCCAGTTAAATAAATTTTAATATAAAACATTGTGAAAATATAAGGTTGATTACTATACAAGAAACGTGAAATATGGGATTGGAGATAGCTTAATAAGTAAAGTTCTCGCAGTGCAAGTGTAAGGGCCTGAGTCATTGACCAGATCATAAAAACACACACACAAATATACACCACAACATTCCACACACACACACACATACACACACACACACCATACACAAAGAGGTTTGGAATGGAATTACAAAATTTTATTCCCCAATGTTGAACAGTTAGAGAAAGGAAGGTCCTGGGGGCTCACTGTTTGACCAGCCTGGTCTACTTGGGTATGCGCAAGCTATTGAAAGACCCTCTCTCAAAAAATAGGACAGACAACTCCAAAGAGATGAACGAGGCTGTCCTCAAGCATCCACAAACAAGTACACAGTCACACATACTGTGAAATCTGAAGAAAAGTGATCATGAATAAAAAAATTAATATGCAGATGCTCTGAGTTTTATAAAATTAATACACGAGTTTTAATTTGCTATAGATATGAATTAATTTTGTATTATTGGGGGCGATAAGCCTAACTTCTTGATGAATGAAATAGTACTGTCAAATGGGTCAATCAATGTTTATTGAATGCACACATATACCAACTTCTGTGTTAACTCTTGCAGAACAGATAACAAGTCAAATTCAAGATAGTACTGTCAACCTTACAGTCTTGAATATGTCATATAATACAAAATCCATCTGTAAGAAATATATTTTTATTAAAATTCCCAAATTTAAGGTGATGAACTTAAACTTTCTGTTTATGTACACTGTGAAAATAGCAAAATAATTAGATCTGGGAAGAGCTGGAGAGATGGCTCTGTGGTTAAGAAAGGGTACTTCAAACAAACTGCATTGGATTTCCTGAACCTGTATCAGGTGAATCACACTCACCTGTAACTCCAGCTTTAGTGGAGCTGACACCCATGCCCTCTTTAACCACACTTACATGTATGCACACATGTATGCATGCACTAGAGACAAACCCAGACTCAGAATCCACAAATAGATATAAATAATTATAAAATTAATTCATATATTCTGAAACACGTTTTTCCTAATACTATGGGCATCTCCAACATTTTGTTTGTTTTTGTTTTTTGTTTTTTTTGTTTTTCGAGACAGTGTTTCTCTGTATATATAGCCCTGGCTGTCCTGGAATTCACTCTGTAGACCAGGCTGGCCTTGAACTCAAAAATCCGACATTGCCAACATTTTGGTCTACTTTACCAAAATCTCCCTGCCTTTTTCTGCTTGTTTGTCATGAATTTTTACCTTCATGCCAGATTAAATGTAATAACATTTTTTTTTCTTTCCCTTTTCCCCTTTTTATTATATTTTTCTTATTTAAAACATTTTAATTTAAATATATTATCATATACTTTCTCTCCCTCATGTTCTTAAATCTGTTTCCCTTCTGTACTTACCCAGTCTAAGTTCTTTCTCAAAAAGAAAAAAAAAGTACAAAAACAAAACCAAGAAAACAAAATAAACAACATCCAAAACAAACAAACAAACAACATAACTGTAACTAAATAAAAGGACACACACACAAGAACAAACAAACAAAAAACAAACCAAACAGAGTAAACTGTTGAGTCTACTGATTTTCAACTACTAGTGAAGACTAGGCCTGTACTGGAGTGATCACTCCTTTGAAGAAAACAGATTTTTACCTCTCCCAACAGGTTGTTAATTTTTACCCTAGTGCCTAGGTTTTCATTCATTCATTCATTCATTCATTCATTCATTCATTCATTCATTTCAAAAATATATAACAAAATACAATATAATAAGATAAAACAAAAACAGTCACATCAACTTTGGACATGAAAAACCAATGGAGGAAAAGAGCCCCAGAAAGGAACAAGAATCAGAGGCCTACTAATTCTCACCCTTAGGAATCCAATGAAAACAGTAAACTGGGAGCCATAACATATATGTGGAGGACCTGGTGCAGACCCTTTCAGTCCCTAGGCATGTGCTTCAGTCTCTGGTGGTTCATGTGGGCTTTGATCCTGTTGATTTAATGGGTTTTCTGATTGTTTTCTATTTCCTATGTCCGTTACACTCTTTCTGTTCCCCTTCTCTTCTGTAGAGTCTCCTGAGCTTGAGGAGGCATCTGATGGAGAAATCTCATTTAGGGCTGAGTGCTCCAAGGTGTCACATTTTGTGCATATTGTCTGGCTGTGAGTCTCTGTATTTGTTCCCATTTGCTGCAGGAGGATTTCTAATGGTGGTTGAACAAGACACTGATCTATGTGCGTAGCCAAATATCATTGTATCATTTAGAGTCATTTTATTATTACATGTCTTTTTCTCTTTTTGAGAACAGTATTATTTGGTTTTTTGGTATTTTGGGGGTTGGGTCTCTCTTCTCCCTCTCTTTCCCTCCCTCCCTCCCTCCTTCCCTCCCTCTCTCTCTCTCTCCTTTCAGGAGCTGCTAAAATTGACCACAGGTGTGAAAGGGCTTCTCTACAGTTCTTTTAAATTCAAATAAAAATTTTCCAATGGAAAAGAAATGTCTTTAAAAACTGAGGGGGTAGCTGGGCAGTGGTGGTGCATGCCTTTAATCCCAGCACTCAGGAGGCAGAGGCAGGTGGATTTCTGAGTTCAAGGCCAGCCTGGTCTACAGAGTGAGTTCCAGGACAGCCAGGGCTACACAGAGAAACTCTGTCTTGAAACAAACAAACCTACAAACAAACAAACAAACAAAACCAAAAATAAAACCCCAAAAAACCAAAAAACAAAGCAAAACTGAGGGTGGCCTCATCTGCCATCAGTGGGAGGGGAGGCCCTTGGTCCTGTGGAGGCTTGATGCCCCAGCATAGGGGGGTGCAAGAGCAGGGAGGCAGGAGTGGGTGAGAGATGGAGGAGCACCCTCATAGAGTGCTAAGGGGAGGGGGGAGAGGGGGAATAGGATGGGGGTGGGTGTAGGGGAAACAGGGGAAGTGGGATATCATTTGAAATGTAAATGAATAAAATGATTAATTAAAAAACTGAGATGGAATCAAGGAACAGTATACCAACTGTGTGCTTTATGGTATTCTGTTAATCTAGTGATTATTTACATATTTCCACAGTTTATTTAGAGATCTTAAGAGTTCTATGGCACCACTAGAGTCACGTTCTGACAGGTTTATATGGTTATAGTATATCTTCATCATTCCTGTCAGAGAGAAATTCTAAAAATATCCCAGAAGCTTTTCAAGCATTAACTTATACCCTTCTCTTTAGACAGAGTTCACATGTAAACAGAGAATATCATCACACCATAATGTCCTGGGCCCCCTGATTTTCTTTCATTTATCTTCTTACCTAGCTTCTTATTTCAGCTTTGTTTAATCTAAGAATTAGTTTATATAACAAATTTCTTTTTTGTTTTAGTGAATCAGAGGCTTCTTCTAAAGCTTCTTGGTGAAATTTATAATTTAGTAACATAACTGCTGCATGGAATATTTCTAGTTGTATGTGACATTTATGGAACATACTAAATTTGGGGTATGACTCTTACCAACAGACACACATAAATAAAAACAGACACAAAGTCATTTAACACCCATAAGGGCACAAATAAATATGCTAACAAACATGTTAAATAAATCTTATTTTAATAAACTCTTTTTTTTTTTTTTTTTGGTTTTTCGAGACAGGGTTTCTCTGTGTAGCTCTGGCTGTCCTGGAACTCACTCTGTAGACCAGGCTGGCCTCGAACTCAGAAATCCACCTGCCTCTGCTTCCCAAGTGCTGGGATTAAAGGCATGCGCCACCACTGCCCGACTTTAATAAACTCTTAAAATTGAATGTTAGACGGATATGTCCTATGGTAGGCAGAAAGAAGTGTGCTTTTTAAAAGAGAAAAAACATTAATCTCTGCAATCTTCACATGTTGCCCAGTAGGAATAGGAGGACTTTGCCAGTAAGAATATGGAAATTTCTCTAGCTTGGCTCTTTGGTTTGTTTGTTCCGTTGGTTGGTTGGTTTTAGACATGCTCTCACGTATCCTAGGCTAGCCATGCCACTATTTCCTGATTGGACACAGGCCTTGAACTCATGACCTTTCTGCCTAGGCCTACCTAGTGTATAGATATAGGCTTCTACCTCAATGCCTTGGTTGTAGTAAGGATCTCTGAGTAGTCAAGCACCAGCTAAGGAAAATTTAAATGTATTTAAATGTACTGTGGAGATAGTATGAATATAAAAAGGACTTTATTATTCAAAAGGTTTGATCAGAATTACCTTCCAAAGGTAAAAGAGACAAGGAATGGACTCTCCTAAAAAATCATAAGAAGAGACTTGCACATAGCAATATCAGGTCAGGAAATGTACATTCACACATCTAGAAGGTTGAGATAAAAAATATCTTCTGTATTCAGTTATCAGATTTGTGATAATATGTTCCAGTAACTACAGCAGAACATTAAATATAATATTAATTACATGTATAAATTCTATATGAAAATAACAGAAACATAAATTGCCACTATATTTAAAACACTAGCTTCTTAGAAATACATTATGAAAAATGTATAATCAATCTATACAAGTGATTTAAATTACCATTTTAATTATCAAAAAATACATTAAAATGGATTGATTCAAAAGAAATGAGCTTCCTCACTTTATTACTGATCCTTCTTCTTAGAAAACTAACTTCTAAGACTGCTTGCATTGTTATGTTCTCATTGTTTTCTTGTCAGAGAGATGGGGACATAAAATCAATGAAGTGTTTATTTTAGTTGCCAAAAGCCTAATGTGAAGGAATAAAAATCTACTTAGCATGAAGTCGGCCCTTTTTATGACAGGGTACATTTATTTGTTTTCTAAGCCACGTTACGTGCCTAAGAAAAGCAAATATGGTTTATAGAGAAAAAAGCAGAAATTTGTTTCTAAATTCTTGTTAATTTTAAAAATAGTCAGTACAAGATAAAGAAAATATTTCATTTTGAAACGAGTATGTATAAAACAATATCAATGGTCATAAAGAAAAGTCTGATATTTTATGAGAAATAAATCCTCATTCTTTTTTTTTATAGCTGAGTCTCATACATGTGATTCAGGTGATTTTTAAGAACTTGTTTACTTTGGAGTTTCTTTCATAGGGAAAAGCAGAATGAAACACAAAATCCCCATTGTATTGATGTTTGAATTTATACTAGGTCTTCTGTATATCTGCTGTGATATAGACCATCAAAAATGTCTGCAAGCACAGTGAATATGATAGTAGTATTTAAATTATTTTTGAACTTGATTGATGTTCTGAAAATCCTCAGCAGTAAAATGGGACAGAAAAGTATGAAAACCATCTAGAAAGTTACAGAGCAGCCTCCAAAATCATTATCATTGACACTAATGCTAAATCAAGACATCTTCCAAATGGTGCTCTTATCCATGTTTTAATTGTAAGAACTGAGCTTATTTGAAATAACTGTGGTGTTTCCTTCACCGAAAAAAATACAGATAGAAGAGATACATTCAGCAGAATCCAGGGACGTCCCAAAAGAAGAACCTTTCAGTTCTCTTTCCCCACTGGTCCTGGGCAGATCTGATTTCCAGACAATAGTGTGATGACAAAGACAGAATGATTCCAACCAGGAAATTCCACTAGCAACATGGTATCCAGAGTTTTAATGATGTTGGATCAAATAGAGTTAAGGATGTATAATAGCATCTCTAAATCACACTGTTATACTCCCTAAACCCACGTAAACAGAATTACTTTTATCTGACATAATGTTTCTAGTACATCAAGACCACTTCCTAGGAGGCAAACATAAAGACCAATATCTTTATAGTCAGATTGAATTCTCTTGTCGAATAGAATCAAGAAAACCCAGAGTGGGTGTGTATTAATGACATGCCAAAGTCTCCAAGACTTCAGACACATGAGAAATTGTAAAAAGCAATTTCCCATATAGGTCAGACTTGGATTATTATAGCCTACCTCTGTGTGCATTCCAGTTTATAGGCATTGATTAGTGTTTACAAAAGCTAGCAACTGCAGCTCCCTTCTATTCCTAGATATTGACAGCATAAGAAAGTAACCTACAAGAGAGTCCCCACTAATGAAATTTGCCCAGACTTCTTTTTGTACTACACATAATAAACACATTGCAGTTCTATTGTTGAGGAAGTAGTAACTACTGCATCATCAGAGCACAAAACACACCTGGCTTTAAATTCTATGTGTCTTTGTGTCCATGTGTCTCTCCTTTATTCATTCCCTTACTGCCTAGGCATGATTTGAGACCCAAGACCTGTGGGTTACAGAAAAATATATTTTAAATTGTTATGATGGTGAGCCATTTCTTTGTTCTGAGTATTGTCTACTGGTAAAAGTCACTCAGTATCCTGTGATTATATTCTGTCAGCTCATACACATGCTAGGCACAAGTAAAACTGAAATCTGTATTTAGAAGCTAATCTTGACTCTGAAAACTTATGTCTATTTAAAGCCATATAAGTTTGCCGTATATAAAAGTTTGAAGAGACTGTATTAGAAGCTTGTATGTATATAGATGAATGGGATTTTTGAAGAGTTTGTTTAGTGTACATTTACTAACCAAAGCACAATCCTTCAACACAGTATTTTCAGTCATCTCTATGGCAATGTGTAATAAGTTAACATATTTTAATTTAAAATAAATACTTCTCTAATACAAATTCAATGTTCTCACTATACATAGCGTATTGTAGAGACATCAAATCCTAGCGTAAGAAAATGTGTAGGAATATCTCAATCTCTAACATGTATAAGTTGATGTGTGTGTGTATGTTTATAAAGCAAAATAATAAATAAAAAGAAAATATAATTGTGTCTACCTATAAACTGTCGACCTGTAAACTTTTCTTAATAAAACAATAGGAAAGCATAGTTACAATAGAGTAAAATCACAGTGTATAAATGTACCTTTTTTCTGGTGGTTTATGAAGTGAAAGTTCCAAAGACTTAGGAAAAGCCCTAATCACAGGGAATTTTTGTGTTTTATTTTCAGTGATAAACTCTCCCCTTGGTTGAAGTTCTGGAAAGAGTTGCAAAACATGTCATTCTTTTCATAATAATATTATTTTGTTCATAAAATATTCAAAAGACACCATCAATAAATTTCTAGGGCTCATAAATATATTCAGCAAAATAGCAGGATAAAAAATTAACACACAAATAATTGTAGCTTTTCTCCATATAAATGACAAACATACAGGGAAAAAATAAATCAAAGAAACAATATATTTTGCAAAGCTTCAGAAATAATTTGAAATAATTTTAATTAAGGAAGTGAAAGACTTGTGTAATAAAAAATTTAAGCATTAAATTAATAAATTGAAGAAGATAAAAGATGATGGAAAGACCTCCCATGCATGGGAGGTAGAATTGGTATTGTGAAAATAACCATACTCCTAACAGCAACATAAAGATTTCATATAATTCCTATTAAAATTTTAAAACCAATTTTTATCAAAATTGAAAAAAAAAGAATCTCAACTTTACATAGAAAAGCAATCCTGAATGATAAAAGATCCTCTAGAGGTACAACTTCTCCTGGTTTTAAGTTATACTACAGAGCTATAGTAGTAAAGTCAACCTCCTATTGACACAAATATAGACGAGGTGGTCTAGGAAATATAACTGAAGATCCAGACCCCAGCTGACACACCTTTAGACACTGTAAATAAAGTAAAAGCGAATAATATGAAGTTACAAGTAGAATCAAGCCAAAATACTTGCATATCATTATCAAGCAAAGACTTACTCTCCAGAATTCATAAAAAACAAACAAGCAAATAACTTAGCAACAAAACAAGAGCACAGACTTTAATTAAAAAATGCATAAGTGGATCATATAGACCTTTGTCAAAGAGTATATGCAAATGCTAGTAACTACATGAAAACAGTATGAAAGTCTATAGAGCCTTTTCAGGACGCTCTAATTATAGCTTACAGGCTTATTTCTGTGCCAACTGTATAGGTATCTGTTTTCTCTGAATACTCATGATTATTTCTCATATTTTGGGTCTTATTTGTTTAACTCAAGTGAGATGGTATATCATTTAATTTGGATTTAGATTTACCTACTAATTCTTGGTGTTACCTTTTAACAAAAGGCATATGTTTCTATCAGTCAGAAACCAATATTTTTGGTTTAATGATTAATTAAACCTTCACAAATATGCCATACTGCTATAGCACTAGCTCAGTCTTTCAGTAAATGTCATACTTTTAATAAATGGAGTGTGGCTTTTTTTAGTGCAATAAAAACACATGTATAATGTCATATGACATCTTATCATAAATTAAAATATTCCCTGGGTTATGCCAGAAGACTCTTTTGTATTTTAAAAGTAATATCCCTTTAATATAAATTGATATAGTAAAGTGGAAAAATGTGCTCACCTAAGCAGTTTGTGAATTTGAGGCATAATCACCACTGATTTCAATTCAGACATCCCTCTAACAGATATTTAAGTAGATGAGATTGGGATAAACTAAACCTTGTAACCATGTTAAACAAATAAATTAAAAAATACATGACGTCGTAGGTAAAATTGCTGCTACCATGTAATAGGTAAAGAAATGGAGGTTTATAGAGTGCTAGAAGCTGAGCAAGTTCACACAGCTAATCCTGTATAGGCTGCAATTTGGTCCTAAAGTTTGAATCCTGTCCTTGTCTTTAAGCCAAAACACACGTTAGATTTCTCATTTGATGTGCTTTTTACTTACGTTTTGCAAGACTTCTGTAAACCTCTAAATCGATTAGTAAACATGTATTTTCATCTTACTCTAACTAAATCTATAAAGTTATAAGCTAGCACCTGCTATCAACAGAAACTAACATTTCTGTGTATTAAAAAGCTATATATGTGAAGGACTCCATAACCAGGCAAATTTTAACTGCTCAGGTGCAGTGGCTTTCATTATTGCCTGGTCAGCTTTTCTCAACGCTTTAATGTGGTGCCAAAGGAACTGTTAGCTTTGCTTAAAAGTGTTCATTTGCTGCCCAGTGATAACAATTACCTGTCTCCTCCTCTTTCATAGACTCCTAATCTGTAAACTGGTAGTGTTGTCAGCCAAATTTATGGACATTGTCATTTGAGGCCAGGACATCAAATCCAGGAATTATGCTGAGCAAGGAGTATGCCAACAATCCAAGCCCACTACACGGGAAGTAAATAACACAGGAAGGCACCCAGCAGGCAATTGTGTCAGGTACAACTGCCAAATAACAGTTGCTTGATCTATGGCAATGGTTCAGGTTCCCAGGATCAGGTTTGGATGGAATGACTGTACTTCTGGGTTGGAAGTGTTCACTAGGACTTCATCAAAACCTTGTCCCCTGGGGGCATCCCCGCCGGCTGAAGCAGCTGCTGTTTCTGCTAGGAAGCCTATTGTCATCGGCCCTCAGGATGACTCCCTTCCCATTTCCTCAGCTTCCTAATTATCACTATGAACATTTTATACCAAGTTCCATTACAATATGTTACACTTGATTATTTTTTTCCCTTTCTCAGTCATGTTAAAGATTCTCAAGATTTTTTCAATGTGAAACTCTCACAGTCTTCATCCACCCACCATGGTTGAATAGGATGAATCCAATCCCTTATAAGTTGGCTCTTTAGAGTGTTTCAGGACTTTGTACCCCAAACTTTCCCCCATATCCATGCCACTCCCAACTTCATGGAGACAGCATCTTCCTTCCCTCTTCATCATCTCTGCATCCTTCTGGAAGAACAGGGGCATATAACCTATATTTGCTTCTCTTTCCTAAGTTCCTCTCTGTAGGAGTTCTACCTCCTTCTGACTTTCCCTATGAACCAAAAGCCTCCTAGGCTGTATAACAATATATAAATTGGCTAGGATCTCAGTTTCCAAATTAGTATCATCCATACTTGTTTCTGCTTTATATCGTCTTGCAGTTTTAAATAGCTACACATCATTTATCTTCACTGTAGGGAAGAGAAAAGCAAGTTGGAAAGGGGAGCAGATTTGCTCGAGTTGTCCAAAGTGAACATACTAAAGGAGTTACCTTGCGGTCTTTGGCTGCCTTTGCATGGTTAGATTGGCACTCCCTTTTCTCTTCCCCTGATTACTTTGCATCCTGTGATGTTTTTCATTCTCGAGCACAGAGTGCAGCATTGGGAAACATTCCTGGCTCTTCTGTGGGTGTATAATGTAAGGATCAATACTCATCTGCAGAGTACTCGTATCATCTTGAAAATACTCTTGCTGTTGAAGAATTTGCTCAGGGAATAAAAACAACATAAATTTAGTTGTGAAACATTTTTAACTTCACTTAACAGTATCAATTCCCCATAGGGAACTAAACAGCTTCTGCGAGAAAAAATTAAAATCATCTTACAATTTCTAGTATTTTCTGAATTGAACTTTATCTGAAACAAACATGTTCTTTCAAATTTATTTTTCTACTTCAGGATGATAATGAGACAAAAATATTTAAGGATGCCTAGTTAGTGGAAGTGGCCATGTTGGAGAGGAAATAAAGCACAGAAAAGAGACATTTGCATCTCTTTCTTTCTAATTAAGAGTATTAGAATACTTCAGTTGTTAGAAACTTTACAATTTGCCTAAAGACATTAGTCATCCGCTAAGTATTTATCAGGTATTTGCTACATTTTTGAATGTTAAGAATTCTGGTCACAGTGGTATCAAGATAATAAGAATAATGAACAGTGGCTCAGAAGGAAAGCCACCAGCTCTCTCCGATCTTCACTGGGAAAAACAATTTGAACTTAGAAAAATTTGAACTTAGTAAAAGGAACTTTTAAATATGGTTATAGCGTTTGATAGCTATTGAAATGACTTTTTTTCCTTACTTTCTCCATTTTGGAGGAATTTAGAAAACTCATAAATGGTAGTTAACCAGGATAACTCACCCCACAGTAAGATACCCAGCTTCTATGTGGCTCAAGAAAGTTCCTTAGAATTTGCAGGCAAATGGATGGAACTTGAAAATATCATCCTGAGCGAGGTAACTCAGTCACAAAAGAAGGAACACGGTATGTACTCACTGATAAGCAGATATTAGCCCAAAAGTTCAGCATGCCCAAGTTTCACTTAACAGTAACCGCTGGACTGAGAGTGAGGTCCCAGATGGAGGAGTTGGAGGAAGGTCTGAAGGAGCTGAGGGAATTTGCAGCCCCATGGAGGGAGCAAGAGAGTCAATGGGCCTGACCTCCCCCGCCCCCGGTCCTCCTGGAGTTTGGACCACCAACCAAAGAATACACATTGATGGACTTATGGTTTGGACCACATATGTGGCAGAGGAAGACCTCTATGGCCATCAGGGAGAGAGGAAAGGCCCTTGGGCCTGAGGATGTTAGAGGCCTAAGTAAAGGGGAATGTCAAGGCGGGAATATGGGGATGGGTGGACTGGGGTGGGGTGGGAGGTGGAATTCCCTCCTAGAGGCGGGTTGGGGAGGGGACGGGGAGTATCCAAAGAGGAGACTCAGAAAAGGGGAAACATTGGAAATGTACATAAAGTATCAAAAATAAAAAAGGAGGGAAAAAAAAAAAGAAATGAGAAGCTAAGCTAGAACCACCAACCAAAGAATATATATATATATATACATATACATATATATATATATATACACACACACACATATATATATATGTATATATATATACATATATATATATATATGTGGACTGGTCCTAGGCCTCTCCATTTATATGTAGCAGATGTACAGCTTGGCCTTCATTTGGGTCCCACACAACTGGAGCAGGGGATACCCCAAAAGCTGTTGCCTGTACATGGAATATGCTCTACTAGCTGGGCTGCAGGGTCTGGTCTCAGTGGGAGAGGAAGCACCTAGACTGGCAGAGATTTGAAGTGCCAGGGTGTGGGGATACCCAGACAGGCCCCTGCCTGCTCAGAGGAGAAGGGGGGTGGTATGGGGGAAGAATTGTGGGAAAGGGTGACCGGGAGGGGGACAATGAGTGGAATGTAAATTGAATAAGTAAAAATAAATAAATTTTAAAAAGAAAAGAAAAAAAAAAAAAAAAAAAAAAAGAAAGTTCCTTAGCCCTGAAACACTATTCATGTTCAGGCAATTGAAAGGGCCAGTATTTCAGAAACCAGCAAGAATCAAAACAAGAAAACAAATTAACAAGCAAAATGTTTGTAAATGTGCTCTGTTAAGCACTATCCTGGTTCCTGTTTGATCTGGCTGATCTACCTCCTCATTCTTTCCCTAATGATTTACTTAATAAGTTAAAAAATAATGTAATGGCAAATCAGGAAATAAACAACAGCATGAAATATTAAAAAACTGTCTGCAAAATTATCACCTACTTGTGATTGATTGTTCTGTTGATGCTACATTTGTTGTTGAATGTTAAGAAAGAAGAAAACTTATTGGTAATATTAAACATGCCTAAAGCTATTTAACACATAAAGGTGACATATTCCTTTTATAAAGGGTGTATGATGAAAATAAGATTCCTTTGTTGTTAGGAAACAGCAGCATTGGAAAGGGTCCTTCAGACCTAAAGTAATGAGGCATCGCCTCCACGCACAGCTTCTCATCAGAGCACCACAGCACAGTATCTTTGTGTTTGAGCAGCCATAATGGTGTACTTGCCATCCTCAAACCACCATAAATATAGCTGTTCTCCATTAATCAGCTTGAACATCTGCAACAATTACTCATGCAGAGGATAATGATTTAGCAGCTATGCATGCTAGAGTAAAGCTTGTGTAAGATTTAAGAAGATGGGGATAATACACATATCATCCTGACAAAAGCACTGGCATATATGATTTATAGATCTTCTCTTTATGAACAAATAGAAATTATTGCTCCTGAAGTCATAAACAAAAGTATACTGCCTTGAGGCCTGTTCATGTCGGTTAATATTTATTAGTTTACATTTAATTAATGCATGTAACAAGCACAAAACAAATTGTGTGTGTGTGTTCATAGTTTCTTTAAAAATTCCTCATTTGTTTATAAACTAAAATATTTAACAAGTTCTGTGCTGGTTAATATTGAGTATAAACTTGACAGGATCTACAGTCATCCAGAAGACAAGCTTCTGAGACTGTCTATTATAGAGTTTCTGAATTTTGATAGGTGGGAAACCCAGCATCACCAACCTCTGGCCTGGATCTAGACTGCATAGAAGGATCAGGCAAGCTGAGGACCAGCATACATCTGCCTCAGCTTCCTGATTATGGATATAATGTGACCAGTTGTCATAAGTCTCTGTCCCCTGCCTTCTCCACCATAATGAACTGTAGAGTAGAACTTGTAGCAGAAATAACTATTCTTTATTTGTTTTGGTCAGGTGTTTGTTCACAGCAATGAGAAAAACGAGTAATACAGACACTTTAAAACACATGGATCTTTATTTAAACAATCTATTTCTGTACAACAGACTCAGGGACTAAACTCGAATGGCACATTCTCTGGCTGGCTCAGACACTGTGATAGGTGCATGGCTGTCTTTTATTACCTTGAAATTTCCCTCTCTTAATGATCTTCCTTCTTTTCCCATGATAATTTCTTAGGTATTACATTAGTTCCATATTATTTTAACTATTTTAACTGAGCATTTGTGCACTTGTCTGTGCCTTCAGGAATTTCCCTGACACCTTCTGAAGATGAACTAAAACAAGGTAATTTACAGGAGCAGAAAACACTCAAACATTAAACCATCTCTCCAGTATAATATTTTACTATTTTAACTCTTAAATTTTTTATAGCCTGATCCAGACACAGTTCATCCAACATTTTTGCCATCAGTCCTATTGTGGAGAAGATTCGTTGTACCTTGAAGGGAAACTTCATAGGACATAAGGTATAAAAGAGAAGGCGAAACAACAGAAAATTTTAAGACAGGGTGTTTATAGGAAGATGAAATGCTTCATCTTGAGGAGAGGCTGTTTAAGACAGGAAGTACTCGAAATCTCTTCAGGAAGTCCCTGAAACTGACCTGATTCACTATCCAACTCCTCTGTTCCCAAGCATATTAAAGCACTAAGGAAGACTACTAGTCTTTCTGTGGAAGACAAACTGCAAAAAAAGACCTAGAAGAAACAGAGACTACCCAAGATGCCTAGAAGAAACAAAGACAGGCTAAGTGCACTGGAAGAGACTCAGACCAATGGAGCTAGCTGAAAAAGACACTCTTCACCTGTTGAGCTCTCTAGAGGATGTGCAGTGTGTTCCATGTTTCCCTTATGCTGAGATGGGGGTTAGTGACACAACGCTCATGTAGTTACTTCTGTTCCTGTAAGAAACTCCTCACCCATATTTCCATAAGTAACCTAAATAAAACTCATCGCTTCACCCAGCTAGATATTGGTAGTATCTGTACTTTGGTGTGACATTAATTCTTCAGCTGGATGAGAAGACTTTTGCTCATATCTCCTCAGTCATAAATAGTGCTTCAAGATCAGTATCTCAACCTCTCACCCAATACCCTCTTTAATTGTTGATACTGGCTCTTCTTCCCTATTTCCTTGCTCTCCAGTTATCATAAGATAAATTATGTTCTGCTTATTTAATGACCTTCCAAAACTCTTTTATTTCTTAGACTAATACGAAACTTTTTGCCTTGATATGATATATAACGTACTTATCATTTGCTGTCGATTACACCTAGTTCTCATGTTTATGTTCTAATTTCTTCATAAATTTGAAGTGCAATACAGGCTTTTCAGTCCTTCCCCTTTCCTCTAAGGCAATGTCCAGAGAAGGGTGTTTATGTTGTGGTTGTTTTGCATTTTAGTTGAAAATGGATTCTTCTCCCATACAAAACATCCAGACGTCAGTTTCCCTTCTCTCCATTCCAATTAACTCTCCACCTACAACCTCCCCTCTCCCTAAGATCCATTCTCCCTCCCTTTCTCTTTAGAAAGAATCAACATCCAAACACAATGAAACAAGGTACAATACAATGAGACAAAAGTTCTGATATTGAGGCTGAACAAGGTAAATAGGGAAAGAGTCCTAAGAGCAGGCAATAGCCAGAAACACACCCACTCTCATAAAAATACCCACTAACTTCATAACATGGGCAGAAGGTCTGGTGCACACTCATTCAGGCACTAGGCCTGCTGATTCACTCTTTGGGAGTCCATATGAGAGCAGCCTCAATGACTCAGTGGGCCATGATTTTTGGCATGATACCCCTAAAATGCTCACAGTATCTTTTATTTACCTCACACCATTGGCTATGTAAACACTGTCTTGGCTTCTAAGTGTCAACTCTCTATTCCCCAACTTCAAGCTAATGGTTTAGAATGAAAATTACCAAGACTATCACAAAATAATTCTTTTTAAATGTCCAGAATTGAGATTGGTATCAACAGAATTCTACAATTCAGGTGTGCTGCTATTTTAAACACTTTCATTCTACAAAGTGTTTGGCCACTGAGTTCTTCAACGACATCACTTTGCTTCCTGTAGTGCCTGTTGGCTTTTCCCTCACACCACTACTTAGCTTAAGACTGGTACCACTCTCATGTCAACACATCTAATACACATATATCCTCTAGTGTATTTACCTGGCTGAATATCAACCAACCTACTTTGTGTCTGAGCAAAGGCAAATGAATATGCCTTTTAAGGAGAACCAAGCCATGAATATTGGTATCATTTTATATTTACAGCTAGTCACTTTTGTAGACCTATAAATATACCTAGTACATACACTTTCCATTTTACTGGGAAAATATTTTCATATTTTCTATCTAATAAAACCTTTATATACTCCCAGCTCATTTTACTCAGCTCATGACTTTCAATAGCTTTTCCACTGAGAAAATAAAGTATTGCAAAAGTAAAATCTATGAGATTTTAAAGCCACCATATGTATGTATATACCACATGTTCATCTTTGTCTGAGAAGGATGCTGCTTCATCTTTGTACAGAGTCCATCCCACCTGTCTTCAGTGGTCAAGGATCACAACTGTCCTCATACTGATGGACTTTGGGCCACATCTTATTTGTCTACTAAAAACCATCATCTTCTCCTGTCTATTGAGCCCCATATGAGTCTTTGCAAATCTCAGCCTTTGTGCTGCTGCTATTTAAAATAAAATGTCCTCGGTATTTTCAACATCTCTATTACTTTAAAATTTTTTCCTAATTCACTCCTTATATTCAAAGACAGTGGTCAAGAGATAAATAGGAGCTTATTAATAGTATGCAGCATTTCTTAATGATGCTAAATTTAACTTGAAATAGATATCATCTCCATTTACTGTTAGTGCCAGTGAGGCATTTTTCTATATACAACTAAGACAACTACATTCAATTAAGAGAGCACATTTTTTTCCTCATGTGTATATAGCCTTGTATAAGGACTTATGACTTCCTCAGTAGGCTGCATATTAGACATTTGTCTCCTCTTGCCTCCCAGGGAATCATTCATTTATTAGGTTCAGTCTGTCCAGCTATGCCAGAGAGTCCTAAAGCTAATGCTTTCAGTTATTGTTATTCCTGCTTGCCTATTACAATCTTACTTTCTTAGTGTGAGTGTCAAATGGCCAGGGACAAAACTTGAATTGTTTCTTTTCTCTGTATTGATCACTTAGATGATTGTAACAAGTTTCTTAAATTCAGTCAGCTGATGTTTGAATCTTTAATGTGCATTAAAAGGCTTGGCTCATGGGTTGGAGGATTTGTCAGTTGCTGGTAGAACACTGGGAAGTTATGGAACAGAAAAAAATGGAAGGCAGTTAGTTTATTTTGGGCCTGTCCTTGAACTGTTAATATAATCCCATCTGCCTTTCTTTCTGTCTTTGTTTCCAGGACATGATGAGGTGAATAAGCCCCCTGTGATATAAACTCCCATGAAACATTTTTCTGTTACCTGATTAGTGAGACATGGCCAAGCAAGCTCAATCTGAAACTTTGAATCAAACTAAACCTTTCTTCCTTCTAATTGTTTTGAAAGATATATTTTCACAGTGATGGAAAGCTAACAACACAAAGTCTTTATGTTGATAGTTGTGAAATGTCTCAGTCTTAGTTGACATTTTCCATGATGTCTATGATTGTATCTGAATCTGATTAGTTGAAATCTTGATTACTAGGTCAGATAAATTTCACAAAGACTTTCTGCCAAACCAGTTGGCTAGTTTCCTTCACCTATTTTCTCTTTCTCTTTCTTCTTATCTTAGTAATAGATAAGAACAACAACAACAATAACAAAAACAACAACAACAGAACCACAAAGGTATTTTTCTCTTACTAGGATAAAATCCAGAAATAATTTTCATCATTTATTATCCTTTCAGAAACTGGCAAAATACATGAGCAGAGAACATCACCATAAGGAAGGGAAGACATATTTTGGTTCACAGTTTCAGAAGTCTCAAGCCATGTCAGCTGGCTTCTTTGTTTCTCAGACTGTGGTGGGGCAGAGTGTTAGGATTATACAATCAGCCAGGTTCTTAACTTTTAGTAGGAAAGAAACAGATAAAACAGAGAAGGCAAGGCAAGGTATAGCATTAGGAGCCTCATTGCCCATGGCCCACTACTGCCAATCAAATTAGCATGAATTTATAGATAGGTTAATCGATTGATGGCCTCATAATTAGCCATATCTACCATATCAGCAGGCATCAAAAAATCTTTAACACTTGAGCCTACATGTATCATTTTTACATTTAATGTATATGATAGAATTGTATAAGACTGAAGATAGCTTATTAGTGGTAGTCTCCAGCTGTGCTAGTTCTAGAGTATTTTTTAATATGAGTTGTAAACTTCAACCACAGGATTTGGCACAGACTAGTCTGTTATCTTAACAGATCACTGGGGGGTATCCAAAGAGGAGACTCAGAAAAGGGGAAACATTGGAAATGTATATAAAGTATCAAAAATATAAAAGGAGGAAAAAAAAAAAAACAGATCACTGCCTGTAAATGCTCAAATGATTCTCTACTTCCTTCATCTGTGTTTATATTTTAATAGCCTATCACAATATCTTTTCAGTGGGAATGTACAAGACAAACTTAGCATTTCAACTAATCAATGTAGAATCCAACAGTGCTAAGAATATTTGCATGTTATGGAAATCAGGAGACAAAATTTTCATCTTGTAAAACTAAAATTCTGTGAACATTAAACTACTTCTCCCATTCTCAGCACTTGGAAAACACTTTTCTAGAATGAATGATAATTCTTTTTTTTTCATTATTAATTATTTTATTTATTTATATTCCAGATGTTGTCTCCCCTCTTGGTCCCACTTCCAGAATTTTTCATCCCATTTCCCCTCCCTTTTGCCTCTGAAAGTGTCTCTTCTTTTCACACCCCTTGGCATCCCCCTTTCCTGGGGCATCAAGTCTCTATATGATTAGATGCATCCTCTCCCATTGTGGCCAGACAAGGCAGTCCTTTGCTACATATGTACTGGGGGACCTCAGACCAGCCTGTGTATGCTCATTGGCTGTAGCTTAGTCTCTGGAAGTTCCCAGGGGTCCAGGTTAGTTGACACTGTTGTTCTTCCTGTGGGGTTGCCATCTCCTTCAGCTCCTTCAATTTTTTCCCCTATTTCTTCCATTGGGGTCCCTAACCTCAGTCCAATTGTTGGCTATAAGTATCTGCATTTGTCTCAGTCAGCTACTGGTAGAGCCTTTCAGAGTACAGTCCCACTAGGTTCCTCTCTGTAATCACAACATAGTATCAGTAATAGTGTTATTGTTTGGTACCTGGCCATGGGATGGATCCCACATTGGGCCAGTCACTGGACAGCCTTTCCTTTTGTCTCTGCTCCATTTTCGTCCCTGAATTTCTTTTAGACAGGAACAATTCTAGGACAGAAGTTTTGCAGGTGGGATGGTGACCCCATTTCTTCACTGGGGGCCCTATCTGTCTACTGGAGGTGGTCTCTTCAGGTGTCGTTGACCCACTGTTGGGCATTTCCGTTAAGGACAACTTCATTGAGAATTGTTAAAACAATGCCCTGCTTGCAAAGAATGATTTGCACATTAAAACTATAGTGGTGTGGAAATGTTGGAATGTTACAGGTCTGAGGTTAATAAATTTATCTTTGGCTAGCTTTAGCCCCTGAATAGCCATCCTTTACCCACCTCTGTGTTATAACAAATATCTTGCAAGTAATAAATAAAAGTCTCCTGAAATCTGTATAGTAAACAAATAAATGGATTCTATCAATCCAAAATTAAGAATGTCATTAGCTTCCCACATCTTTGCTGTAACGGTTCCCTGATTTTGTCCCAGTGTATTTTGAAATTGTCTTTATTCATGACTTTTTGTATTAAACTGTAAAAGTTCATGAAAGTACATCTTATTGCTTTTAAGATGAGAGCTGTGAACTTGCATAGACAATACTTTCCATCTTGATGTCTTTGAGTGTCTTAGGTATCTCCTATGAAACAAATTGATCCTTTTGTGATCATCATTCGCTTATAGTGACCATGTTGTAGTGTGTGTGTGTGTGTGTGTGTGTGTGTGTGTGTGTGTGTGTGTGTGTGTATGTGTGTGCAATACTTCTTCTAGGGAAACAGAATCAAGAGGCTTTCTGGGGCTCACTAGCATGCCAATCTGTCACTCTTGGTGAATTACAAGCCAGTGAGAGACCCTAGTTCACAAGAAGAAGAAAGAAAGGAAGGAAGGAAGGAAGGAAGGAAGGAAGGAAGGAAGGAAGGAAGGATGGAAGGAAGGAAGGAAGGAAGAAAGGAAGGAAGGAAGGAAGGAAAAAGAAAATACCTAAGAAACAGCACCAAAGGTTTTTCTCCAGTTTCTATACCCTTACCCATGCACATGCATACATACTATGAGCACCTATATACAAATAAACAGGCAGACACGCCTGCATGGTCTCTGAATTGGAATGGCTGGATCATGTATATGGTCATGAACTCTTAGTTTTATAAGTACTAACATATTGCTCTGTATAGTTGCTTCATTTTCCATTCTCAAGGTTGTGTACAATAATTTCAAACTCCTCCCAATGGCACTTGCTCCGACATTTTAGAGTAGCAATAGAAAGTGCTGTGTCATTTTATTCTTTCTTTAAATTAATTAATTAATTAATTAATTTTTATTAAGCTTTTATTCATTTATTTTTTTTTAAGTTTTATTTAATCTTTTGTTTTTTTACAGTCCAGATTTTATCCCCCTCCTGGTCTACTCTCTGACTGTTCTTACACATTCCATACCTCCCCCCTATCTTCATGAGGATGTCCCCACATCCTCACTCCCCACCAGACTTCCTCACTCCCTGGGGCCTCCAATCTCTATAGGGTTAGGTGCATCTTCTCTGACTGAGTCAAGACCCAGCAGTCCTTTGCTGTATATGTTTTGTGTTAGTTCTTTTTTAAAATAACAATTCATCGTTTTCTTTATTATCAGTCCTTTTAATATAGTCTAGTTGAAATAATCAGGTTAAAGAAGATTTAGTTGATAAAAAGTAATGGAAGTCATGGTATAAGTAGAAAAGAGTGCTCCATAGAAGCCTGTCTGATGTCACTGAAAATCAATTGCTCAGTCAAATCTACCAAGATGGAGTATATGATCGAAGTGCATGCATGTAGGATATCACATCCCAGAAAGAGCAGGAAACAGTCCTACCAACATACTATATTTCTACAGCAAGAAAGAACAAAAGGTGATAAAGACCACCAGAAGCCTCTCCGTTCACAATTTGCTACCCAATAACAGAAAATTTAATTAGCCAAATAAGTTAGCTACATAAAACCTAAAATAAAATGAATGTTTCCATGTGTAATTTCAATGCAAATTTTAACTTGGTTGGTTCTTCCTTTGTGTTTCTGACTCATTTTCTTGACCATTCCCAATTCATTCAGCGTCCCTCCTATTTGTACTTTCCTATTGTCTACACTCCCCTTTGATTAAAACTTTTTTTCACCAGTGTCATCTGTCCCTTTCTCCTTTTCTACTATTAAGGCATATTTACTCCCTTTGGAATTTGAATATTTAAATGGTAAAGGTTAGGATCCCCATATGAAGAGGAGTACATGGTGTCTGTCTTTCTGAACTTTGGTTATCTAGCTTAGTATATAATTTCTTGGAATTCTTTTCCTCCTGTTCTACTTCCTTGGTTTTAGAGAGCAAGGCATAGAATCAGTTACATCTCTGCTCCTCCTCTCCTGCCTACGAAATCTGCACTATCAGGATCCCTGACTTTGAAGCTACATCTTCATAACCAGTAAGCCTCCCAAGCTTAGGTGTAAAATTACCTTTAGATTCACTCCTGAGGCATTATTTTAAAGCAGCAGATTTAGTAAACTGAATACCTTTCTTAGAACATGTCATAATATAAGATAAGCAGTGACCTTTACCAAGAAATATACAAAACCATACATAGTTTTAAAAATTCATACTGGAAAGTATGTAACTCAGTATCTTCTGAACATTATTATAGCAAAAATAATAAAGAAAGTCATGAAATTTTCCTGGAGCAGACAAACTCTAAATAAAACATTCATAAGTTGCAAATTCAAGTAAATTATTTGATGAAATAAACACTAAATAAAACAGAATTTAGTGGTATAGTTTGCAAAAATCTTTTCTCTCAAGCTTCATATTTTACTAGACATATTAAAATTTTTTGATATTTTAGCTTTAGTTGTATCATATATTCTCTGAAAGACAATTAAAATGATGTTAACTTTTATGCCTGATCCTATATTAACTGAAACACTATCTAAGGGATATCATCTAGAGTATGAAAACATCTCTGATTTATTGTTTTATTGTAGTGAATAGAAATAATTACCACGGCAACTCTTATAAAGAAAAGCATTTAATTGGGACTGACTTATTGTTCAGAGGTATACTCCCTTATCTTTATGGTGAGAAGCATGGTGCCATTCAGAAAAACATAGTAGTGGAAAAGTAGCTTAGTTTGGGCATCTGGATCCTCTCGAATCAGGAAGGAAGAGAAACTCACAACCAGACATGAGTATTTGAAGCTGGATCACCCACCCCCTAGTGACACACTTTCTCCAACATGGCCATACTTACTAATAATGCCACTCACTATGGTCCTAGAGTGACACTTTTACTGAAACTACTAACTTCCACTCCCTGACCCCCATAAGCTTGTAGCAACATCATAATGAAAAATGCATTTTGTCCAACTTCAACAGTCCCTAGGCTCATTTTAAAATGATTGGCCCAGAGAGTGACACTATTAGGACTTGTGGCCTTGTTGAAGTAGGTATGACCTCTTTGAAAGAAATGTGTCACTCTAGGGGTGGCAATAAGACCCTCTTCCTTATGACACCAGAGTCAGTCTTCTATTGGCCTTCAGATGAAGATGTAGAATCTCAGCTCCTCCAGCATCATGCTTGCCTGGATACTGTCAAACCCTCACCTTGGTGAAAATGGACTGACTCTACCTGTAAGTCAGCCACAATTAAAAATTGTTCTTATAAGAGTTGCTTTGGCCATAGTGTCTGTTCACATCAGTAAAGCCATAACTAAGACAAAAATTGATACCAGAAACTAGAATACTGCTGTGATAGACCTGACCATGTTTTTGTTCGGAAGAAATTGGATTTTGGAACTTTGGATTTGGAAAACAGTTAAATGTTTAAGTGGGGCTTAATGGGGTATCCTTGTAGAAATATGGAAGTCTTTGTTGCTGAGAGTAACTTGAACTGTGTAGACCTGACCCAAGAAATTATATCCAGTGGTCAGGCATGGCCCCCAGTTGAGGGATGGAGCCACCAACCCTTCTCAAAATTTTAACCAGACTTGCTCCTGTCTAAAGGAAATACAGAGACAAATAGTGGAGCAGAGACTGAAGGAAAGGCCATCCAGAGACTTCCCCACCTGGGTATCCATCCCATATGCAGCCACCAAACCCAGACACCATTGCTGATACCAGGAAGTGCTTGCTGGCAAGAGCCTGATATAGCTGTCTCCTGTGAGGCTCTGCCAGAGCCCTACAAGTACAGAGGCAGATGCTCGCAGCCAACCTTTGGACTGAGCACTGGGTCCCCAATGGAGGACTTAGAGAAAGGACTGAAGGAGCCAAAGGGGTTTGCAACACCACTGGAAGAACAACAATATCAACCAACCAGAGCCCCCCAGAGCTCCAGGGAATAAACCACCAACCAAAGAGTATAAATGGAGGGACCCAGAGGATGGCCTTGTCAGGCATCAATGGAAGGGGATGCCCTTGGTTCTGTGGAGGCTTGATACCCCAGCCTAGGGGACTGCTAGTGTACAGAGGTGGGAGTGGGTGGATGGGGGAGCACCCTCATAGAAACAAGGGGAATGGGGATGGGATAGGGGGCTTGCAGAGGGGAAACCAGGAAGGGAGATAACATTTGAAATGTAAATAAAGAAAATATACCATAAAAAAAAGTTAATAAAAAAGTTTAGAAAAGAGCACCTGGAAGTGAAATGGGGCTGAATCCTTTGTTCAAGTAGTTAACGAGATTAAGGGAGTGGTGATCTCAAGGCAAGATCCTACACAGCTAAGTTTATTGTTTGTGTTTACAGTTTAACAATGA
The DNA here is from genome assembly GCA_028551405.1 of Uromys caudimaculatus. NCBI lineage: Eukaryota > Metazoa > Chordata > Mammalia > Rodentia > Muridae > Uromys > Uromys caudimaculatus. Next base: position 113,860,600 of record CM052700.1, on the reverse strand, counting down.
ATAGTTTGGACTTTTAATATGGAATGAACTAAAATTCATAAATAGATGGCACACTTGTGAATCAGATCTTGAGAATGGAAGACACAACACCTAGATCTTAAGGAACAGTGGCCATGAAAACCTTGGGACCAGAAATGGTAATATACACCTTCAATACCAGGAGTCAAAGGCAAGCAGGTCTCTGAGTTCAAGACCAGCTTGGGACAGAGCAAGTTCTAGATGATGTAAAGCTCAGGCATGGTGGTACACATGTTTAATCCCAGCATTCAGGAGATATAGCCATGCAGATTTCTGAGTTCAATGTCAATTTACAGAGTAAGTTTCAGGACAGCCAACTTAGGCAGTGAGGGAGTTAGAACACAAAAATCTGGTAATTGAATACTGGGAGCCACGTTTTAGCCTCAGGAAGCAGCAGAACGTGGCAGCTTCAGTCATGTGCCTCTGGTTTTAGAATCAAGAATAGAAGGACTACTGAGACAATTGATACTGATTATCTGGAGCTAAGAAATTAGCTGTGATTAAGAAGAGGCTAGTATCGCTGACGTAAAATATTCTGGGAAGTGATTTTGGAGAGCACAAAGAAGCTGTGTTCCAGAGATTGCCAAGGCTGTATCTCATGCTACAGCTGGACTTGATAATTTATAATAATCACCCAGGTGACTGGTTTTGAAGGTATGAAGGGGTCATGGAGAGCAGCTGAGGCTTGGTGGGAAGGTTATTGGTGGAGATACAGCCTCAGTTGCAGTTGATGGCACAGGACTGGAGGTGTCATGCAAAGAATTTGAGGTATGGCATTATGAAGAGAACCTTTGAGAGGCTAATGGCAAAGCTTCACTGCAGCAGAAGACCACAGAGCATTAGAGATGTCATTAACATGGAATGACAATCAAGAATAGCAGTAGCAGTTTAGTAGAGTCAATCAGAACCTAGAGTGCTACAAAGGGCAGAGCTGGAGAAGTGATGCAAGCCCTTTGGAGGAGCCTAGAAGATAATGTTTGCAACCCAGAATTGGAATAAGAAGCCGTGAGGTTGAAGTTGACTTAGAGACCCTAAGATGTTAAAGATGCCAGAGCCATGGGATATATGTCAAAGAAAGCTGGTAACATGAAGTGGAACCAGCTCAGGAGAAAACAGTTTGTTGTAGTCAACAAAAATGGAAAAGGAGTTGGAGATCTGAAGAAGGTTTTGACATCAGATGTGGAGATGCGGAGTGTGAAGTTTGACCAGTTTGTTTCTTGTCTTGCTTTGGAAATTTCAGTTAAGTAACTGGATGAATCTCAGAAGAGACATTGAACTTTGAACTTTTAACATTACTGAGATTGCTATAAACTATAGGGGCTTTGGAAATTGGACTCAAAATGTATTCTATTATGCTATGGCTAGGTAAGGGCCCCACAGACACATGTGTTTGAACAAGCCAATGGGGGCCAGGTAGTGAAATGTGGTGGTTTGAATATGCTTAGGCTAGAGAATGGCACTATGAGGAGGTGTGGCCCTGTTAGAGTCGGTGTGGCCCTGTCAAAAATCGGTGTAGATTTTTGTATGAAATGTGTTACTGTAAGAGTGGGCAATGATACCCTCCTCTTAACCAGGTTCAAACTAGTCTTCTAGTGGCCTTCAGATGAAGATGTAGAACTCCCTGCTCTCTCTATACCATGCCTGCCTGCATGCTATCATGCTCTACCTTGATGATACTGAACTGAACCTCTGAACCTGTAAGAAAGCTCTTATCAGAGTTGCTTTAGTCATGGTGTTTTTTTCATATCAGTACAACCCTAACTAAGTCAGTCCTCATAATCTAAAACAATCTCAATGCTGTTTGAAGGTCCAAAATCTCTTATGAGACTTTTGACAATTTCTTAAACTTAAGCCTTTTAAAATCAAAATTGAAAAGCAGATGATATACTTCTAACATTTAATGGCACAGGATATCCATTATTATTCTGGGGAGGGAAGAATAAACACAAAGAGGAAATACTGGGCCAACATAGGACCAAAACCCAGCACCAAACTCTGCATCTCCAAGTCTAATGTTAAAGAGCTCTTCAGATCTCCAACTCTATTCAGCTTTGTCGATTGCAACACATTTCTTCCTCTTTGACTGATTCCACTCAGCAATCCTCAGCAGATTTCTCAGGGCTATGGCATCTTCAATGTCCTAAAGTCTCCAAGGAAATCCTTGTTCCATCTTTATAGCTTTATATAATGGTCTTTCTGTGCCCCCATGCAGGGATACCACTGACACATGCTTGGCCTCAGTAGCTTTTCTTAGCCATGGAGGAAGATTCCACAACCCCCATCTTCTATTCTTGACTGTAGAACCATGTGGCCAAAGCTGCCAAGTTCTGCTACTTTCTGGGTAGGGAAACTGCCCCCTTGTTCAATTATATGTTTTATCAACTTACTTTCTTTTCTTTCTTTCTTTCTTTCTTTCTTTCTTTCTTTCTTTCTTTCTTTCTTTCTTTCTTTCTTTCTTTCTTTCTCTCTCTCTCTCTCTTTCTTTGTTTTTTCTTTCTTTCTTTTGTTCTCTCTCTCTCTCTCTCTCTCTCTCTCTCTCTCTCTCGTTTCTTTCACTGCATAATCTTACCTGATTTTATTTTTTTTGTTTTTTGGGGGGGTGGGTTATTTTATTTATTTACTTTTCAAATGTTATTCCCCTTCCCGGTTTCCCCTCTGCAAACCCACTATCCAATACCCCCTCCCCCTGCTTCTATGAAGGTGCTCCCCCACCCACCAACCCACTCCTACCACCTCTAGTATTCCCCTTCAATGGGGCATCGAGCCTTCACAGGACCAATGGCCTCCCCTCCCATTTATGCCAGATAAGGCCATCCTCTGGTAGAGCCATGGGTACCTCCATTTGTACTCTTTGGTTGGTGGATTAGTCCTTGGGAGCTCTGGGGGTTCTGGTTCATTGATATTGCTGTTCTTCCTACATGGTTGCAAACACCCTCAGCTTCTTCAGTCCTTCTTCTAACTGCTCCATTGGGGTTCCTGTGCTCAGTCCAATGGTTGTTTGGGAGCATCTGCATCTATATTTGTTAGGCTCTGGAAGAGCATCTCAGGAGACAGCTATATCAGGCTTCTGTCAATAAACAGTTCTTGGCATCAGCAATAGTGTGTGGGTTTGGTGTGAGCAGATGGGATGGATTCCTATTTGGGGCGTCTCTAGATGGCCTTTCTGTTGTATAAATTATTGCTGATACGAGTCCGGTATGTGCTGCGGTGGAGATGGCCGCACGTTCCAAAACCACACCAAGCCAAACAGTTCCACGTGAGGGATTTATTGGGGGGGGAGCAAGGTAGCAGCGAAGGGAAGAAGAGGAAAAAGAGGAAAAAGAGGAAGAGAGAGAGAAGTCTTCCGTATATATAGGGAAAGTGACGTGGTCACAGGTAAAGGTGGGCGGTGGGTCAAGGTGAATTCTGGGAATATGGTGGCCGTTGCCTTAGCAACAGGTGGGTGGGTCACACTGTCGCCTGGGTGACGTCACCTACGTGCAACATCATCGGTTTGGCGCTCCTGATGCCAACACTTTCCCTTAGTCTTACTCTTTGTCCCTGTATTTTCTTTAGACAGGGGCAACTCTGGGTTAATATTTTTGGGATGGGTGGGTGGCCCCATTTCTCAACTGGGCGCTGTGCCTAACCTCTGGATATGGTTTCCACAGGTTCTGTCTCCCCTTTTTTGGGTATTTCAGCTAATGTCATGCCTGTTGGGTCATGGGAGCCTCTTCCTTCCCTGACATCTGGAATGTTCTGGAGGCTACCCCTGTTGCCCATCCTCCACTGCTACACACTTCTGTACATGACCCTCTGTACATCTCCCCTGTCTCCACCCACACATGATCCTGCCCCCTTTTCCTCCTTCTCCTCTCTTCCTCCCAAGGCCTTCCCTCTCTCTACCTCCCATGATTATTTTGTTCCCCACTCTAAGTAGGACGAAAGCATCCATATTTTGGTCTTCCGTCTTATTTTGCTTCAAATGGTCTATGTGTTATAGCATGAGTATTCTGAGCTTTTTGACTAATATCTACTTAGTATATACCATGTGTGTTCTTTTGTGACTGAGTTACCTCACTCAGGATGATATTTTCAAGTTCCATCCATTTACCTGTGAATTTCATGAAGTCATATTTTTAAATAGCTGAGTAATATTCCACTGTGTAAATGTACCACATTTTCTGTATCCATTCCACTGTTGAGGGACATCTGGATTGCTTCCAGCTTCTGTTTTTGAACTCCCTCTGTAGAGTAGGCTGGCCTTGAACTTAGAGACCAACTTGCCTCTGTCTTCTGAGCGTTCAGATTAAAGTTATGTGCTTTCTTACCTGGATCTAAGCTGCCATTTCTTTTTTACCACACGTTGGGAAGTTTAGCTGGGTGGGGTCTTTCCTGAGGTCACCACTCCCATTCCTGGCCCCACTTTTTTCCTCCAACTGAAACTCAGTCCAGATTCTATGGACAAATATAGGAAGCAGTCATGTTCTTTATGAAAATATTATAAGAACTTTCTTTAAGCCACATTCTTCTCTGAAACCTATTGATCCAGACCCCCCCACAGTTCAAATCACTCAAAGCATCATTGTCTTCATTCTGCTCCTACTTGCCTAATCAAAGTCCATATTCCTCTAAACAAAACATGGTCTGGTCTATCCCATCAATGTTCCACTCCTGATACCAACTTCTTTCTTGGGGTTTCAATTGCTGTGAATAGAAGCCATGATGATGGCAACTCTTCTAAAGGAAAACATTTTATTGGGGCTTACTGATAGTTCAAAGGTTCAGTCCACTACCATTATGATATGAAGCATGATGGCACATATGCAGATATAGTCTTGGAGAAGTAGGTTTGATTTCTATATCTGGATCCTTAGACAGCAGAAAGAGAGAAAGAGACACTGGGCCTGGCTTGAACATTTGAAACCTTAAAACTCCCCTGTACCCCAGCAATATACTATACACATAGGAGGGCAAAACAGAGAACACTTGAAATTCCAGTACTTGAGAAGCTGGAACAATGCGGACTCTCATGAATTGAATGTTAGCCTAGCCTTGTGGATGAGCCAAAGCTACCTCACAAGTCTCTGTTTTAAAACAAGAATTTAAACAAAACAAGATGACTTAATGTAAAATGAACATGTAAAAGACACATAAACCACAACATATTAATAAGCAGCAAGACTTGATAATATTTCTGAATACAGAAAATAACACAGTACTAAATTTTCATTAAAGCTGAGTGCAGCATTCTTTAGGGATTGTGTTGTATAAGTGGAGTCCAACTAACATTCTTCACAGGAGATTTTCATACTAAGATATCGGGACCTTGAGAGATTAGCAAATATATATAATAGAGGATTTTTTACCCTCCAAGATTTCTTTCAGTTCATACAATGAAGTTGGACAAGAAGCATAACGAGTTTTCAGAACACACCAGAAAAGCCTTTGCAAACTCCTGAACTAAGATAAATGAGTTTTTGCGAGCAAAGTTGCTGAAAATATTTACATTTTAAATGGGGCTATGAGAACTAAGTTTCAATATGTTCCTTTAGTTTTTGCATAAATTTTCATGCAAATTAAACTAATGAAAATTTTATTTGATGATCTGCCAGAAACAACCTTTTCTAAACTTTAAATTTCAGGTCAAAGTTTTCTACTCATGCCCTCTTGCAAATTACAGAACATCAGTCCATCAATCATTTAACTCATTTACAACATTTATCAGATGACTATAAATTTTTCAATTCTAAGCAAGACATTAGGACAGAAGTCCTAAAATTTAGTGAATGTATATCAAAAACCTGTAGATAAATATATCTAAAAAGTACTTTTTATAAATAAAAGTCAAATGTAAACTGGCAGTGTTGAAATAGAGAAGTAGCGAGTATAATTTACACAGTATGACTGTGGATCACCTCTTATAGTAAAGAATATATTTAAAATTTGCAATATTAATAAACACTTTTGTAAATGAAATAAGTGAGGGGCAGCAAAACAGCCAAGAGCAAGTTCTCTTGATAGACGATGTTTCCAATATCAGAGATAATATACTTGAAAATGCTTGGATAGTGGGATGGTTGCATTTAGTAGTCAACTTGACACACTGTAAAATCTCCTGGAAAGAATGTCTCATTGAAGTATTGGGTAGATTATATTGGCCTTGGACATGTCGGTGAGGGAGTGTTTTATTTATATTAATTAGTGTGGAAAGACCTAGCTAATTCTGGAAGGAACCATTTCTCAAGTTTGGCCCAAGTCACTCAATCAGTAAGAATGTGTATATTCATGTCACTCTCCTCTTGAGTATGGGCATGATGTGACACCTGGATTTCCTTTTCTGAAGGATATAACTAGGAACTGTGAACTAAAATTATCCTTCCTTTGAAGTTGTATATATCTAGGGAATGGTATCATAGCGACAGAAATAAAATTAAGCCTGATAAGAAAGCATACCACACTTCCAAGGTGGGGAAAAAGAATTTGCTGAGGTTCAGGGTTGGCTAGCAGGACATGAAATGAGGTTAAAGAGAAAACTGAATCTTTCTGAAATCTGACATACCTTCATCAGAAATATGAATACTAGCTCCAGAATGCTGGTTTGGCTGTTTTAAATTAAGAATTAAAGAACTTACTCTAGACTGTTAATTTTTGTTGCTTGCAGGATGGGGTGAGCATGGGAAGTTTTAAAGGGCAAGTACTAGTTAGAACATTGTAAGAATTAAGGTTAGAAACAATGGTGTTGAATATCGACAGAGGAGTACAGTAGAGATGGAGACACGAAAGCTAGCTAAGATAAACTGTAGAGGTGATCATTATTATAATATGGAGACAAGAAGCTTAGAAGAATGCAAGTCTTCTGGCTCATAGTTAAAATCTTTTGATTAGTGAATGTGATTAGGTGTGAATGGCAAATATTTGTTGAGCATGGTAATGTGGAATGTGAGCATGGTAAATGGACAAGATAATGTTTCTGGGAAACTTTACACATGAAGTGGATACATGTCTGAGCTTCCTTCCTCCTGTAGCTACATGCTTTGATCAGGAAGAATTTTATTCAGCAATTTCTCCAGAGAAAGGGCCACGTTCCCATTGTTATATGCATTTGCAAATCAATGGGATACACAGAAAGTTTACTCAGTCTCTGAATAAATGAAATTTCTTGGAAAAGGTAGAGGACTCTTCTAGAGCCCATGCATTGATAACCATCTGGATTCCCTTTGCAATTACTCAGATGTACAGAATAAAGCCCTTGCTAGCTCCTCAAAGGAAATAGAAAAAGAATCTCAAAAGCTATCTGTATTTTGAGGTCCTCTGGAGCAAAAAACATAAAACAAAACATCAAATGTTTGCCATATCCATGGGATATGCAATAGGGAGAGCAAGCGTGAAATTGAAATTGGTAATAGGACATCAGGATAGATAATGTACAATCTGATGGATACTGCATGCAAAAGTCTCAGCGTTTACAGTCACAGATAGAGAAGAAGGTGAGCACAAAAGAGCCAGTGAAATATCAGTATTTAGAAGAGTATCACAGAAAAAACATGAAGGGGAATCATTAAAGGGACATGAAGAAAACTGTTAATTATGGCTTCACTTAATCTAATAGTGATGGCTTGAAGAAAGACACTTCAAGGTAAAAGTGTGGTTGGGTGTGTAAATGACCGGTTTTGTAATTATGAACACAGAAATTATTGATTCTTCCACAAAAATAGTAGCTTAACTCAGAAAGGTAGAGCAAATTATTAAGAATCAGAGGGTGTTATTATGAGGCCTACTAAAATGCACTAAGAAATATTTGTTTCTAAAATATTTTCTAATATGCACATTTATGCCCTAAAACACATACACAATGTCTTTGTCATTAAAACTAGGAAATTATACAATTGACTGGACATTTCCTTTAAGTTGACCCCAATCCCATGTCCTGTCATCTTGATCTAGATCTGCCTTGTTCTAGATCTAATCGAATTTAAAATCATGTTTTTGAGATGCCATTCATTTCAAAATCCCTCAGACAACTGCTTGATATTTTCTAAATCACCTGAGGATATATAATAATATATATCTATAATATATAATGTATGGGGTTATATTTACACACATATATATTCATCCATTTCAGGAGACACACTGAAGCATGGAGCCTAGCAATATAATTAAAAATAAAACCAGATAGCCTGTGTGATTAAAAACATCCGAATTAGAAGAAAATGTCCTTCTGCACTCATTTGGAACTTCTGTTATTTTAAGTGCTTTGTGTCTTTTAATGTAGTCAGCTTAAAGATCAGGTAAGTTCAAGAAAACTTTCCAAATGCTGAGATGATGTCAAAAGTTAAAGGAAAATATACAATTACTTTTTAAATTCAGTTTAATGAATGCATTGGGCTTTCACAGCTCCAGCTCTGTAGCTCGCTAGTAATTAAGAAAACTAGACTAATAAATTCACTTTTCTAGCCAAAATGGTATATGTAACTTTAAAAGTTCATCTGAGATTCTAGGCAAAAGTATAGCAATTATTTTTCTTTAAACTTATGAAATGACTCTGTCTTTGTCTTGTTGGCCTTTGTTCTCTCATTCTGGTTTTCTCTTTTTCTTCTGCCTTTCTTTTAGTCACGGTTATGGCATAGATGATATGTTGTACTTGATTAAAATATTCAAGTTCCCCAATTTATTCTTTTTCTAGGTTTGTAGTCATTAAATCAGTCAACATAAAAACAAAATTGTGAAATATAAATAAGAGAAGAGGAGGAGGACAAGAAAACAGTGAATGAAGAGAAGAAAGAGACAAGGGTGGGGAGGGAAGAAAGGGCAAGTGACTGTTGGAAGATCATGAAACAGGAATCTGTATAAACTACTAAGTGAAGAAAATGGAGGGAGGGGAGAGAAGTACAATCTTCGATCAGTAGAGACTTCACCAAGAGCTATCTCAGTAGTTCTGCTATGGTATGTAAAATAATACCACATCTTCATATAGGAAACTGAGGTAAAACATCATTTATGAAAACAAATTGCCATTAAAAATATGCTTTTATTACCCTATTAGAATATGTAACTTCAAGAGACCTACAGTAATTTTCTTATAACTATAGAGACTTCAACGACTTTGTGAAGTGTTTAGTCTCAGTTCATTCCAGTCTCAGGGGGTGCCTTAAATTCAATCTCACTTAATTTGCTTGGGCATCTTTAATCACACCATTCCTGTGGACTATCCGTTATAGCTTTCCACCTAATTTTACACCTGAGCTAACTGAGCAAGAGGGATTAAATAATGTGTGCCACTCATGAGGTAAGTTAATGATGCAGGCGAAGGTAGGAAATGGTATCTTTATCTTCCTTGTAGCTATCACCTCTTAACAGTTAAACAATTCTACCATTAGATAGAGAATAGAAGGTTTAGAAACTAGGTGCATCGCCATGCAATCAGTATGCTGCTTTTATGAGATTTTACAATAGAAATCTTTAGAATAGGATATAGGAAACAGAAAAAGCTGCATCCTCTATACAGGTGTTTAGCATAGAAAAACAGCTTTTAGCATTTATCCTTTATCATCGTGCCTCCTCGCCACAATTCTCAACTCACTATGGTCATTCCAAGGCAGCTTTGTAAATTCTTATCCCTCTTATGACAACTTCCTCACTGTCAGAGCATAGTCAAAAGAATGGTCCATAGTGAGCATTGCCTTGCGGAGCAGTGAGAGAGGCTCTAGGGAAAAAAAGGCAGAGGACCATTTACTGTTGGGCCATGATTGGAAGTCTGTGTCTCTGGTCGAGCTAAGGTGTGAACGTTGCAGGCCCAATGAGCTGTCCTCAGTCTACAAGGAATGGCAACTGTTTGCCTAAGCTCCTAGAATACAGCTTCTAACATGTGGTTACATCTCTCCATAGGTCTGTGACATTTGGTCACATGAAAAAGAGTCATGCCCCAGCCGCTCCTCAGGTAGAGGTGTGGCCACGCAGCCCCAAGCCATCCCCAGGTTAATGAGACACCCACCCGGAGACTTAGCCACGCCCCTTCCCAGTTACTATCTGCCTCAGGTCTCCCAGAAGGGTGGGGGTACAATTCCATCCACTCCACTCCACACAATGAAAATAAACATCTGTCTTAGAATTATGGACTGTCTCTTCATCTGGACCCACCACGGGAAGCAAGGGATCCGGACCTTGATTAAGGAGCCTCGTCTAATCTCTCGCCAAGGGCTTCCCAGCACTCCCAGACTGTACCCATTCACCCGAGCCTAAGCAACTAGCCCAGTGTCCCAAGCCACCAAAACCCCGTCTTGGTGGGAACCCCAGCTGTGCTCTGGCTAGCCTGTCTGCAGCACCCTGCAGTGACTGTGGTGCCCCGGGTTAGAGAACCCACAGAGACCACTGCTTCACGTTCCCTTAGAATGGCTCCCTCCCCCACCCAGGGGCAGGGCCCACAAAGGCTTCCCACAGCCCCACCTGCCCATCCAACTGTGTGGGAAGAAGTGTGGCAACTTCCCACGTGTCTCCTGTCCCACCCAGTGCCTCAGCAAGCCAGGGACAGGCACATGGGGCTTCTTTCCCACATTTTACCTCAGTTGCACTTTGTTTCCTGGATTGCGCTTGGATGTGACTTTGTGTCTCCTGTGTTAAACATTTACCTTCAGTTTACAAGATATGTTTATTCTTGTTGGATGTCAGAACATATCTATAGAACGCAATCTGATCAGTGTATCCTGGATGTGAATATGGCCTTCTGCCTTGCTTTCATATTTTTTCAGACATAATGTATACTTCATGCCAGGCAATTGTGCTTATAGTGTTCTGTCCTGAGTAAGTTCTGGGAAAGGGCTGCTCTGTTAATATTTAGTATATGCTTAGTGGCATTTATTTACATGATTTTCTGATCATGATTTTCTGAACTCAAGCACCTTTTCTAAACCATTGCTTTCTGTGGTACATTTATGTATAGAAGTATGCTGAAACTGAAGTAAAATTGTCTACAGCATCAGACTGTAGTCTGCCCCATTCTTTCAGATCCTTGGATCCCATGTCTAACGTACAAAATCTGCACAAGTCAGCTGAAAAGTCAACAGTAACTTTCACATATATTTTGTTGATTTAGCTTCATTTATTTATACATTAATTCAGCCACTAGCTTATAAGAAATTTGTTTTATGTACTGACTTAAAGCCATAAGCAAAATAGAATCTATTCATCGGAAGTTATTCGTGTATGAAAAGAAGACATAAAATCTACTAAGCAAATGGCATTGGAGTGTAAATAATAAATATTTCTACAAGAGAATAATCAAGATATGTGAAACACTAACTAAAATGATCATAAGAATATGATTATGGCATTGTAAATGATCATTGTGTTCAAATAAATTTATCCTAAATCATGAATAATAATGTAACAAACAAGCAAGTATCTGTGTGTATGTGCGCTACTATTGACTTCATGGCTTCCCATGACCAAATCCTTACAGTTCATTATAAATCAATAGGGTATAAATGACTGCTTCATCAACTAAATGTAAAGGAAAACACTGATGAGTAAACCTTATTTTGTTATAATTTTCACATTTTTTGCCACGATGTGTTATAGCATACAAATGACAGTTACTTTCTGTTATTTATGAAAGAAAACCACCAAAGTACCTAATGTCCTTAATTGAGAAGCCTGCTATTCCATCAAGAGGAGAAATTTCATAGATCCTGAAAAACAGGATTGGATCTAAATAATGAATATTTAGTAAGATACTGTTTTTGGATAAAAATGAGTGATTCTTGTAATTTAGTGGTTGAATTCTATTAAGAATAATATGGTATAAAAGTTACAGGATGAGGTCATAAGAAGATTCAGAAGAAAAGTTCAGTTTCAAAGCTAGAATGTACATTCTAAATGGAAAACAGAATCATGCAACGTATTATGATAGCTTCCATGTCTGTCAAGTGAAAGTTTTATAGGGTAAAGAAAATTATCCTACAAGTGTTGCCCATGTGGTGACCCATTAGTGGTACTTATGTCTACCACAGGGGAATTATGTCTCAAACCTTCAAATGGGATTAGAGCTGAATTAGAGAATGACATATATCGACATATTTCTTGATATCCAGTGACTCATTGTACATGTTTTAATTTTTATTAACTGACTCATTGATTGACTGATTTAATGATTTAGTATAAGGGCCATGGGACAGTGAGGTGTAATCCATACAGTAGAGGTTAGAGCACAATGTGTAGGGAGTTTGAGCTTTCCTTTCACAAATGAAATCCAGAGATTAAACTCAGGTCTTCAGTTCTGATAGCATGTGTCTTAACCCACTTGTCCATTTGGTGGTCACCACTGTAAATATTTTTTGTACTAATAAAATCCTATGGTATTTTAAAAAAATTTTGTAAGTACTCTGGTATTAAATATCTCCCATGTCTGGGATGCTTCCAGTAGAAACCCTTTTCTAGAATATTCTATGTATTATGTCAAAAAAGCATAATTATGTAACTCTTAGAGCTTCTGTTTGTAGTTTTAAGGAATTACCAAGTGACACTACTGATTATCTTAAATCACTATTCATGCAATACTTTTAAACTCATAGGTACTCAAATCCTAAATAGATATGTGTTATTTACGAAGAAAATCAACAATATTTTAAATTAAGACTCATATAAAATATTCCATTGTAGGTAATTCTGAGGATTTGTGTTTGTACATGGCTTCTTGTCATACACACAAGGTAATTATTCAGGAATTTAACCATAGAGAGATGAATGGTTATTTGCTCTAAGTTTCCTTTCAGAATATAAAATATGGATAGATATCTCAATCCTTGGTGCTTTTTGTTTTCTAGGACAACAAGGTTCAGGCAAAACTTGCCACTGACACATATTACTGAAAGGCCCCCCCCCCGAAGAGGGGAGACTCTCCCTCAAGTCTCGGGATGGCGAACCCCCCAGTAACGCGCGAGAGACCGTTCTTGATGTAAATACAAGAGGTTTATTCGGGCTTATTCTAGTGCACTAGGGCCGACTCATAGTCTATACAGAGACCAGAGGAGTCGACCCCTACCAGCTAAAATTAAAAGTATTTATAGAAAAGAGCAAATGGAATTTTCCATGCATATAGGGTTTCAGTTACATAAATGTCCTTGTGGTTTGTTTTTATCTTATGGCAGGAGAAACAGAATGTCCTTGATCAAGCTGCCCCTGAGTTAGGGGAGGGGGAAGGTGAGAGTGTCTGGGCTAGTCTGGGCTGAGAGGAGGGGAGGGGGAAGGCGAGAATGTCCTTGATCAAGCTGCCCCTGAGTTAGAGGAGGGGGAAGGCGGGAGTATCTGGGCTAGTCTGGGCTGAGAGGAGGGGAGGGGGAAGGCGAGAATGTCCTTGGCTTGCCTGCATCTTTATTTTAACTCTTCATTACTAAACATGTTTTTTTTTTTTCATTTTGGAAAGTAACTCTGTCTTCAAGGTATCCCATTTTCATGGGAGACTTTTTGTGGTAGTTTCATAAAGCCAAAGACAAAGAGTGCCTAAGGAATCTACCATATCTCTTTACTATAAACAAAAGTATTTCTAGGAGGAAAAATTCCTTGTGAATTTTCAAATAGGTTCTCAAAGTTAAGGGAATTCATGGATCAGTATTGATTATCACTTTTGAAGAATAACATCAATTGCAACAAATCTGACACATGTGGTCTCTAAGCTGCTGTCTTCTGCATCCAGTGATAAGGCGTGGTACCCAAACTCTAGAGCTTTGCGGGTTTTGTCAGAAATCACCTGTGAAGGTTAAGAATTGGATTCCATAGACGTAGATGTCAGGGTTTTTATATTTGTTTGTTTTGTTTATTTTGTTTTGTTTTATTTTTCAAAGTATTTTCTGCTATTTTCTCCATCACAAGATGATGGATTCAGGAAGATGAGTGAGATTCCTGAGGGCAAGATAGGAGAGAAACTCATCATTAACCCTACATCCTACAGAGGGCTAATATCCAAAATATATAAAGAACTCAGGAAGTTAATCTCCAGAAAACCAAATAACCCAATTAAAACATGGGATACAGAGCTAAACAGAGAATTCACAAAAGAAGAATCTCGAATGGCTGAGAAGCATTTAAAGAAATGTTCAAAGTCCTTAGTCATCAGAGAAATTCAAATCAAAACGACCCTGAGATTTTATCTTATACAATCAGAATGATCAAGTGAAAAACCTCAAATGACAGCACATGCTGGCAAGGATTTGGAGAACGAGAAACACTCTTCCGTTCCTGATAGGATTGTGTACTGATACAATCACCCTGGAAGTCAATCTGGAAATTCATCAGAAAATTGGCATATACTCAAAAGTTTTCCCACCATACTACAAGGATACATGCTCCACCATGTTCATAGCATCCTTATATGTAATAGCCAGAAGCTGGAAACAACGTACATGTCCCTCAAACAAAGAATGGATACAGAAAATGTGGTTCATTTATGCAATGGAATACCATTCAGCTATTAAAAGCAAGAACATCATGAATTTTTCAGGCAAATGGATGGAATTATAAAATATTATGCTGAGTGAGGTAACTTGGACCCAAAAGAACATACATGGTATATACTCACTGATTAGTGGATATCAGCCCAAAAGTACAGAATACCTAGGATACAACCTATAGACCATAAGGAGTTTAACAAGTAGAAAAGGCGCAAGTGAGGATGATTCAATTTCACTTAGAAGGGGAAGGAAATAATCACGGAGAAAGAGGGAGGGCAGGAGTTGGGTGGGAGAAGGGAGGGTGAGAGGAAAAATAGAACAGAATCAGGTATGGGGAAAATGGGGGTAGGAGAGAAGCCCAGAGGGCCAAGAGAATGAATTGAGATAAGCAACATCGGGGGTGGGGAGTGGCACGACCCTCTAGAATGTACCTGAGACCTGAGAGGTGAGAGCCACTAAGGACTCAATGAGCCCATTGACCTTAGCAACAATGCCCAACATTGGGTGGGTAGAGGGAACTCGAAGAACCCACCTCCAGTACACAGACAGGGCTTCAAGGGGGCACTAACCAACAGTCAAAATCTGTGACCCAGAATTATTCCTGTCTAAAAGAACTGCAGGGGCAAAGAAGAAGAGACTGAAGAAAAGGAGGTCCAATGACCAGCCAAACTTGTGATCCAGTTCATGGGAGACCACCAAGGCCTGACACTATTACTGATGCTATGATATGCTTACAGACAGGATCCTGGCATGATCATCCCCTGAAAGCCCCTACCAGCAGCTGACTGAGACAGAAACAGATACTTACACCCAACCATTGAACTGAAGTCAGAGATCCCTATGGTTGAATCAGGTGAAGGACTGAAGAAGCTGAAGGGGAGATGGACCCCATAGGAAGACCAGCAGTCTCAACTTATCCAGACTCCAGGGAGCTCCCAGAGACTGAGCCACCAACACAAGCCTGTTGGAGGCTCCTGGCACAAATATAACAAAGGTTGGCCTGTTCAGTCCTTGGTGGGAGAAAATGCCCTTAATCCTTGAGAGACTTGAGGCCCCAGGGAAGGGGGAAGCCTGTGGGGAGGAACCACACTCTTGGATGCAAGGGGGAGGAGGAATGGGATTAGGAACTGTAGGAGGGCAGGCCAAGAGTGAGGGCAAGGATGGGAATGTAAATAAATAAAATAATAAAAATTATAAGAAATAAATAGACCCCTCTACCCCTTTTTGAAATATCCATGAATGAAGTTCTCAGCTTCCCATCCTAGATTTTAATTAATGGTTCATTTGTAAATTTTAAGTCGACATTATTCAAAATTCTCACATCAACTTTGATGATTCTCACACAGATTGGCTGATATAAGGATTTAGATGATCAAGAACCACCCTGCTATACCTATTGAATGAAGGAAGCAGAAGCAGTCTTATATTCAAAGAAAATATATTACAAGGCATTACCATCTTAGTCAACACTAATAAAACAGTAGATATGAATGTAAACAGAACTTGATTATAACATTTTCTTGATGTATCAAAAATTTTCACGATGCTTAAAGACTAATAAAAACTATAGACACTAAATTTTTAGGATGTCATTAACTTTAATTTCTCAGATGATGTTGTTTTACTCTTTTCACACCTCTAATTGAATTTTTGCTTCTTTCAGGAAACAAACACACAGAAAGTACAAGAACAATTTTTCAGTAATTTTGCTTCTATGCACTCTATGTTTTCAGAAAATAGACATTACATTTTGCATGCAATCTTAAGAAAAAGAAAAAGTGTGCATAGTTTCTCATCTGCTATTTGTGAACAGAAATCTGAGCCACTCGAGCTTGTACTTCAGTGATGTTCCTAACAGTATGGCAAGTAATATTTGATGCACCTGATAAGAGATACTATCTCAAAAATTCAAGATGTATAACTCCTGAAGTATGATACATGAAGTTGTCCTTGGCTCCACAAACAAATATGCATTCAGAGAGAAAAAGACATGCACATGAATTAATATGTTATGGCACTAGATTCCTCTATATGGATTTAGTGGGTCATTTAATCATATCACACATAATTAGATGCATATGATACTTAGTAAGAAGGCTAATGTATACATTATGTTTAACTGGTTCCTTTTGAAATCTCCAGTTTTTCTAGTTCAATCTTTATATGGTAATGAAAATATAATACCTTGTGTCAATTAATACATTAATTATTTTCATAGTTTTGAAGTGTTAATTCTATAAATTGTTTTATGAGTTTGTGAGAGTAATGGTTGTATGTGTAATTAAGTGAAATCACTTTATGTATGCACATGAGAATGATTCAGACCAGTGATACAGAGTAGAATAGGGATAATAAGGGGCTTTAAAGTTCTGAGATGAAGCTAAATTCATCTCAGGATTTTAATGCCATGAGCAGGGACTGAAACAATTTATTCTATTTCTTTTAAAGAAGACATATTTCAAACATAGTTGATATGTAGATTTGATTATATAAACGTGAAAGCATTTTATTGTGTCTTTCATTTGCTCAATATAATATGAACTATGAACACCAGCTGAAAATATTATGTAGAGGTGAATGGATAAGGGTAGAAAACTCTTAGAATATGTTTTAAACAGTATTATTTCAAGAATTACAGTACAATATTTGTGGAGTACCTGAATTATTAGTAAAGAATACTACTAAGTTAGTGATTGAATAACATTGATTTATTGTTAAATATATTTAAGCTTTCCCTGTTGATTGTGACAAGGTAGCGAGTATATAGTTAAGAAAAACTACAATAATTATGAACTAATCATATAGATATAAAGGTAACTGGAAATATGGAGTCAGAGTCTAGGACTGGGTGATACATCTCACACTGACAATATTATTGTATCCTAAAGGTCATACAAGCTTTGTAAATGTGGTTTTCCTCCAAGTTCTGTAATGGGAGGTGATTTCAACATGAAAAGTCCACATAAGTTCAAATAATTGAGTGCTTATGCCATTTGGTTAAACTGTTTGAGAAGGATTGGGAAGGATTGGTTTGTTGAATGTCTGTCATTAGGGGTGGACACTGAGGTTTCAAAAGAATTTGGCCATTCTTAGTCTCTCTCTCTCTCTCTCTCTCTCTCTCTCTCTCTCTCTCTCTCTCTCTCTCTCTCTTTCTCTCTCACTCACTCGCTCTTGCTCGCTCTCTGACTTCTGCTTGTGGATGTAAGCTTTCAGCTACTGCTCTAGAACCATGCCTGCCTGTCTGCTGCTGAGATTCCTGTCAGGATGCCCATGTCCTGATCATTGAACCTGAAGACTCCCAATAGACTCTTTCGTCTATAAGTTACACTGGTTCTAGTGTCTCTTCACAGAAATTGAGTAGTAACTAAGATCACCTGGAACTGTTTTAATGATACAAATATTTTTACCTGGAGGCTAAAATTCAGTGAACTTCTTTTTTAAGTTTGTTTTGTTATTTTTATACTTTGTTCATTTATTTATATTGAGAAACAGTCTACACTTGCCTATAAGTTGCTATATATGCTAAAGATGACTTTGAATTCTGATCCTTGTATTTCCAGCCAAATGCTGAGTTTACAGGCCTACCCAGTGCATTTACTGGTTATTTTCTGGAGTTAAGTCTATAGTCATTTCATATCATGAGGTTATCTCAACAGATGTAATACCTAAAGAAACAATGGCTAAATGTAATGAAACATTTATGAACCCTGATGTTCCCAATGAAATGAAATTTAGAAGTCATTTATGTTAAGTACTCCTATCTTATTTTGAATATAAAGGTAATGGATAAATCCTTCAATTTTCTAGGAAGCTGTACTATAGAGGCAGATGCTCCACTATCTACTAGGAAAGATATTCTCTACTAAATTATGCAGATGTAAAATCCACAAAAGAAATTATCTGTAAGTGTCTCATACATGTACAAAATGAAGTAAGTGAAGTGTGTTCTTTTAAGTTTAAGTGACTAATGTAAATGTCGAAATCAGTGATGTCCATAAAATGTCAATAAATGAAGGCTTACTTATTCAAACTTGCTATAGCAAGGAAGCCAACCACCATGATTTGCATTTGGCAGAGACTCAAATATAAAACAGTGGAAAATTTTCTCAGAAAAAACAAAGTTAAGGCTTTTGCTAAACTCTAACAGGAGGCTGTTAGGATTTCTATATGCTTGGCCCAGGGAGTGGCACTATTAGGTGTGGCCCTGTTGGAGTAAGTGTGTCCTTGTTGGAGTAGGTGAGTCACTGTTGGTGTGGGCTTTAAGACCATCCTCCTAGCTGCCTGGAAGCCAGTATTGTGCTAGCAGCCTTCAGATGACGATGTAGAACTCTCAGCTTCTCCTGCATCATGCCTGCCTGGATGCTGCCATGTTTCTACCTTGATGATAATGGACTGAACCTCTGAACTTGTAAGCCATCCACAACTAAATGTTGTCCTTATAATGGTTGCCATGGTCATAATGTCTGTTTACAGCAATAAAACCCGAACTAAGGACACAGACTTTTAGCATAGAGTCCTGCAAATGCCAAAATACACACTGATAAATCCTTACATGAACTGTGTGACATCTGCTTATAAAATATGCATATACTTTTGTATGTTATCCTAACATCATCTCTAGATTACTTATGAAATCTCAAACAAGGTGTTATAAGTTTTTGTTAATTTTCATCATATAAGAATAATGACACTGGGTTGGAAAGATGGCACAGCAGTTAAAAGCACTGACTGCTCTTCCAGAGGTCCTGAGTTAATTCCCAGCAACCACATGGTGGCTCAGAACCATCTGTAATGGGACCCACTCCCCAATTCTGGTGTGTCTGAAGGCAGCTACAATGTACTCATGAAAAAAAGAAACCAAGAGATATAATGATTAAAATGAATATAAAAGTGATATAATTCAAAACAATGATAAAATGGATATGTCATATATATATATATATATATATATATATATATATATATATATATATATATATATATATATAATTAACTTTGTAATACTCACATGTGGAAAACATGGAAATAGAGGGATAGAGGGCCTGTTGCCAAAGTGAAGTTGTTGGTTGCTGATTGTTGATAGACAGGCCTGAATCTTCAAGAATGGCCCCCATAGACTAATTTGTGTGAATGCTTGGAACATAAGCACTGGCACTATTGAGAGGTGTGTCCTTTTTAGAGTAGGTATGGCCTTGTCTGAGGAAGTGTGTAACTGGGGACAGGCTTTGAGGTCTAGGAAATTCAAGGCTGGCCAGAGTGACACAGTCTCTCCTTGCTGCCTATGAATGAAGATAGAGAACTCTCAGCTCCAGCACTATGTTTGCCTGTACTGCCATTCTTCTTTCTATAATGATAATGAACTAAACCTCTGAAACTGTAAACCAACTCCAGTTAAATGTTTTCTTTTATAAGAGTTGCTGTGGTCATGGTGACTATTTGAGCAAGAAAACCCAAACTAAGACAGGCCAGTTGGAACAGAGGTTTTTAGTGGGCTTTTAGGCTAGCTACTTTAGAGCTCTATTTCCAAACATGATATGGACATGTTTACATTTGCATGGTTTATTTTGTTTATTCATAATTTCATTAATTTTTTCAGCATTTAGGACTTTTTTGAACTTAGAAATTTTACTTTTCAATTTGTTATTTTATTTTTTTAAATTATTTTATTTATTTACATTCTAAAAGTTGTTTCTACCTGTTTAAAAAAAGCATGGCAATTCATTGCACTTGCACACTACTAGACCACTGAGTGATAGAAGTACCTAGTTTTACTTAACTACATTTGTAGCTGGGATGGGTAAATGTGGATGGACATATATATTGAATGTGCCTATGGGAGACAGATGAGTGTTTTGGATTCCACTGAGGTGGAGTTGCAGGTGTTTGTGAGCTGCCTGATGTAAGTCCTCTGGAAGAGCAGCAAACACTCTTAATCACTTAGTCATCTTTCATGCCCTATTATCAGAATATTGTATGAAAAATATAGAAATAATTTTTTAATACCCTTGAGAGATAGCAATAAGTATATTTTGGGAAGCTACTTTCCAGAAAAGTATAACATAAAAGAACAAGAACATGGAAAGCAAATGCAATACAGAGCCAACAGAAAGGCACAAATAACTAAAACGAATATGACAAAATCAAAGCCAGAATGTAAATTAGGACCAGAGTGACTGAAGGAAGCAAAATATCTATAAATCTTTGACAATAATATTAATGAGAACATATATACGTACACACATGGGGTGGGGGGATACAAATGTGTGGTATTCTTTTTTTGACACAAACCTGAGTTATCTGAGAAGAGAGAACATCAGTTAGGGAATTGTTTCCATCAGACTTGTCTGTGAGCATTTCTGTGAGACATATTATTGAATAATGTTTGATTTGGAAGATCCCAATCTACTGAGGTGAGTACCACCCCATAGAAGGTGGTTCTAGGTTGCCTAAGAGCAAAGACTGAGCATGGAGAAGCACAAGCTGATAAGCAGCCATTATTCATGGTTTCCACTTCAGTTCCAGATTCTTGCATTTAGATTCTACTTTGGCTGATGATGAACTCTAATCTATATTACTTAATAGTATTATACCACATAAATACTTTTATCACCAAGTTGCAAATTTCATCACAGAGAGAGCTAATTAAGGCTGTAATATATAAAATAAGATATTTGAAAAAGTAGAATGTACATAATTAAAATAATATGGAAATTTATACAACATACAGAGATTAAACACTCTTGAAAAATATAGTTAACACAAATTGGCATTTGGATGAATTAGACTGAGTAAAGGAATGATGACCGTAAGAAGAGATGAAATGGTAATAATCCCATGTTGACATGACAAGCCTAGAAGATTATCACCTACATATGATAGTAGGAGTAAGAAATATATGATAATTGTCTTCCCAATATAGAGGGTGAGGTCAGTTTAATTTTAACAAGCTTAAACCACAAATTAAATTAATAAGTATGCATCAGTGAGGAAATTATATACAGAATATTAGCTACATTTTATATGTGGGTATCAAAATATTTACAACATCTTGCTTACTAGCCTCCTGTTTTCATGCTTACTTCTCTATACTGTTTCTTGTACATTGGCACTCTTTTTTTAGGAAAGTCTACAATGATGATCCCTCTTTTCTCAAAATATTTTATTATCATCCCATTTAATTTACAGTTAACCCCAAAGTAATGAGGCTAGTTGATGTCACAAACTTCATTGGTTGCTTTGTCCCAATGGTGCAATGTTGTCTAACTTGTTCACCCACAGTGGACTTCCCACTGAAATACTCCAAGACTACTCCTGCTTGAAGCTCTGGCCCTTGCTTCTATACCTAAATACTCTTCTTACAATGATTCTACATATATCTCCCATAGATTATCTGTCTATTCTATGATATTAGCTGGCATGGTTATACTTAGTTGTCAACTTGACTACATCTGTTGGGAAACACACCTATGAGAGAATTTTGCTAGGTTTTAGGTAGATGAATCCACTTCTGGTCTAAACCTTTGAGGTAGGAAAACACACACCTTTGATCTGGATCTTGAGGAGAGAAAACACACCTTTACTCAATGCAATCCCTACTGCTGAAAATCTATATAAAGACATTGAAGAATGAAACATTTTCTCTTTGCCTGGTCGCCCTCACCTTGCTAGCACATCCATTTCTTCACTGGCATTTGAGGCTAATTCTTCTAGATTCCAAGTGTTCTGAAGACAAGCTGAGACATTCAGCATTGTGCAGTGAGATACTACTGGATATAGATCATTTTCTCTCTCTCTCTCTCTCTCTCTCTCTCTCTCTCTCTCTCTCTCTCTCTCTCTCTTTCTCTCTCTCTCCCTCCCTCTCTCTCCCTGTCCTCTATATAACTGTCATCTATCTATCATCTATCTAACAGTCGTCTATCATTTATATATCTATCCATCTCCCTTATTGCTATAGCTCTCTCTATATCTATATAGATGTAGTCATGGATATGTATTACATATATATCGATGTACATACATATGTAATATATATATATATATATATAATATGTATAATAATAATTTTCATTCTAAAAATTCTGACAACCCTGACTAATACATACTATTAACCAGAAATGTTTATAGAACAACAGAAGTTGAAAGAGAAGTCTTTTAAGTATCTGGAATAGACTTTTCAATTTGTCAACACCAACAGCTACTGATGCCTCTCCAGTCATTCCCTGTCCTGGGAAGAGATAGTACTGAAAGGCCATGGTATGAAGTGTGAAGTATATTGCAAACTTAACAAGATGAATGCATTTGATTATTCTGATTGACTAATATAAGTTGTAATCCATTTGTTGATAGTGTACATGGAACTTTTGATAGTTTGTGGAAAATGTTTCTGCTGGTTGGTTGTTCTTAGCATATATAGATATTGACAGCAGATAGGGATGATCTATATGATAGAATTAAGCAACTTATAGAATTTTGAAAAATGATGAAGAATAACAAAAAGATAGTGATAAAACGTACTGATTCCAAAGTGCATGGACTTAAAAGGTTTATATTCTTCTCTGGAAGAGAATATTCTTTCTAGCAGTCACAGAGCTCAAGTTGCAGAAAATAAAACTAAAGTTCTCAGTATATGGTTGCATGAATTATAGCAAAAATTCAAGTACCAACCTCAGAGTGTGTGGGTTGTTAAAGTAAGGACATTACTTGGTAATGAATGGGATTCTATTTGGGATGGAGATATTTGAAAGGATACTATTGAATAGGAGAATTTGAATCAGATTATCACTTCTTTATCTTAACTGGGAAAGTAGTACCCCGAGCCGCACCCCTTCAATTATTGCCTTTTTCATCTTCAACTGAGGAAATTAATCCTTAATTACCTTCTATACTAGCAGTGACATTTTTGGAAAGAAATGCCAGGAAAAACAATAGTGATAACTGAAGTAGAAAGTTCTGGTTTCTTTTCAGACTCAGTTGTGTCAGATGATGTTCTTCTGAAAATTGTCTCATGAAAGGATGATTTTGCTGAAGCAGATCCATGGGAGATGTTTTCCTGAAAACAGACATATGGTGTTTTCCTGGAAGCTGTCTGGAAAAAGGCATATGATGTTTTGCTAGAGCTGATTCATGAGAGAACATGTTATATTTGGAAAGTGTATAAATACAACCTAACAGACAGTGGGACACTGCTGTGTGGTATTGGTTCAACTTGCCACTCTTTGTTGTTCTTTATTGGCCTTTGCTGACATTGGTCTTCTCAGACAATGCTGGGGCAGTAGTTTGCCTTACCTTCTTTGGTGATTATCATTTGTTGTGACTTTGTAGAGAGAAAAGCACCAAAGATTTTATGGTGATATTCCAGGGTCTTCTGGACACTTCTGTGGACTCAGGCTTATTGTTAGAGCCTCATAGGTTCTTCTGGATTGAACTATCTTTGGTGATTCATGAACGATGTTTGTGAGTTGATAGAGCTGATTTATGTGAACTGAACTGTTGATATCCTGACAAGTCAGATTGGATTTGCAGCAAAGAACTATTTCTAAAAACTTCCACACCCTTATTAACCCTATTAATCATTCATTTCCATTATTTCTAGTGGGTGGTGGGCTACAAGGGATGTTAAAGCATTTAAGTACATTAAAATAGGCTTTGAAACTTAAATGTATAGATGTCCCAATGGCCCAACAATAGTTGTCTCTAGACCTATAATCAGGCTTAAGACAAAGCAGGCTTCTAGAGGATAGTATGAAATTGTAGTTCATAAGGAGCTACTCAGCACTACTAAAGAGCTTAAAACATTGACTAATTCATTGAAGCACCATTCTGGAGAATATGTCTGGGAAAAGATTTTAAGTGTGTGAGGTAATAGAAGAAGGAACATAAAACTAGAACAGGCTGAGTTTATTGATATGGATTCTCTGATTGGGGATTCTAGGTTTAATTATGGAAATTTGAATAGTTTAAAAAAATGTGTCATATGTTTTCTTGAATGGTTGGCTAAAGCAGTTGTCAAGAAATGGCCTATGAAAGCAGACTTGGAGATCCCTGATATCACTTGACTTCATGTTGAGGAGAGGATCTTGAGGCTCAGAAACATTGTAATTCTAGAGTATGTTTGTACACTGTATAAAACCTAATCTTGCACATTGAGAAGGCCCAAAAGACATGCCATTAGCTAATCTTATAAGATGCAAAATAGTGAAAGGGGCACCAGCACATTGAAAGAGTTTTATTGTTTTTTCTTTGTGCCAGATTGAAGTAATTAATATAGGTTTGACTCCAGAGATCAATGTATTAGAATGCTTGGGTCACAGGGAGTGGTACTATTAAGAGATGTGGCCTTTTTGGAGTAGGTGTGGTCTTGTTGGAGGAAGTATGTCACTGTGGGTGTGGGCTTTGAGCTTTCCTATGTTCAAGCTCAGCCAAATGTGGAATTCCAATCTTCTTCTGGCTGACTTCAGATAAAGATGACAAGTTCTTGGTGCCTCTAGAACAAGTCTGCCTGCAGGATGTCATGCTTCCCACCATGATGATACTGGAGTGAATCTCTGAAACTTTAGTTTATTACCCAATTAAATTTTTGCCTTCATAAAAATTGTTTTGGCCATAGGGGTCTCTTCACAATAATAAATCCCTAACTAAGACACAGACCTTAGGGCTAGTGTTCTCATTTGGACCAATTAAAAGCAATGGGCCCCAAGGTAGCAGGGACAGGTGGCAACACTTAAGCACCAATGCAAGGTAATCATACTTATCGTAATCTACAGCATAAACAAGACAGCGCTCATAGTTGCCTGTTCTGTAATGATCACGGACAGGCAAAATCAGCTTTATGGTGTCACTACTCATGTGGACCTTTGGTATTGTTTAATTAATCAAAGTGTTCTCAGGTATGAAAGAGATACTTTTTTGTTTGATCTGTATAAGCAGAAATTTTCTGAAAAAAAAAAAGTTAAAGAAAAGCTACATTGGATCATGACAAAATACAACCTCAGTTTGCGAATCAATTTCCAGATTTGAGCCAGTTTTCAGAACAGGAATCCTTTGAATGAAGGGAAAGTCAGGTGCCCTTAAGGAAGGACTTTGATAAAGTATTTAAAAGTTTTATGCTTAGCATTTCTTTGGGGCTTCACTGGAGGGATGTATGGCCTTTTACAAAGGCAACTGTACACCAGGTGAGAGGAAACAACCAGAATCCCTGGGATCTATTGGATATTCATTCTGACTTAGTACTGATTCTGAGACATCCTAAGGAACTGTGTTGCTCTTCAGTTAAAGTTTGAGCTCATGCAAGTCAGGCAATAAATGGAATTTTGGCTGAAGTCTGAATCATAGCTGTTCCAGTGAATCCCCAGACCCATCCTGTGTTTATTTCCCAAGTTTTTAAATACGAATTTGGATAGATATATTTAAAAGTTAGCAGAATATCACATCCCTAGAGGAATTGCAGAAATCAGTCTAACCATCAAGGATATGAAAGATGTATGGGTGTTGGTACATCTCCCTTTAACACTCCTATGTCACCTGTGCAGAAGACAGATTATGGAGAATGACAGTTGACTATGAAAACTTATTCAAGTAGTGACTACAATTACATTGCTACACCAGGTATGGTGTCTTGACCTAAGCAAAATAATACATTTCCTGGTACAGGGTATGCAGCTATTGATCTAGCAAATTATTTCTATAGGTATCTGACCTTGAGAGCAACCAGAAGCAATTGTTTTCAGTTGCCAAGGCCAGCAGTATATTTTACTTCAATGATATATCTTTAACTCTCCTGTTCTGTGTTATAACTTAGTGGGAATCTCAATCATCTGTCTCTTCCAGAAAATATAACATTGGGGCACTATTTTGACAAAATTATCATGACTGTACCAAGTAAGCAAGAGATTGCAACCACTTTGAAATCCTTGGTAATCCACATGTGCATCAGAGAATAGGAAAGAAATCCAAGGGCTTTCAACTCAGTGAAATTCTTAGGAGTCTGGTGGTGTAGGCATGCAGTGATATTTCTTTTAAGGTTAAGGATAAGTTACTGTGCATGGTCCCTCCCACCACTAAAAGAAGCACAATGTTTAGTGGGCCTATTTAGATTATGGAGACAGTACATTCCTCACTTGGGTGTGTTATGCTGGAACATAAACCAAGAGACTAGGAAAGCTGCTAGTTTTTATGGAGCTTAGAACCTGAGAAGACTCTTCAATAGGTCCAGTATTCTGTGTAGGCTTGTCTACCACTTAGATCATATGATCCAGAAGACATGATGATATTTGTGGTGTCAATGGCAGACAGGTATGCTATTTGAGCACTTTGGTAGGCGCCTATAGGTGAATCACAAAGATATCTTTGGGATTTTGGAACAGTGCTTTGCCAATATCTGCAGACAATTATTTTCCCTTTGAAAGATAGTTCTTGGACTACTATTGGGCCTTATTGAAAAGTGAAAGCTTGACAATAAATCACCAAGTTGTCTGAACTGAGTTGTACATCATGATCTGGCTTTATCAGTTGACTAAGAAAGAGAAAACTAGGGCCTTTGTTACTGATGGTTCTTTATGCAGGCACCTTCCAGAATTGATAAATGTGTTCAATAACTTAAAACATTATCTGTTTTTTTCTTTTTTTTTAGCTCATTACCCTGTAAGAGCAAAGATAGACCAAGATTTATTTAATCAAGCTTTACAGCTCTACCTGGGCAGTCGTTTATCTATTTTAATCTTCCAAAATAACCTGGCTACTTCCCAGCCAAAATCTCTGTGATACTTGCGTTTTAATATTGGTCTGGATCTCTGGTCATCAGATATATTTTTCCATGGTGTCTCCCCTTGCTATTCTTGTGGCTGAATCTGACTTACTCTTTTCTATCTCCCTTCTCTTTGCTGACATAAGTCTTGCCCTGTTCTTTCTTCTTCCCAGCCTGGTTTATACAAACTTGAGACAGAAGACTCATGACATAAGTATTACAAGGCTATATCCTGACTGAAACAAGAAATTAGAGAAATAAATTTGCATGTGAATAACACGAGGATATTTCTACCACAGCACACAAAACATTATGCTTATGGTGGGGAAAACTTCAGGCACTATGCATGGTCATGCATTTTGTTTGAAAGGAGAAATGGCGGATGTGTGATTGCTCTGATTCATAGGCTATATCCAAAGAATTGACTAAATGATTAAGGACTTGGAAATATGATGATTAAAAAAATGGTGAAAAAGATATCTGGGGAAGAAATATGTGGATAGAGGTTTCCATATGGGCAAAAGATATAAAAATTCTTTTGTCCCATGTAAATGCTCATCAAAAGGTAACATCAGCTGAGGAGGAGTTCAAAAATTCTGAAGATAAGATAACACATTCTGTGAAAAATAAGCCTCCCTCCCTTGTCATTTTGTCATTGCCTAATGGTCATGTGAACAAATTGGTCATGGTGGCAGAGATGGGAGTTATGGGTGGCCTCGTCATCATGGACTTCATTTACCATGACTGGCCTGTCTACAACTGCTGTTGAGTTCTGTATCTTCCAACAGCAGAGACCAACACTAACCTTCAGATATGGAACCATTCCCCAGGGTGACTTGCTAGTGACCTGGTGGCAGGTTTACTACATTTTACACTTCCTCAGTAGAAAGGACAGCACTTTGTCCTAACTGAAGTAGATACTTATCTTGGTTATGGTTTTGGCTTTCCTGACTTTAAGTTTTTTGACAAACCACCATCCATGGACTTACACAATGCCTTATCCACTGTCGTGGTATTTTACACAGTATTGGTTCTGACTAAGGAATTTACTTCATACTCAGAGAAGTATGAAAGTGGACGCATAATCATGGCATCCACCAGTCTTCTGATATTCACCATCATGTTGAAGCAGCTGAGCCACAAAAGGTGGAATGACACTGTTACAACCTGGACATCTGGGACAGAGTTCTCCAGAAGGTAGTATAGGCTTTGAGTAAGCATCTAATGTATAGTATGATTTCTCCGGTGGCTAGGGTCCAGGAAAAAAGAGGTGGAAAAGGGAATAATAGTTTCACTCATTTTTGCTTCCTATTCCTTAGACCTATTCCTTAATTTCTGCTGACCTAGAAATTTTGTTCCAGAAAAGAGAGCAATCCTACCAGGAACAACAATAAATATTCCATTGAACTGGAAGCTCAGACTTCTTCCTGTTCATTTTGAAATTCTGATGCCCTTAACCAACTGACTTAAAAAGGAATAACAGTATTTGGAGGGATGATTGACCCCAGCTCCCTTGAAAAAATTGAATTGATTCTCCATAATGGAGGTAAGAAAGATTGTATCTGGAGTACAGGAGATCCTACAGAGTGTCTTTTGGTGTTACAATGTTCTCTGATTAAAGTCATTGGAAAATTCAGCACCCTATTCCAGACAGGATAACAAAAGGGACTAACTAGTCAGTAATGAAGTTATGAGTTACACCTCCAGGAAAAGACTCAAGACCTTGTGGCTCTTGCCAAGGGTGGAGGAAATATAAAATGTGTAGTAGAGGAAGGTAATTATAAGTACTTGTTAAGGCTATGTGACCAGTTGAGGAAATGAGGATTAGAGTTGACATGAGTATATTCGGTAAAGAATACTTTTGCACAGATATTTGTGGGTTTGTTTTCAATCTCTTTATTAGGTGTTACAGTAACAATTAAGAGAGCATGAGTGGTCATCATATTTAAGTTTGAGATATTAAATGAATGCCCCATTGTAATTTAAAATGGATTTGAAGTTGTATAAGTAATGCCTATATAATATTATACATAACAGTGGTCTGGTTAAATATATAATGCATTTTTATTGTACATGTGAAAGTTATGTTTAGGCATTATAATGATCAGATTATAAATTCACACATACATGCATATGTACATATATACACATCTATCTATCTATCTCTATCTCTATATCTATATCTATCTATACAAAGATACACAGACTCAATCTATAAAATCTGTTACTCTAGTGAGCTCTGACTAATACAATATCACAAGAGACATTCCTTCTTCATGATCCCTATGGACATTATTGTACCTCCTTTGCCTACCCTTCCTCACAGAAAGCCATTGACTGCAGTGAGAATAGAGAATGGTTTTTTATGCAACAAACATACTTTTATATCACTAAAATGAGCAAATAATTCAAATGATATATTCACAGAAGAAGAATGAAAGTATTAGATGTACGTGAAATGAAGGATACAATTGATCACAGCCCTGTGCCAATCAGTCTGTTCAGAAAATGAAGTTTGTGATGCAGAGTGTGCTCTTCAAGGTATATAAGTTTTAATTTACAAATTAATGTTATAGTAGTGAGCATACCCCTACTGCAAAGATAGGATATAATGGACTATTATGAGGGTTAAATGAATAATAAGTACATTCTTGGAAGAGTAAGGGATTCATTTGCTATATAATATTTTTATATAGAGAAAAGATAAAGATATTTATACCCGGAGTTGATCTAATACAAATGTAAAGCCTAAACAATGAGTTAAGAACTGATAGAAGGAGAAACTAATATTATATTGACATAGATCATTTTACAAATAATAGTAAATAGCCAAATACCTCATATGTTTCCTAAACAGACATCATACTTCTTGTTTTATGGTCAAACATATATATGTGTCCATAAAAAATTCATGAAAGAAATCATTCCTTAAAGCATTGCTTTATCTACTAGATATATTGGAGTGCTATGTGTCAACAGCTAAATAACATGTAAAATGCAGTGAGTATATAGAATAGAGAGTGAGAATCAGAGTTTTAAAACATAGGTATAAACAAAAGAAAGGATGAGAGAGCTATGGGCTAATGTAAATTAATAATCATGTACCAACCCATAAATAATAATTCAAAGGTGTATGCCTATTACTAGACATCTACATATTGAACATATTAACCTGACTTCCATCTGAGGAAAGTGAGTGGCATTTGGTAAACACTGAATGGACACTTCAATAAGATCAAGCAGTTTAGAGAAACCCGTTTTTTGACAGGCCAACATGCAGAGCATTTTGAAGGCCTTGAAGGCCTGTAGCCATCCTTAAATTATGCTGACTGAAGTTTTGTTCTAACACTAAAAGCAATGCCAGGTCTAGGTGTGGTAGCCATCACTGTAGACCAGAACCAGTTTTCAAAGGGTCTGAGGAAGAATTGGGGTGATTATCAAAAAAGGAAAATTTCTCTTTTTGGCACTTTTGGATTTCTTCACATTGTTACACATATTTTAAATAAGCTTTTCATATTTTCTTTGAAATATTTCACATTCAAAATTTAGGAGAACTTCCAGAGAAATCAAACCAACATACAGACACAGGTATAAAGGTATCCAAGCAAAATGCATTGCTGCTTCCTGGTCTATCTTAGCTTCTTGCTGATAAATGTATCTATCCCATTGTCACTGCTACTGCTGTACTTCCATGATATCGGAACTGAGCTTCCTGAGCCTTTTAATGTGGACTGAAGACCAGCGAATTTCCAGGAAGCCCCAAACCTTGAGTACTAACTTAGAATGGGTTGAGGCATAAAGTCTTCTGGATTGAGAACTTGCCAGTTCTCAGTCTCTGTAGAATACACACACACACACACACACACACACACACACACACACACACACACACACACACACACGCACAGACAAACACACACATGCATGGCTGTCCTTCCACCCATTTTATATAACAATGAGCTACCTCTTTCCTCAGGGTTATTGATACAATAATAAGAGCATTTGTGACTCTCACATTTTTATGCCTGAAATTATTCATTCTAGAACTATACAAGCATTGTAACCATCTATTCAATATATCCTCTTGAATGTCAATTATATACATACATGTATATAATATATATTATGTATTATATAATTATATATGTTATATTTATTATACATATACTATTGCATATATTATATGTATTAGGGTTTACAATTGTGAGCAGACTCCATGACCAAAGCAACTCTTATAAAGGACAGCATTTATTTGGAACTGGCTTGTAGGTTCAGAGGTTCAGTCCATTATCATCAAGGCAGGAACATGGCAGCATCTAAGCAGATATGGGACTTGAGGAGCTGAAAGTTCTACCTCTTGTTCCAAAGGCAACCAGGAGAAGACTGGTTTCTAGGTAGCTGGGATGAGCATCTTAAAGTCCAAGCCCATAGTAACACACCTACTCCAACCGTGCCACACATCCTAATAGTGCTACTTCCTGGGCCAAGCATATGTAAACTCTCTGGCCTCCATTAGCTTGTTAAAACACAAGAGTATATGGGGGTCATATCTAGCCACAGCAAAATAAAAATTAATGTATTTAGTTCAACTTTGAAAAATCCCATAGACTATATCAGTCTTAACAATGTTAAAATTCCAAAGTCTAAAAGTGGAGATTCATCCAATCACTTAATTATAATCTCCAAGCAAGACAGAAAGTCAGCTGGGCAGACTCCAAACTCTGCACCCGCATGTCTGATATCAAAGTAATCTTCAGATCTCCACTCCTTTTTCATCTTTGTTGACTGTAACACAGTTCTTTCTCCTGGGCTGGTTCCACATCCTGTTAGCAGCTTTCCTCTGCAGGTGTTCCACAGCTCTGGTATCTTTAACATTTTGGGGTCTTCAAGGCAACTTCAACATTACCGCTTTTTGTTCCAATGTCTGGAATCCACATATGATCGTTTTGGGCTCCTCTAAAGGGCTCAGGTAACATCTACAGCTCTGCTCTCTGTAGCACTGTAGGCTCTGATCGACTCTATTCCAATACTGATGGTGCTGGCATCTCTAGTACACTGGTGTCCTTTGCTGCAATTAGGCTTCATCAATAATCTGTCATAGTCTTTCTTCATGGCGACAGGTTCAACTTCTTTGCATGACCCTTTAAGTCCTCCAAAACCAGTAGGACCTGGGTGATTCTTACACCTCACCAAGTTCAGCTGCAGTATGAGGTTCATCCTTGACTATCTCTGGAACGCAGCTTCTTTGTGCTCTCAGAAAACCACTTCCCAGATTTCACCTCATTGATCCTAGTCTCTTCTTAATCACTGCTAATCTCTGAGCTATAGCATCAATTGTTTCATTAGTCCCTTCTATTCTTAACTCTAATGTCAGAGCCACACGGCCAAGTCAACTGAGTTCTGCTGCTTGCTGGGGCTAGGACATGACTCATGTTGTTCTATTACATTATCACAAGCTTTCTGCTTTCCAACTCCTTCATTGCCTAAGCTTGATCGTCCTGGAACTTGCTCTATAGATAGGCCTTGAACTCAGAATTCTGCATGACCCTGTCTCCTGGGATTGAAGGTGTGTAGCATCATGCTTGGAATAAACTTAGCTCTTACCTCAAAGTTCTACTCTCTTAATCTGTTATTTCCTAGAAAATAGGATTCAACTCCATTCTACTTCCTGGTACCCATTGAATACTTCAATGATATATTTTGTATTTTTCCTTGCTAAGCTTGCTATGCTTGTTCATAATGTTCTGAATGTGACTTAACCAGATAACAAAGTCTTTTTTAGGCTTCTATGAGACAACTTAGCTGTCTGGAAGCCAGTCTTCTCCTAGTTGTCTTCAGATGAGTGTCTTAAGTTCACACCCACAGTGCACTACCTGTTCCAGCAAAGCCATACTTCCTAGTGCCACTCCCTGGGCAAGGCATATGTAAACCATTATATATATATTCATACACACAACACACACACACACACACACACACACACACACACACACACACTAATAATCGTTCTACTATTCCATAGAATCACTGTTTGGATACCAACCCATTACTATGACTGGACCAGCCACCAAAGAATCATGCCTAATGAAAAATATACTTACCTTATTTTTTGTTTTGTTTTAGAAAAATAAAGAGCTGATGTTTTTAAACATAAGTTTTTCGGGGGGGCAGTAATTTAAAATACTAGAAAGAGCTAAATGATAAGGGATCTTATGATGAATGTTTTACTGCTTGTTCAAGCATCAACAGAAGACTAAAATCACACAATTCTAAGAAAATTTTAGTGATGAAGTGGGGCAGAAGTTGTCTGTAGTTAGAGAAAGAATACTGACCCAACTATTAAGAAAATAAAATGTCATGAAACATAGTCATCTCTCTGTCCATTGATTATTGAACATAGTGTCAGGGGAATGTTTACCAGTCTTCCAATTGTTGATAGAAAAATGTGATACTAAACTTCCTGCCTTACCAATATTTTCTTCTAACATCTGAGACAGTAAGAAAAAGAAAAGTAAATTAAACAAACCTTAGTTAAATACTAGTGAAAGAATAAAAGCGTAGCAAGGAGATACAAAAAGAAAAAAAAGCACAGTATTTAAAAGGAACTCTTACAAAGTTCCTATAGGAAGGCAGCGTTCAGGCAGAGATTACTTAAATGAGAGAAAATTACTCACTTCGAAAGCTGTCTGCAAACCAAGAAAACGGTGGTCCAGAAATAGTGAAGAGTTGGTAAGCAGAACTGAGGGAAGAACTTCCCTTATATTTTGAGAAAGGGCACATGGCTTGAGTTCAGTGAACAGTGATGCCTGGCTAAAACTGAAAAGTGATGCTTTTTACGCTCTCATCCTCAGATGCTTAGTACAGATACTGTGCTTCATTCAGGCTTAATGGCAATAACTTGAGAGGTTTAGGCTGTGTGGCTAAGTCATGGTTGGTGCTGAAGTTTCAGGAAATAAAGTAAAGTATGATTATTGAAGTCTGATTGTGGTTGTATGAAAGCACAGCAGTGGATTTTGTTAAAGTCAAAATTTTTTGAACAAAATTAGGATGATTTACTGGATATATTAGATGCTGTGTGAAAGTTCAAAACAGAAAGATGACATCAAGATCTGAGGCTTGACTATCCTTATGATGGCAGTGCAATTGACTGGAATGGGGGCATGTTTTGAGTGTAGGGGAAAAAAAGCAGAAACAACAGCAACAACAAAAACAGTTTTCCTTTGCAGCACAGGAAGTTGGTTTTGCTAGTTCATATTTCAGTGGAAAGTTTGGGTAGAGTTGCAAAGCATGTAGAGTTCTAGAAGGACGAGGCAAGTAGGTCTAAAAGTTTGAGTTAAAAATTCTTATTTTTGAATTCAGAAGCCTGAAGGAAAGGATAAAATCTGGGTGATCTGTATGAATATAAATGAAAAGTTAATATTGATTTCTTGATACACAATATAGTTGTAAAACAAATAAACAAAGAGGGGAAAAACACAGAGAGCTACAAATAACTTACTATATGCATGTATTTATCTACTATCTGGTAAAAATACTTTATATATCTTATGATATAGACATAAAAATAAATGTGTTATATAGACAAGGTAAAAAAATAAGATCACCAAGTTATCTATAGCATTCAGGAACATCTGAAAACTACTTCCAAATGAGGTTAAAAGCTTGAGATTATAATATAAAATTAGGCATGAATAGACACATATGTATACACACATAATTTTGAAATTCATTTCAGTAGAAAAATGGGTTTGTTTTTAATCATGTATTTTACAGTTTTATAATTAATCCTGATCTACACACAGCCAAGAATGACTTTAAAAATACATGAAAAGACATTCTGAAGTATGCCACTAATTTTGATATATTTGTAAAACAAAACAAAATAAAATTCAACTGAAAATTGTCTAGGCTCTTGGTGATTGTTTTGAAATTATGTATTCAATATAGAATATTAAAAATACATTCCACATATTGAAATTGTCACAAAAATAAATCAGTGACAGAATTGTTCTGAAGACATCAATATCAGTTATTAGCTTTCTGGGGTCCATCAGACAAATAAAATATTTTCAAACCAATAATAATGCTTTGAAATTTAGAGGCATATGTTTCTATTTAAATTTAGATAGGCGAATAAAAATAATAATGGTTAAGTAAACACTTTATTCAAAAATGGTTTCATTATATCAGTGTTTTAAAGTTCATAATACATTGCATTTTAACAGTTTATTTTTTAAGAATTTTTAGTGGTAAATCAGTTTAAATTAAATCAATTTACAAATAACTTTTATACCAAACCATAAATATTAGTTTTCTCATTTAGTGACACTCTGTAGGAAATAAATGCACATATCTGCTGCTCAATAATCATCAATATCATAAATAAGAAAATTATATATTAAGTAATAATAATAAAATGATTCTCTAAATAAGAATCAATATTTTAGGTTCAAACATCATTAATAAGGCTACTTTAGATAGCTTTATGTCATTCAGTGAAAAACTATGCTAGATTTATGTACAAATATATGATGCATTATATATTTCTATACCTACCAATATAAATATACATATATGTGTGTGTGTGTCTCTGTGTGTGTGTGTATATATGTGTGTGTGTATATATGTGTGTGTATGTATATGTGTGTGCATGTATGTGTGTGTGTTCAAAACACTTTAACATTTTGACCAAGAAAATAGTACTGTTTGAAAATATATTGTCTTTATGACAGAGAATACCTTGGATAGAACACACGTTTCTGTTTTGATTTCAACTGATGGCAGCATCTTGAAAAGACAAATTCTCTCTGATTTCTGAATAAAACTTGGAGTACTTTTTGGTCAGGCTTGAGGGACTGATTTTTGTAACAATTATTAGAAAAATGGAAATAAACTGGTGTCTGTAAAAGGCTTTACTATACATGGCAAAACATTATAATGACTATAATGTTTATGTTACAAGAAAGAGAACTCCTAAGAAAGTCACATGAAAATGATTTTGTTGATTGAATTAGAACAAATACTATTGTGTGATAAAAAATTAGATGATTAAAAATGAGTTTTTCATTATCAAAATTGCAAGATTTTCAGAGGGAATATCCATTAAAACATAGATAGTTTTTAAAGAATATATCTCATTTTCCCCAAATAAATGGAGAAATTATGAGGCTATAGTTTTGACTTTTGAATTATTTTTCTTATGTTTATCATTTAATATGCATTAAGATCACAAAATCTTAATTTTGCAGCAAAACAAAATCATCAATTTTAAATCAGAATGCAATGATTAATATATATTTTTTCATGAGTCTTTTTTATTTTATTGGTTATTTTA
Source organism: Uromys caudimaculatus (assembly GCA_028551405.1). Taxonomy (NCBI): domain Eukaryota; kingdom Metazoa; phylum Chordata; class Mammalia; order Rodentia; family Muridae; genus Uromys; species Uromys caudimaculatus. The sequence goes on along the minus strand of CM052700.1, from coordinate 113,824,080 downwards.
TTTATTTACATTTCAAATGTTATCTCCCTTCCCATTTTCTACTCCTCAAGCCCCCTATCCCATCCCCCATCCCCCTGCTTCTATGAAGGTTCTCCTCTACCCACCCACCCACTCCCACCTCTCCGCCCTAGCATTCCCCTACACTAGGGCATCAAGCCTCCACAGGACCAAGGGTCTCTCCTCCCATTGATGCCTGACAAGGCCATCCTCTGCTACATAAGCAGCTGGAGCCATGGGACCCTCCATATGTGCTCTTTTGTTGGTGGTTTAGTCACTGGGATCTCGGGGGTCTCTAGTTGGTTGATATTGTTGTTATTCCTGTGGGGTTTCAAACCCCTTCAGCTCCTTCAATCCTTCCCCTAACTCCTCCATTGAAGTTGTAAGACAATATTATATATTTAGAGAAAACACTTGTGATAAAGATGCTGCATATTGACATAACGACAAAAGGGAATTGTGTCTAACAAATGAACTCAGAGCTAGACTATAAATAGGAGATTTTAGTATTATTTGCTCAGCCAAGACTGTAAAGATTCATATGTACAGATTTATGTATGACAGTTTGTGATGTTTCTTATTAATCATGAAGCCTTGAAGAGAGAGTTTGCAAATTTGTTCGTGATACTTCTCTTCTTATATCCTTATATAAGTCATCTATAGACTGTGATTTCAAATTGTGAACAAACTAACTAAATAAAGCCTTTAGGCTATAAAGATTTACTTAGTTTTGTTTCAACATCAACACCGTGAGAAAATATTCCTGTCAACTATCAACTTTCTGAGAAAGGCTGGCCTGTCTGAATTTTACTCTTGGAGTTAGCTGTCAGCAGTTATGGTTATGGCAGCTAGATGTCAACTGAAACCCCTGATCTTAAAGAAGTACAACCATTTAATGTCTAACCCACTGCCCTAAATTTTCACTTAAAACATTTCCAGTGTTAACTGAAAATCATATGTAAGGTAATGAATTCAAACTTGTAGGTTGAAGTAACAGTATGCAGATTTGTGTAGATACCCTTCTATATTGTTTTTCATAATCAAATGGATTTTGTAATTTATATTCCCTCTAATTGTCTAACATTTTTATCTCATAGACACCTAAGACAGTGCTTCATTAAACAATAGAAATTATACTTACATCACCTCAAAAATTCATGTACAACTTATTTCCTTACCCTCTTCTGATACACTGCTATACTTAAGGTGAGAAAGATGCTCATTGGAAAAATCATATCTAATGTTCTCATGTGTGCTTTGCTTTCAGTTTATATTTCTGTCTTTCTGTAATACCAAGGTTTGGGATAAAAACAACTTCAGGGTTTGAGAAACTGGTGTTTTACTTTTCGTTAAATATATATATATATATATATATATATATATATATATATATATGCAACTTATGTATATGTTTTATATATATCACATATACTCATAAATAGTTAAATACATGTATGAACATATTATTGTATTCATAAATACAATAACACTTTGTTAGTCTGAATACATACACTGAGTATGTATGAATATGTTTTCAGTGCAAACATTTTAATTTTTAATTAAGAAATTGAAATTCAAGTAAGAATTGTGTGATATCTCCAAAGTAAACATCAATTTAAAAATGACTGATGATATTAACTATTCATTAGAAATACACTGAGATATGTGTCTGCTTCAACGCCTGATTACCTATGTTTGGTGCCAGGCTTTCACATGAGGGCAATGCCACAAATGATCTCCTGACACCCTGAATACATACAGAAAAGTAAAAACTAATTTAAACATAAAAAAGGAAATAAATATAGACTTATGCTTTTCAACCAAGCACATGTTCTAGAAGTATTTGTTAATGTTTGGAGTTATTTTTGGGTGTCACAAGAACTAGATTACTATCAGCATCTACTCTATATAGAGGTCAGAAATGCATTTAAATATTCTCTAATCAACAATAAAATCCCCAATAGCAAAAGATATCTTATAACATGCAAAGTTTTCTGAACTTGGCAATATCTGGCATGGGATAAGAAGAAATCCCCAAATACTGTAGGCTGTTGTTTCAACAAAAGCTTGTACTCTGCAAAATGGCAGCAATGCTCCATTGCCTGGGACTGCCCTCACACAGTTCATTGAACATGGAGATGTTGAGCTGGTGCCTACATGGAGCCTTCACCCACATGTCTTAATTTTTTTTGGTGTGGGAAGCTACTACTCCAGCTACTAAAAATAGAGACATAAATACCAATCCAGCTACTAAGTCTTTGACCTATAATTTGTCCTGCCTAGAAAATATGCTTAGGCAATGTGATATGGAACTTGTAATAGCCAACTAAAGCCAGATTTTACCTGAGGCCCACTCCATAAGGTAGAGTTTATACCTGACACTACTCCAAGGATAGCTCTAGGAAAGCAATTCTCAGTTTTCTGCATGTGAAGGGATCCCATTACTTTTACATAATCTATTTATATATATAAAGCATTAGTTACTAAGATTTTGGGTTGTACAAGGTAAATTTAAATGTGGAAATACAAACCATCATGGATTAATAAATAATAAAATATTTTACCTAAAACACAATGCTCATATACAGTTGTTTGAAGTATACATTGAGATGTTTTCTAAATTGTTATAAAATAGAAAGCATATTAGAAGGTATTCTGATATATACTAAAGTATATCTTATAATAAGCATATTATAAACTATCAAGGAGAACATTTTCTTTATAATAAAGAAATAACTATATTCTATGACATTAATTATAAAATTGGAGAATAAGGCACCAGAATAGAAATTAATGTTATAGCCCACAATGATAAAAACGATTTGACCAACAACCTTTTCAGGTAGTAGTAGCTAGGATTTTATTGCCTTTTGAACTCTATATTATGAATTAGTTTTCTATTATCAGCCTCATCCAATGATGGTAACCAACAATCTCTCCAGGACGTATTTCCTTTTTTTTTTTTTTTTTTCCATTCCAGGTCCAGGTTATCTCTGTAATTACAGTAGTTCATGTTCACATTTCAGTGTGTGCCCTACACTAGCTAATGAAATTTCTATTCAGTTTGAGGGTATCATCTCAAATACCATAAACAATTGTGATCTTGAAGCAGGATCAAGAGTTGTTTCCCTTGTTCCCTAATATTTTACATTCTGCTCCATCCATACATTCTACTATATCCAGTTCTTAAGAAACACAGGAGCAAAGAAAGCCAGCAATTTGATTTATAGTAACTCTCATTTTTTAACCTCCATGTGTTCTGGCTTGAAAAATAAATATGTGTAAAATATTTTCTTATAGAAAATTATTTTTTGTACCATGCATACCCACCTCCATGCCTTCTTTCTGTCTCTATCTCTGTTCTCTCTCTCCCTCTCTTTCCCCCCTCTCCCTGTTCCTCTCTGTGAAAAAATAAACAGGCAAACTAAATGGCAAATCCAAATAAACAACAATATCAAAGAAATATCACAAGAAACGCACACACACAGACAGACACACACACGCACAATGAAAATACAAAACTATAAATCATATTATACAAACAAAATACCAGTTTAAAGAATTCCCCTCAAAAAGCAATATGAGACAAGTCTACAAAGATATTGAGTTAATTTTATGTTGTGTTGTATCCATTGCTAGGCATAGGACCTGTCCTTACTGTGATTAATGTCCACAATGAAACTCCACTGAAGAAAACTAATGTTTCCTTTGTGAATAGATGTCAATTGGTGGCAACTTCTTGTTGACCGATGGTAGCCCCTTCCCTCTATTTGCACTGGGACCCAACCTGACTTAAATATGTGTGTGTATGCCCTTATATACACTATAGACTCTTTGAGTTCATAGATATAACAGTCTTTCTGAGTCTGGATGATATTGTTATCTTGGTGTTATTCACTACTTCTAGGTTTTAGATTCTTCCTGCTTCCTTTTCTGCCTAGCTCCCTGAGATCTGAATGGGGGAGGTTTGCTGAGGTTATCTGATTTAGTTCTGAGTGCTCCAAAATATCTCTCAATCTATATACCCAGTTTAGTTGTATGTCTACTGCCAAAGGAAACTTCTTTAATGTATGTCTGAGAAGGATAATTATCTATGAGTATAGCAAAATGAAGATAGGGTGCATTTTATTGCTATGCTTCTTTTGCATAGCAATGGAATTTGCTCTTCCCCTAGCCTTTAACCCACTGAGTTTCATGCATTTTGACCCCCATGCAATAACATGCACAGATTCCATCTCAGAAATTGTACTCTAAAACCAATCAGGTAGTATTGGTTATCCCCACTATATTTATGCCACCACTTCACCAGCATCCCATGTAGGAAGGACACTGCTGTAGATTGCAGGCTTTGTAGCCAGGTTGATGGTTTTCTTCCTCCTCTGGTAGCATACATAGCATTCTCAATTATCATGAATACCAGTCAGTAAGAGTAAAGATTCTAGGTTGGCATGAGTTAATTTTTCTGTGCTCCTTGAGATATGTAACTGTTGCCTTTAGCAATAAGGGATTGCTCTCAGTTTGAAGAGAGAAAGCAAAAGCCAGGGCATTAGCCTGAATTGTTTGGGGGCTCCTGTGGTGATTCTTTTCCCATCAACTCAACTACATATACCTATTTATAGAACTGTAGGTTTTAGTTGGTAGGATAAGTTCTAGCCTTTATCCTTTTTCTCTTCCTCCTCATTTAATCATCCTGTTTCAGTATTTACCCCTTTTCTTTCCTTGGGAGATTTCCCCAATATCTTTAGCCTCTTATTCACTATAAACCTCTGTGAATATATAGACTATAGTGTGCCAACTGAAGGTTCAGAACTAATATCTACAAATATGGAATACATCTAATATTTGTTGTTGAAGTCTGGGTTACATTACTCAGGGTATTTTTTCTAGTTCTTACATTTAACTGAAAATTTATTATTTTGTTTGTTTGAAGAAATTAATGTCATTGTGTAAATTTATGCTAGTTTCATTATCCATTCATCAGTTTATAGACATCTAGGCTATTTTCTGTTTCTGGCTATTTAAATAGAGCAGCAATGAACATAGTTGAACAAGAGACTTTGTAGTAGGATAAAGCATCCATTGTGTACATGCCCAAGAGTGATATAGCTGGATCTTGGTGTAGATATATTTTTATCTTTTTGAGGAATCATCCTATTGATTTCTATAGTGGTTGAAAAATTTCTACCACCAATAATGGAAAAGTGCTCCCCATATGCCACATCCTTGCCCATTTTACTGATCTTGGCTATTATGATTGATGTAGCATGAAATCTCAAAGAAGTTTAAATTTGCATTTCCTGTTGACTAAGGATATACTCATTTCTTCTTGTGTTTATCATCCATTTGTGTTTCATCTTTTGAGTACTCTCTGTTTAGTTCAGCAGTCCAATTTTTAATTGGATTGTTTGTTTTCTTGATGTCCAAATTTTAGGTTTTCTATATACTTTGAATATTAACATTCTACAGGATCTATAGTTAGTATAAATATTCCTCCATTCTTTAGCCTAGGTGCTGTTAAGTTACTAATGTGAGATCTATTCATGTTTTTAATGTACACTTAGTAATATAAACTTGTCTGCTACACTTTTATTTTATCCCTTTGGTTTGAGTATATTATATTTTCTTTTCATTCAATTCTAAGGAAGATTATATTTTATTTCTGTATTTCCCTGCTGGAGAGTTCTTCTGCAAGTCAGTGTTTAGCAGAGAGGAATATAGATGGACTAGGAGAAAATTTCTAGGGCTGAGATGGGCTTCTGGAAAGAGCTAAGGGGGTATCATGGGAAGAGTGGCTTCTGCAAGTAGGTTCCAATAAGATGAAGAATAGTCTGGAGAGCTGGGGATGAAAGTGCTAGGGGAACACTGAATATGTACCAAGAATTAGAGTATACAGTAAATGGAGTGGAGGTGGGAGAAAAGGCGTTGGCATTCGAATTGTTACAGGGCTGAGGGTCATATTGGAATGATGGACATGAAGTACAGGAAAGAGAGTGAAAATCATCTACTTGTGTCCAGATCTCGTATGGCTACAGGATGAAGAACCAATTTTCCAATATTTTAAAACATTTTATGAGCCAATCAGGCTAAAGAGATGGTTCTGTTGGTAAAAATGTTTGCAGCATGAGCAAGATGATCTCAGTTTGACACCCAGATCCTTGCTAAAACAAGGAGCTTTGCAGTTTCTTTAATCTCAACAGTGACAACTGTGTGAAGGTAGATACGCCAGCCCTGATGCTTCCTGGCCTAGGACAGCAAACCAGGATAGTTACATGTTCTCAAAATTAAAATCCTGAGCAATAGAGATATTCAGTGAATTTGTCTGACCTCTAAAGGGACACATACACAGGAAAATAAGCATGTATTCACTTGAGTTCAGTTAATGGTAGCAAGCAGATAGTACAATATATCCTCATTGATAGGTTGTTGTTGATCTTCTTCATGTATTAACATGGGAGTGGGGATAGAGAAGGAGAGAGAGAGAGAGAGAGAGAGAGAGAGAGAGAGAGAGAGAGAGAAAGAGAGAGAGAAAGAGAGAGACTTAAAGACTAATTTTTTTGTTATTGTTAGAGGCACATCCATCCCTTCTTAGGAACCCCATGTTCAATTACCCATTGAAATTTCATTATTATGTAAAGGTACCACTTACAGCCACTCTCCTACAGTGGAACAGGATGTTAAAACCTTAATTTTGGGGGAGACGCAAACATCCAGACAACAATAATTTTAAATATAATAATGTATCATTATTTAAAACCTTTAATAATATGTACTTAACTACAAGTTAACCAATCCAAACTACATTTTAACTCTCTTCCAAATTATTGCATGTTCTGAATGGTTGAAGTCTAACTTAATAAAATGTTATTCTAGTATTACCACTTGATGCAAAGTGATATACAAAAGTTTCCTTATAAATAATGTGTTCTTCAATCTTTGTTACAAAATTATTTTAGAATCATTCCAAATAAGAAAAGTGAATGTGATTTAATATTGCATCTCAATGTGACTTTCCACTACTTTTTAAGCACAGATGTAGAAATATATAACTTTCAGTGATTAATTTTTAATGTCTTCAATATTCTTAGTGTCTTTGCCATGAATTACATGGATTTGATGCTGCAGAGAAACATTTTTATGTCCTACCAACAGGGTGACTTTCCACTCCAACTCTCCATAGAAATCACTTTTAATCAGAAAAAGCAGCCATGGAAATCAAAGGCGTGGCAACAAAGTATCATCATGGATGTTTCCTTACATAAACGCTTGATTTCCGGTTGTACTAACTAGATCAGTATGATGCCATGCGTAACTGTTAACCAAAGTGAAGTCCAAACAAATCTATGCAAACTTTTCTCAAAAATCACCTGACAGAGAGAACGGAAAAAGAGAAAAATCCAGAAAAAAATTGTTCCTTTATTTTAAAGAAACTGTATAATAGCCCTCAAAGGAATAACAGTGGAGAATATTAAAGCAGAATGTTAGGTGAAAAAAAAAAAAAAGTAAACTTCTGTAAATCTAACCGTTGGGAAGAATTAAAAGCTGTATCAATCATGAATCAAACCGGACACTTCCCCGCTCGTCCATTTAGTGGGCATTTGCCTCTTCATGACATATGAGTGTAGTCATCCAAGAAACTAAAGTGAGAACATGGACAAGCCAAGGCTGGACTTCTGACACAGAATATCTTGTGTTACAAATGCATTGCTTAATCCACTAAGTATAGAATAATTTGGTTTCCATCTGTAGTATATACACTTAGTAAACAGTTTTCCAATTTATTTCAGAAAAATTTAAAGTCTCATTTTGATACAATTTTCTTATAATAAAGCACAATGTCTTCAGAAGGTTGAGTGCAACAAAATAATGTATGTTATCAGAATTAGAACTCTATTCATATGTCATAAACCTGAAAACAAACAAAATCTTAGTCTGTACTGCTTCATCTACTTAGGAGAAGTTTAAGGCACATTAAGATGTTAGTCATCTAACAGTTAAAACTTATTTGTTTCTATTTCTCCATCTATCAAATTTGTTTATCTTTGTCATCTGTAAATGTCATTTTTCCTCTCTGATCAAGAGATGAGATGGGAAATATGCAAACTGTGCAAATACACAACTTAGGCTGAGCCCAGAGTGTTTCTTTCTCTGTTCTAACTAGGCCTGGAAGCTTCTAGCCTCTGTCCTACCTAATCTTCCAAGCTGACTGATTCAATCCTGTTCCTCTGAGTTTCTGACTGAATTGGTAATGCCACATACTACTACTACATTCGTTCATATTTCCTCTCTGTCTCTGTGTCTCTGTCTCTCTTTTTCTCTCTGTGTGTCTCTCTCTCTTTCTCTCTCTCTCTATCTCCTCTTAAGTAGCCTTCCTTTCTTGTGCTATTCTCCAAGTTGAGTAAATCTTATCTCTAACTCATTCTGTCAAATATTTCTCTAATTTTTCACTTTGCCTCTCAATTAGATGTCACTTTCAAACCTTGGTGCATCCTTCTATAAACTAGCATTACCTTCATTATTATGGATTAAAGTTGCATAGAAAGAATAAGCCTGTATTCCAGCCAGATCATATTGTGACCCAGGATATGTTTGCACTCTTGACGTGATCATATCTTTGGATGTGATCCCCTGTCACATCATCCATGTAGCTGGATTGAATGTTCTCTACAATAATATAAAGAATTTCAAAGAAAGTAGCACGAAATGTCACTGAGACATTCATAGGAAAGGGATAGTAGAGAGACAGAGACATAATCTGAGGCAAGAGGAGAGTTCCTAGAGAATTTGTTCCCAATCAATATAAATCCTAGCAGTAAGGAAGATACCAAAGCTGGATGGACTTCCTGAGCTTAGGAATGAAAGAAGTTCCTCAGGCCTTTATGGACCTTGAATTGAACCAACCTGGAATCCTGGCACTGCTATGAAAAAGAATTTCAAGTTCTGCTGTCATGATGAAGCAGTTAGGGATAGCAATGATATTTTACTATTGGCTTAAGCAGGGGGGTTTAAAAGTGGTTAAGCACACATAGAAAATTAAGGTAGATTTGAAAGCATGAACAGGGCTTTTCAGAGGAGAGTCACAAGGTATCATCTTAACATTTGACATATATGCTCTTTGTGGTTTTCAAGCCACATCTCAGAAAATTGCTAAGAAATTAATTTTCTTTTGTGTTATCTTTTTAAGTATTGATGCACTAAGTCATTTTGGAGTCTGGTAAGGTGACACCAGGAACCATTAGGCTTGGACAAAGGATTTGGTTCATTGCCTTTCCCTATAAATGGGGCTTCTGCTAAAATTTCTACAAAAATACTATATATATATATATATATATATATATATATATATATATATATATATATATATATATATATATATATAAACTTCTGATGTATATATGTGGGCATGAATGCCACAGAGTACATATGGAGAGTAAAAGATGCCTTTGTATAGATAGTTTTCTTATTTCAAATTTGTACTAGTTCTAGGGATCAAACTCAAGGTGCCAAGCTTTCATGTCAATTTTTAACCCCTGGGCCACTCTCCTGACCTTACACAATTATTAATTGTGCTGAAATTCTTGTTGATTTTTGCTGGCAAAAGACTTCAACCAACTTTTGATGAGAGGGACTTCTCTTTCATGTCACCCATATTTTTCTTTCTATATTGCTTATCAGTTCATCATGGTGAGAGATGTTTGTTAGTAAAAACTTAAAGCAACATCGCATCATAATGAGAAAGTATACAAATAGATACTAGTGTTATAATTGCTTGCTCCTTTATATTCCATTCAGCATTTTCGCCTATGGAATGATGCCACCAATATATAGGAAGGGACATCCCATTCCAATTAACCATCTTTGGAAATGTCCTTAGTTACAAGTCAGTTGCTTAACTTCTAATGTAGTTCTAAATCCTGCCAGGTTGATGAGCAAGATTGTTGGTTTAAAGCACACATATGTGCACGCGTGCTCACACACCCCCACACCCCCACCCCCACCCCCACACACAGAGCATTGTTTTGAAACAGTATTTTATTGATTATTGAGGAAGTGATACATTTGGGGAGAATGTTTTATTAAGGCATATTAATATAAAACATCATGAATTCCAGAGTGATCTTTCAGGTATGTGTGCAATAGAAATAAGCATATTTCTGCCTTGCATTTTCTCTCTTGTCCTCATTGCCCTTCTCACCCATCCCCGTGATATTTGCTAACAATCATCCTTCTCTATAAGAGTTTTGAGGTGAGTTAATACTGAGTAGAAAAGTTTCATTTGCATTTAATCATGTTCATGATAAAATGAGAGATATATCTATTAAAACTGGTTTAGAAGTTCCTCTTGCATTGCTACAACATGCTAGAAAGTCAGTAAGATTCAATACAGAAAATGATGTCCCATAGCATAAAGTTACCTTACTTTGAAAGTTGAATAACAAGTTTATATTATGAGAAATATATTACATATAGAAAAGCCTGATATTTCTTCTCCACTATGGAGTAAAGTAGAGGCAAGATCTGGCTGAGCTCTTGTCATTACCTCAGCCTTTTTTTGAAATCAGGTGATCTTTCTGCTGAAACCTCTTGAGTATTGGGATTAATAGCACGGAGCTCCAAACATGACTTCAAAATATTATTTTCTAAAGACATTAAGAATGATAGATGCTAACACTAACCCTTAAGAGTCAATTGTTTTTTGTTCAGAAGTATTAAATGTGCCTTGATTTTGTTGTCAAGCATGATTGATTAAAAAATGTGTTGATAATTACATAATAACAGCTCTTATTATGGTGATCCTCTCAACATAAAGTGGTGCCAAGAATAAAATAGAAAGTTTGAAAAGCTAGCATTTCATGCACTGCATGATACAAAGGTAACTCATTACCACATCTGAGTAATAATCAGCATCACACGTTGACTTTTTAAGGTTACTGAAATCCCTAGGTGCTATCCCATTTTACCAAATAAGAGTTACTGGCACAAAAGATTCAAACAATATTGTAGTTGAAAGTATTCCTCAAGCACAAGGGATCAACGACGTTTTCCCCACTTATTACTATTGTTCTAATATATATGTCAATGTAGGTATAAGACTGATGAACAGCAAAATGAACGTCTTCTTATTCAATATCATTGGTTTTGTACATATATATTTCATATAGAGGACTCCTTAAGGATCTTCATAAAACCATGTTTAGATCACCACGGGCTATTTTTTGAAAAAGTTTCATGAAATTCCTGAAAATTTTTGAGTATCTGAAACATGAGAGATACTAAAAGAGAAAAAAAATATGAACAAGTATAACTATATTTTTATATATAATTTATATAAATAATATTTATATTATATATTATAAAACTAATATATTATACATTTATATAAATATATGCATTTCCTTTTGTCAAATAGAAAAAGAAACAAGGTTGGTTGGAAACAGATGTAGAAAGTAATATGATTTATCTCACTCTGATTTAATAATTAGGCAAAATTCATTGCTTATACCTCAGGATTTGAATACAGTTCTTTCTTACTCTGAAGGCTTAGCTGTCAATTTCTGACTAATTCATTAGTCAAGCTACCCCTTCATGGTTCACATCACAGGTTGCTAGACTTACAATCTCTTGTGAAGAATGCACTGTGTGTCTATAGTAATATGAAAAGAAAAAGTCTCAATGAGGGGCTGAGGCAGGGGCTCAGAGGTTAAGAGTGTTTGTTTTGAGGAGGGATTGAGTTTTTTTCTACCATGAGAGGCAGCTCACAACCATATGTGCTTCTATTTCCATTGGAGTTTACACGTTCTTCTGGCCTATCCAGGCAGCCTCATACACAAATGGAACACACATACACACGCACACTCACTCTCACACACACACACATAATAAAATAAATCTTTAAAAAGTGAAAATGATATTTCAAATAAAAATTAATGATAAATACAGAAGCCAATAAACTACAAGCTATTAGCTAATGTAGATAATTTTCTAGAATGTTGGTGTATAAACTAGAAAGACATTGTTGTAAGTAAATACTTGGGAGTAGTTAGGGTTACAGAAATGTGTATATTTTTGTAGAATCTGGCACACACTCATTTATTTACTTATTATATTTTATAGATTATTAGCTCCTCAGTTTTGTTTTTTTTTTCTTTTTTATAGATTGTTTAATTTATTTACATTTCAAATGTGATCCTCCTTCCAAGTTTCCCCTCCACAATTCCTCTACCCCATACCTCCTAACCCCTGCTTTTGTGAGGGTGATTCCCCCACATAAACCCATTCCAGCCTCATTGCCCTAGTGTTCCCCTATGCTGGGTCATCAAGCTTCAATAGGACCAAGGGGCTCCACTTCCGTTACTGCCAGATAAGGCCATCCTCTGCTGGAGCCATAGGTCCCTCCATTTATACTCTTTGGTTGGTGGTTTAGTCCCTGGGAGCTTTGGGGGCTCTGATTGTTTGATATTGCTGTTTTTTCTATGGGATTGCAAACCCTTTCAGCTCCTTCAGTCCTTCCCCTAATTCCTCCATTGGGGACCCCATGCTTAGTCTGATGGCTGTCTGTGAGCATCTGCATCTGTATTGGTCTGGTTCTATAGTGTGAGAATATGTACTTCACCTCAAACAGGTAGAAGATTTCACTGAGGTCTGACTATTTCAAGCTACTCTGGATGCTGTGAAAAATTAGATAAGATGAACAAATTTGAAGAATATTGAGAATTCAACTGACATCTTTGCTAAAACTATCTTTTCAGTGTAAAGTCTCTGGATTCATATCAAGGAATGCTGACTCAGTAGTTGAGGTGAGACCAGGAAACTGAATTTCTTGAAACTCCTCAGATGATTTATCTGAAAATGAAAGCATTTCCAGGGAAATGAAGTTAGTGCTTAATTGTCTTCAAAGCTAGCAACAACCTCTGAGCCATTTGTTTGTTGTCCCCAAATATTTACTTCTGTTACATCTCAGAGCATCTCAGATTTCAGAATGAAAACTGCAGAATTAATCTAAGGACCCCTTCCCTAACTAAGACCAAAAAGTCATTGAAAAGTGTGTCTGGTATGTGACTTATTGATAAGTCAAAAGAGGTCATTGAAGAAACATGGTCATTCAGATGGTTGGATTTACTAGAAACAGACTTCTGTCTCAAATGGGCAAATGGACAAATAGGTTGTTCATGGTAAGACATAATGGGTAAGGAAAGTTCTATATATGCTTATTTTGTATATGTCAGAGATACATTTTATAGAAAATCTTTTGTCTTTTGCATAAGTCATGAAAACCAACTTCCTATGGCCAGTGTCTTAAAGGTATCTTTGGGACTCAATTGGAAAAATGTTCTAGTCTCATGACCATTTGATGGCTTTTCTCTAATCTGTGAGAACCTGATAGCTGAACAAAGAAAAATAATCTGAAAATGTAACTGTATTTTGAAATTTTCTGCATTAAGAGAGATATGTAATAGTTGGGTCATTATTCTCATCTCATAAGATTAGTCTATGTATTTATTATATTTTACATTCTAAGCCATATAAACTCCTCTGTCAACTAGCACATTCTATTTTATTCTTCCAATTTGAGTTATAGGTCACTAGATGGTCTCCATACAACACAAGTGCAAAACTGAGGACATTGGGACTATGCTAGAATGCCTTACAAATGGGCATTTAAATTTATCCTATATGGGAATCACTGGACATATGGAGAAAACACAGATGCTGATAACTTAGGTGTGTTGTATGAAATTATTTTATCAACAACAGAGTTCACAGCAATGCTGCTGGTCTGCTAACGTGTTCACAGTCAGATGACTTATTGAGAGGGTCTATTATGTCCAGCAGTTTTGTTTGCCATTAATCTAAGCTGCCATTGTTAAACAATACCTCCAAATTTCATTAAGTATTTGTTTTTATGATAGTGATCATCCCTTCTTTTTTAAAAAATTTATGCTCTTATTATTTATTTTCATCTAAAACAATAACAACAACAAAATTGTGAATTGTGAATTCTCCTTAATCTGAAGGAGAATTTTCAAGTGAAAAATAATTATAAGAATCCTGGGGATAAATGGGGTCATTTATCTATAGGGAAATATAAGATGAAAAAATGACATATATGGAATTATCTTGCATATAAAAAACTTCATTAAAGTTCTAAAATGACATTAAAATGTGCCAACTAAACAAAACATGATACTGGTCGGATATGAACTACTTTTAATGAGCTTGTTTATTAATAACATCAAGCTATATTTCTATATCCTGGGGATATTTTATTTGCAAATTAGACATACCACAGAAAAGACTGAGTGGAGTATATTTTGTGTGCTACTATCTGGTAACAGAAGGAAAATAAAGGGACACAAGAAGAAAAAAATAAGAATGTATTTTTGAAGCAATACAAACAACAATACAAACCAACACAGAAAAGTAAATTAGACATTTTGAGAATAAGGAAAATGCATTACCCATGACAAACTGAAGAAATAAACAGTTAAGTAGAATAATACAAAACAAATTGAAAGTCAAAACCACAGTGAAGTAACTCATTATCCTAATTAGAATAAATACTGAATAAAAGACAATAACATACAAATAAGTTCTTTGATCAGATGTAGAAAAAGAAGGCCAATGTGGCAGGATGGTTAATGTTAATTTGACAGGATATTTCTCTCTGTGTCTGTTTCTCTCTGTTTATCTCTCTGTCTCTCTGTCTCTCTCTCTCGTTCTCTCTGTCTCTGTCTCTGTCTTTGTCTCTTTCTCTCTCTCTCTCTCTCTCTCTCTCTCTGTCACACACACACACACACACACACACACACACACACACACACACACACACACACACAGAGCAAAATGAGCTGTGAAGATGTTCTGAACTGAGAAGCAACATATGCTGCCTGGAAACCTTAATAGAACAAAAACTGGGTGAAGAGGGAAACTCACGTGTATATATAAACTTTATCTTCTTCAAAGTCAGAGTCGTTTCATGGCTGGCTAGTGTTTCAGGATATCAGATTCCTTGTTTTTGAGCCTTTTATCTCAGACTCATTCTAGAGATTCTTTAATGAACTCTCTGCTCTTTAATCTTGAATTTGGGCCACAGGATTCAATTCTCTCATTCTGCAATTTCTGGTTTCCTCTGACTCCATTTTATTTATGAAATTATTACTTAACTCCTGATTTTTAGATATATAAGATAAATATATAAATTAAATATTATTTATAATGAAGTATAAAAATGCATTTAAAAATTATTTGATATTTACACAATTAACCATTTATTAAGGATAAAATAATTTGCATATTAAAATGTATGTTTTTATTTTTGCATAAATAATTAAATGTGGGATGTACATTTGATGCTGCAGACTGTTGACTACCTTCAATATTTTTCAGAGTAGATCAGTGTTTTGAATTTATAATCATCAATGCTAATATATAAATACATTATACAAATGGTAGAACTCTGTTTAGGTAACTGTTGTAAATTGTTGAAAATTCTATAATAATCTCAAACCATTTGTTTTTATGAAACTCAAGTCAGCAGGTCAAAAATAAATTTGTAAAAGCAAACATTCCAACACAATACAATTCAGAGACATACAAGTTTGATATTTACACTGAACTTTGATGATAGAAAACTTTTCGTAGTGTTTGTTTGCTGTGAACAGTTATGCTTCTCTAAAAGCAGAGAACTGTACATACAGATCTGAGCCCAGGTGTTTCAAGCAACTGGCAGTGCACAGTTTGCTGGCAGGTGCAATGTAAAATGTGCATGCTGGGTTCAGAATCAATGTTGCAGCATTATTGTGTGGTGCAACATGGGGCATATTGTCCAGAAACACCTCAGATTCACTGCACATTTGATTTTGAATTAACTATTGGCTGCTGTTCACTTAGAAAAGTCCACAATTTCCAACATTTTTAAAAACTGCTACTTTCAATTACTTTATGAAACCTAGATCCCAAGTTTAGAAGATTCTTAGAGGGGCTTGTGGTGTGTAGAAGGATAGGGGTGGTGGTCTGTAGGATGAACTGGGGTGATAGTCTGTATGTGGAAGGGAGAGTGAGTAGAAATTTGGTAGTGGTGTGTATGATGAAGGGGTGGTGATCTGTATGAGGATAGGAAGTATTTGTATGATTTGTTTATGCTTAAAATTTTAGTTATTTATGCATTATTATTATAATTATCATTATCATTATTAGTTTATAACATCTTTTTCTGCATGTGGCATCTGCAGGCCAGAAGAGAGAATATATCTTATTGTAGATGGTTCTGAGACAGCACATGGTTTGTGGGAATTGAACTTGTGATCTTTGGAAAAGCAGCCAGTGCTCTTAACTTCTGAGCCATCTCTCCCACCCTAGGTCTGTAGGAATTATACTTGACTTAGGATTTTGCACATTATTAAATGTGTACATGTGGAAAGGTATCACTAAATAATATTTAAGTAGGCAATGACTAGGCATATCTTTGTATTTTGTACCTGAAAAGCACTATTTGACAGGATGAAATGATTATAAAAGGGTTTAAGTTATGTAAGTGTGTTGTCATTTATTAATTAAGAAATCAGGAAAAACTTACCAGGCATCTCAAAACAAACAACAAAACCACCTATTGCTTTCAATATTCAGGTTTTACAATTAAAATCCTTTTAAAGTTTAGACTGTGTAGAAGTTTGCAATTACAAAATAGTATTTAGTGAATCATTTAGAAAGGCAAACAATAAAACCAACTATTTCTTAAACTAAGGTATTGCTAAGAAAAATATTTATATTTTGTACATCAAGAATCTACACTGTTCATTTATCATTATGATATACAGAAGTTTTCTTCCCTAAAGCAGCAGACTATAAATTTTAAAATCTATTCTATTGCAATTCTAATGATTGCCTTGCTTTGCATTTTATTATGAACTTGTTAGACTGCTGTAATTTTCCAAGAGGTATGGAGACAAATGCAAAGTTGGAATGATATCAACTTTTATAGTAACACAAAGAAGTATACCTCAAATCCAATTGAAATACAAATTATAATGAGGAGTTTGAGTTTTCTTCCCGAAATTAGAGAATAGCCTCTCTAGTACTTCCTTCCTCATCCAGAGTCCCACTCCTTTATCTTGTCTACTGAAGGAGCATTTCATTTGTAAATTGTTTCTTCCTCTTTGAATTATATGTGAAAATTAAACATACCTATGTAAATTCCTATAACTTGCAAGATACAGATACATCTTACTCAGGAGCCTAGGAAAGATCTATCTGAAATTGAACCATTATTTAAAAAGCATATTTTATGATCTGATTATTAAATGTCCCCTAAAGCCCCTTTTTAAGATTTTCCCACAGTTCCTGTCATTATTATAGGAAAATGGGAGAGCTTTATAAGGGTTTTTTAAATCCTTGCTGGCAAAATAGGTCAGTAGCTGTTGGCTTGTATCACAATCATTTCCAATTCTGGCCTTGCTCTCTGCTTCTTGATCTGCTATTATACTAGCCTTAGCCTCAGCTCCTCAGAGCTGAATCACTAGTGTTAACCTTGAACTACATAATGGACTGAAACTCTCTGAAAATGTGAGCCAAAATATTTTTTCTCTGTTTTATTCTGTCAGTCATTTTGGTTGCAGCAAAATAAAATTAACATATATGGTAACCTACACATTTATCTCTAAGCTATCCGCTCTTTCTGTTGGCTGATACAAGAAAAACTTTTTTTGAGACAATTTCGTTTATTCTGTGCTGATTTTGAACTCATTATGGAGTTAGGGATGACGTTAAACTCCTGACCTTTTTGCTCTAGTCTGTATTAACCAAGTGCTGTGATTATAGCCTTCACTACCCTACTGGGTTTATGTAGTGCTGGGAATCCAACCAAAGGCTTCCAACAGGTGAGGCAAGCACTGTACAATCAAGCTACAACCTCAACCAGGAGTAATATAATTATCCAGCAGATAAACCAATTAGTGAACAAAAAAGACTTCCCCAAAAGCAATGCATTGAGGATGAAAAATTGTTTATGACAAATGACACCTGCCTTCAGAATTACTTATTGCTTCTCTGAAGCATGCATAATGGATTGTCTCTGATTTGGTATGAAAAAGGGTATGGTTTATTTTTTTCTTGTATTACCTTCTGTTTTTTTAGAGGACTGCCTGATATGTGTATTATGTTTAATCCTTTTGCAATATTAAAACTGAATTTTTGTTCTTGTGTTTCTTGAGAGATTTTATGGACTGGCAGAAGATTCTAGTTTTAATAGTATTTCCTCAGTGATAACCATTAGCATTTACCCCTGTTTGATAATCTATCTATTATAGTTGTCAAGGCTAACCATCTCATATTCTTTGTTCGTTACCCAAGTTTTACTTCAGATCACACAGCAAAGATAGCTGACTATTCTCCCCACAGCCCTGGAAGGCTTCGAACTCTGTTTGACTGCCCTTACTTCCTTAAGACCCGACCTCACTCAAGGATAGCATCTGAAAGATTCTAACGCTGACAGGGATAGAGTGTTTCCCTTGAGAGTACAGTTCCATTTTCTACACATTTAAAATTCAAGCATCTTTTAACTCTGTCCTGGGCCATGAGATATAAACCATATCAGTATTGCCCAACCACAACCATTTCTCAAAATATTATACTAGGTGTAATCCCACTTTTTGGGAAATGGTTGTGGTTGGGCAATACTGATATGGTTAATATCTGAGGGTTTTATTTCTTTCCCTAAAGACTATTAAGGGAAGATTTATGTTATCAGTAGATGAAGAGAAAGGAATGAGGTAAGAAATAGAGAATGACCTCATTTGAGTCATAATGACTTTATCATCTGTAAGGTCAATGTTAATAATTACTCCTTGGGTTTTGAAATTTACATTCTGAATATATTTCTCCAAATACTCAGCAGCTCTAATAAAGAAAGGTACAGGGAGACAGACAAGTTGTTGAGTCAAGGCTAAGGCTCTATCCTATATATTTAATAAAAAAGCTAATAGTGAAATATGTAATAATAAAAATATTAACATAAAGATGAGGTTTAGGATATTGAAAAATATTAGCTAAATGATATACATGGAACAAATTCTACACAATTATATAACATGATGAAAAAGTTAAAAAGAAAATTGTAAATAACAACAGTTTAAAATCTCCCTGCCATGAAGGTTATTCTTTCTGTGTGCTAAGCCAAAACTCTTGCCTTTTATATTCAAAAGAGACAAATATTTTAACAAGTTGATATATGTATAACTCTCAGAAGCATCTTTAAAATTGTTTGCGATGATTTTAATTAGATTGCATTGAATTCCAATGCAATTTTGAGATAATTTGTCATTATTGTACAATTAAGTCTCTTCGTCTGTGAAAGCCAGGTGTTAAACCATTTGGTCAAATCTTTGTTTACATGAATAAAAGTTTATTATTTTATGAACATCACATAGACTTACTGATACATTCTTTTGTTTTAATATTTTAGATCTCTAAACTCTGTTCCTTTGGGCTGCAGAGAGGATTTAATAGTTAAGAACATTTCCTAGTCTTCTAGATGTTCTGAGTTGAATTTCTAACATCATACTAGATGATTCATAGCCTCCTATAAATCCAGTTTCAACAGATCTGATGTCTTCCTTAAGTATCTGCAGATACTGTGCACATGGAAGGGCGTGTACACAAAGAACAAAGTATTGCTTTAACTTTAGTCTAGAGAAACAGGTTTAAGAAGTTCAGGAATGCAACAAATAGTTGATGGGTCCTCTAATTACTGTAATCCTCTTTGTTCTAGTACCAAAAAGATATAGAGTCATAGTAAATAAAAAAAAAGACACAAAGAATGTCATTTTAGGATTAACAATATGTGTCTTTCAGACACATAATGAACACAAATTGCATATGTAGAAAATATTTTGCATGTTCAAATTAATATATATTTAATTCTCATTGATATCCATTTCATATATTTATTTTTAAGTCAAATTTCAAATACAAACTTTGCATTGCATTTATAAAATATGAGTCAACAATCAGTGATAAGGACACATTTACCGGAACAACATTGACCAGAACACTCTAAAAGAGACCCATGTGGGAAAAGATTAGTAACACTACAAATAGAATTTGTCTCTGTTAAATACTGGCATATTGAGATAAAACATATTGGCCTCTATGGTATGCTTAGAAAAGATGTCATTTCAGAGAAATGCTATCAAGTGACTTGGATAGATAACGGCATCACAAAACCAAATCAGACAAATATTTAACTAGACAACAAATTCAAAAGAAAATAGGAACCAGAATTCCTGCTCCAAAAGGCATGCTGCTTATTATGTTCCTATAGATGGAATGCACCAAGCATAGTGGTCTGGAATCTTGGCCATGGAAGCTCAAATAATGTGCTGTGTAGTATTAATGACCCCTCTTATGGGACTTATTGAATGGAAAGTATAACCTATATGTGTTCTCTAAACCCCCCAAATATAAACAAAACTAGTCATATAAAATAGGACTAGAAACTGATTAAAACTGCCTGGGGTTTTAGTTGTGAGAACTTAGTCACTTTATAAGAAAAGTCCCATGGGTGATTCCTGCCAGTATCCTCTTGTAATGTGGAACGGTGTACATGCACAGGATCATGTCTAGTCAAAACAGCATCCATAAGTAACTGACATTTGCTCTTGATTTAAAGGCCAATGCAAGATGGCATTGTCATATGGATAAGACCTGTTTTTATTAAAAGCTTGAAAAAAATTATAATTACCTTGGTCTATGTCAAATTATAATTTTTCATTTTTGTTTTATGATTTAATTAATTTTATTACTTTATAAAGACCATGATAATAGAAATGCTTATATCTACCCTTTTTATCATATGCATTCATTTTTATTTATGTAACAAGTTTGATCATTTTATTCTGAGAATGCTTCACTTTCTAATAAGTATTCTAGCTTTTCTTTGGTTACTGGTTTTGTTTCCATATACCATTAGTATAGCACTGAGATAACTATTGTTACCTGTACTATTGTTATTTGACTTTTCCTGGAGGAATACAAACATTTGCCAACCTCAAATTAAAAAAAAATTATTCAAAGTCCAGCCTAGTGAAGGAATAACTTCATTAGGGTTACTTACAAGGGTGTAGGTGAAGGGTTCCCTACAGGGGCATCATTCAGAGGCAGCTATGCCTCCAAAATACCAGCCCAGCCCAACTTTGTGACAGCTCATGAAAGCTGCAGCCTTGGAACTCTTAGAAAAACAAGTAAGTAACTTCACAGGCCACAGATGCCCCCTTTCCACAAACAGGTTTTTTGTTTGTTTGTTTGCTTGCTTTGTTTTGTTTTGTTTTTGTATTGTTTTGTTTTGGTTTGGTCTTGTTTTGTTTTGTTTTTGTTTTTTGTTTTGTTTTTGCTTGATTATCACTGTGGAGGTATATGCCTTGTGAACATGCTGAGTTTCATGAAGTTCCTGAGAATTTTGAGTTGTTTATATCTTGAATCTTAATAATCTTTCCTATAGGATAGGATGTTTTAACTTGGAGCATGATGTTATATGACAAATATCTGTCTCTTTTTATTTTAGGAATAAGGCTCTGTTGTAAAACATTTTCTGGATGGCTAGATGGCTGCATATCAGCAATGTCTCAGGTCAAAGAATGCCCTATAAAAAGGCACATGTTATTTTCTTTGCAAACCTTTCTCAATTCAGTAAAACTGCTTTGGCAGCTATTTAATTAATTTTTATTTTGGTCTTAAAACTAACATTCAACTTAATTTTTAAATCAGATTTCTTAAATTACTATCCTAATCATTTCATATGAAACTATTTATTTTTAAAAATATATATACAGTATTTTATTCATCATTTTCATACTCAGATTTGTTGTCAAATATATATAAATAATTACTACACATGTATAAGTATGACACAGAATTGAATTGAGAGAAAAGGCATTTTTAACTTTGAGCTGTCTTTACCCTGAGTTGGTAAAAACTCTAAGTGGGTCCCTTTCTTGTGAAGAGTTCAGATGACTTGTCAAATTTAAAGACATATCTTTTAAGATTGTCATTTCTCTTGCTTATCTTACAGTGAGACTTCCTAAAAGAGGAAATATATATATGTGTGTGTATGTGTATGTGTGTGTGTGTGTGTGTGTGTGTGTATGTGAGAGTGATTTTTTAAATCTATCATAGAATTATGCTTATTATGCCTAGTGACTCTTAATCCTACTCAAATATTCTCTTTCTGTCATCCTTGTATAGCACAGTAGGCAGAGTCTGATTTTTGTGAGTTGGGTCCTAATGGGAATATGATTTTCAAATCCTCTGTAGTGAGCATTTCTGTATGCTAGGTATTTTCTGTGACACTGAGATTTCTACTGCTCCTCACTGTGTGCTTTTGGAAGGGTCTGAAAATTTGTTCTGACATCAGTCTCTTAGTGCCTTTAAATAAAGAGAACAGTATAAATTCCCTAGGGCAAGCATTTTTTTTTTCTCTTTAGGGCAGGAGAATACTTCCCATCTGTGTGTTGCTGTGAAGGGCAGAACGAAATGAGACTACTTTTAAAAGAATGAAAGGGGAGATAAAATTGTATAGCTAAATAAATCTGGAAATTTTGTTCTTTATTTTTTTCTTACTGTCATTTTCTCAAAATTTTTATTGATTTTTTTGTGAATTTTACATCATGTACTCCAATCTCACCTCAACACTCAGGAGAGCAGGCCTTGCACCTCACCTGGACAGCACAGTAGGACTTGCCTTTAGAGGGTATGAGAACAGGAGAGCTGGCCCCATATCTTGCTTGTTGCCACACTGGCATTGGATAGACCATCAGGGACAGAAAAGGAGAGTTTACTCTGGAGGTGGTGTGGGGATCAGCTCAGATACCTCTCAGGCCCAAATCCAGAGCTTCAAATTAGCCCAACCCAATATCTATTCCACCTCTGAACTGTTGAAGTGGACGATGGGGCCAGTCCCTATAGATCCAAATTAGAGGATATCTAATACACAGGGCAACAACAGGACATCCCATAGTGAAGCAGAAGGGAGGGACATCATACCAGACCAAATCATGGCAATGAACATTTGCTAGCAAAGAAGTGTGGACCAAAGGCTATATTGTGGGACACACTGTGAGACATGCCGTGATTCACTACAGCTTCCACAACAAGAGGGTTTTTGTCTTTTTTTCCCTTTGTGGAGGAGGTTGCAAGGGTGGAGGGCATGTGGGACCACTTTATCACATAGACAAAAGAACTTGCTAGTTTGAATGAGGTCAGACCCCAGGAATGAGCCACTCTTCTTGTCTGTGTCCCTAATCTGGAACACATGACATCCCACTGAGGATCATAGACACTGAATCATGCATGGAGCATAACACCTAGAGTTCTTCTCCATGCTAATGAGATATCTAGATAGCCCTGAGCTGTGCATAAGCCTCCCAAGAAAGCTTTCTCCTCTCTATCCCCTCCTGTACACTTGACAGTCACTTCCAATCAGACAGGATTCTACTCATCCAGGGCTTCTCCACCTGGCACAGACACCCCGAGGGAAAAGGTAGTCCTTGAACCCTTGGTTTCTTACTTCCCTTTCCAGCAATATAGCAGCAGGTCTTGGGTGCCCAGGGTGGAGACCAGGAAGCACTGTGTATTCCCCTTTTGGGACTTGGTCCTGTCTACCTTCTCCCTATCTCTCCCCTATTCCCTCTCTACCACCTCGGTGTGGAGGCCCACCAGCAGTGAAGAAGGATGCAGTAGGATAGGCAGGTATGAGGGGAGAGGGAGATGAATGGAATGAGGGCGCGTTATGCAAGATGCGAAGAACCAATACAAAGTTAAAAACAGAAATCCATCTTGCCATGGAAGCTATGGGATGACACAGCAGGTCAGTCACACAGTCACCCTTTTGCCCACACAGTTTTATCTGCTAAGACTCAATGCAATAAGTCATTGGTCTAGTTAGAGGCTTCTGATTTCTGATGTACCATCAGTCCTAGACTCTCAACCAGGGTCATCTGGAACATCCTGTTATTGCTGAGTCATGGAGACTCTGTAGCTCTGGCTGTACAGTCCCTGCCCCTTCATGCACTCCAGTAGCTCAAAAATGGTAGATGGTGGGGTGGGCCACCTGAAAGCCCTGGATCCGGGTCTAGGTGGTAGTTGAGTTGATCAACCAGCCGGCTCTCCAGTGCTCAAGTAACAAAGGCCAGCTCTCCTGTACTGCCCAGGCAGGAGGCCATGCCTTGTCTCTCATGCTGCACAGGTAAAAAGAAGGGCAAGCTCTTTGGAGTATTATAGCTGACAACAGGTTGGGACAGCTCTCCTGTGCCCACACAATCTGTCTGGGGTAGTTCACCTATGCCTGTGCCACCTGGGCCATCTCTCCCATAGGCAAGGGGCATGGCCAGCTCTCCCCTGTACTGACGGCATCACCACCTTCCAACATCAACATTCGGCCTCCCACACAACAGAAGGCCACATGGTGGTAACATGAGCCATGGATATCAACACTGATCCATGCTGTGGTAGAGCCATGGATGGCAACAGGGGCCTGAATATCACCATGATGTCTGGAAGCAGTGCAAGTTTCTCACATCAGGTTGTTCCTAGCCAAGGCCCTGTCTCCAGTTCTGCCTTTCCTTGAATACACAAACCACTCTGCATCTCTTTCCTTCCCATCTCTCCGTTGATACTATGAAGTGGCAGACAGGCCTCTATGTGTCTTCTGATTACCTATGCTGCAAGGCAGCACTTATGCTGCTGATTCTAATAGCTTTATTTTCAATAGTTATATATTAAATGGTATATTTAAATACTCTGTTGAGAACGTATTTGTCTACCCCATGAATAATGAAATTGGTAGAACTAGATATAAGACATTACGTATGTTCTTGTGTACACCACCAAAAATTAGCTCCAAGATTAACAGTAAAAGCATGAAAAAAAATCTTTTGTGTCATCAAGGTCAGCCTTTTAAAACACATATAATAAAAGATACTTAAACTTTGCATAGTAGAGAATTACACTTACAGCATTTATCTTAATTAGCAGGAAAAGTGGAACATCTAAAAATTCATGCCTAGAATTTATTAGACTTATTAATTGCCATGTGTATATCTGAGTCTGTTCTTTACATTTTCTGAATCTGATACACAATTCAATTTGAAAACTGCCATTTGAAGAGTGGTTTCAGCTACAACTGTCATTTATGTAGCATTCTCTTTATCTCTTAGGAATAAATGAAAATGCAAAATATATGAGACTGACATCATCCATTTCATTGAGCTACTGTAAAGAATTACTTCAAATTTATGACAAAAAAAGCCCAGAATTGTGTTCACCAGATCAAATATAAACAGTGTGTATATATATATATATGTGTGTGTATATATATATGTGTGTGTGTATATATATATATATATATATATATATATATAGTGTATATAGTATATATAGTGTTCACTGGATCAAACACAAACAGTGGGATATATCGAATGAAGAACAGTCCTGACAAAGAAATTTAGAAGATATTAAAGTGCCTTAGTTTATTATATAAATGACATAATTTTAATTGATTATAAATCCTAAATGATTTCTCATTGGAAATTCTACCTAAATGATACAATAGGAAGAAGTGTTCCCTCTTGGCTATAGATTTTCTGATGACTAGCACCATAACAATCCAATTTCTGCCTCTGTGCTGCCTTGCACATTTGCATGCATGAGTTCTATCTGTGTCTTTCTAAGAGAACAAACTTAATATAGGTTGGGTTTTCATCTGACATTTCTAAATTAAATTGTATTTGCAAAGACTTCTTTCTAATAAGAAAAGTCTTATGGCTCTGAAGGTGTATATCTGGACATGTTTCTCAGAGCCCTCAGTTATCACTCTATAAATTGATTTTTACTCATTATTAATATATGGGAGACAAGACATGTATGTGTACACAAATTCAGATCATGGGCAGAAGAGAAGAAAACATGTGGTTACAGATTAATGAGTGCTGATCATATGATCTTAAAATATAAGAGTAATCATGCTGAATATCTCCTCTAATGTCATACTGCCAATGTAGAATGTAAAACTAGATATTAAGTCCTGGAGATGAGGAGAAACTATTTAAAAAGCTGAATCAATAGCTCCATTTAAAGGTGATGTTTATTTTCATTCTATAAATTGAAGCAAGTTCTATTTACACAAGAGCAGGGGTGACATAAGAGTAGTCATTCACCATCACCACTGAAATCACTCTTGCATTTCTCTCCACCAAGAGCTGGGAATGTCATTGGTATATGTCTAATGGAGAGCAGTCCTGACAAAGGACATTATATTTTAAAATGCCTTAGTTTATTAAATAATTTACATAATTTTGATCAATTAAAATACTAAAAATGATATCTCTTACTAAATATAACTAGATGCAGCAAGTTATTTTAAGAAAAGTTAAACTTGTTGTAATTATTTGCTCACTGGTATAAGTTGTGTTTTATCCTTCTTAGAATTAAGACGCTGTAATTCTTGTATCTAAGCATAATATCTGACTTTGGAATAGGGTCCTTCATGTTTAATTTGTTTAAGATAAAGCCATAATTGTGAATGACAATCCTCTGAACCAGTACGATTGATATTGCTATGAGAACAGAGGTTATAATTGAAGATGTAAAAGAAGAAAGCATGGCATGAACAATACGGAAGCTATCAGAGTCATGAAGCTGAAGCAACTGAACACTGAAGATTTCAATTGAATCTCAAAAAGTATGCAGTTATCACTGAATACTTGTCTTTTTTGCAGCCCAAAGAAAAGTATAAGTCTGCTGAATCCTTGATCTCAGTGGACAGCCTCTAAGTCTTTGAGATAGTATATTTCTGTGTACTACCAGTTTTCAATTCTTTATCAAAGCAACTCATAAAAAAGAATATAACTTCCATGAGGTTAGACATCAAAACAACTTCATCCCTGTGTACTCAGGTGTCCATCAGCTGATAGTACATGTTTGTTTCATATTCCTTGGATATTTCAGAAACTATTTTTTTATTTATTGAGAACACAATATTGATTGCAAATATTATTTATGAATGCTTTTTTTGTCCTCAAATATCCAGTTATTTTTGTATTAAACAACAGCTTTCCCTATTGTTGTGGTGGAGACCATGATGACATTTGCCAACCACTGAATCGAGGACAAAGCAAAAAAACAGATCTATGGAGAATGTGTTAAATTCTTTCATCTTCAAATATATGTTCAGTAAATGTAGCAGATGATGTTAACATCCATGCTTTAATGCTATTCCTATTATTTTGAATAATAAAACAAAATAGAAGGAAGGCAATTATAACTATTTTTATTATTTTTATTTATGTGTACTTGTGTGTCAGAGTTAGTCATGTGTGTGCTTGTGCCTGCAGAAGCTAGAAGAAGTAAATGATAAGCTGGAGTTACAGGTGTATGTTAGCCATGCAATGTGTGTGCTGGGACTTTAACTCTGGTCTGTTAAAAAACTGAAAGAATTTGAGCAACATCTTTAGGCCCAATAATATGTAATATAATGTCATTATTATAATATAAGTATATAATTGTAATATATAACTTTATATTGTATATGTTATATATCAAATATAATTATATTATAATTAATATGCAATTACAATACATTATATAATATGTTATTAACATACATATTAAAATTGTTTTAGGGCTATAGTATTGTCATTCTACCGTGTTAATTTTGTACAGTTTGCATTTCTGTAATTAGAATATGACTATCACTGTACAATATTTGATTTGACTGATATATATGACTATATAATTTCTTCAAATTATGATTGTCAATTATGTTACTAAAATGCCTTCCTAGGAAAAGACACCAGCAATGGCTACAAGTTTTACTAACATCCCAGCAAGAAGACAATCAGAGAATGATTCTGCTTTAACAGTCTGGTGAACCAATGAGTTTATGAAGTTACTTTATACAAGGATTTAAGGGATTAGTCACAGCAGTGTGGATGCTCCTGCCTCAAGAGGCTCACCTGAGAAGCCTGACCCAGCCATCATGAAGACTGACCAGTAACTGCATAGATGAGGCTCCACTCCCATAGGCATCCCTGGTCTACTAATAATAGCTCTTCTCCCAGACTCTGTGTGATTAAGTCAGGATTGATTACAATAGATAGCAGGAAACAGCTGGTACTCAAGTGAGGGTCTCAAGGTCCTCCCACTCTTCCACAAAGGAGTAAAACTGTTGACAATCCCAACTCGGTGATCTTTTGCAAGGGCTTTGCTATAGGCCTCAGAATGTAGTGGTTGCTTAACTAGGAGAACAGTCACAACAAATGATCTTAAATTTCATCATAGCACACTGAACAATATATCATCTTGCAAAGTATAGCATCTTATTTGCAAGGAAATATGCTTATCTGTTAAAGCAATGAAGAAAACTTCAAGTATATATTTCATAATCCATAAATTGTATTTGTTGTATGTATATTGAAGTTATATAAAATGGGAGGACTTTGCTGTTAGGATTTTAGTAACAGTAATCGTCTAAATCATGATGTTTAGAAGTTATTAATGCTGCTCTTTTAAGATTTGGTAACAATAATCTGTTAGAATGACAAAGTGAAAATGTGAAAAGTCTACCTTGAAGTTACACTGTTACCTTTTCCAGTTACTTATGGATGAAGCAAACTAATGTGGGTGGATAATGAAGAAAAGATGGAATTATGAGCATCATGAGAATCATCTTTGCATTCAGATATGAAGTAAACAACTTTTAAAAATCAAATGCATTTTAATTTAAAAATTAAATTTTAATATTTAGGAAAAACATTAAAGAAAAGAATTCAAGGATTAAATAGTTGACAACAATCCATGTTGGGCCAGTCCTATTGACAGCTTGTATGTTTTCCCCTCTCTGTTTCAGCTCTGCCATCTTGTTATTAAAATCCTCTTAGTGGGTGAATATCTGCTAAGTTTTGACTTTCTGTACCATGCTATTCCTTCTTATGGCCAGATAAAGCATACCCTTCCCCAGATGATGGAAAAAAAGGCATTCATATATGTTTTAATATAATGTTTATTTGTCAGAATAAGAGTGCTTGTTCTTCTCTTAGACCTTATGACCTGTTTAAAGACAGGTTCGTGGTCTCAATGACGATGCAAGATTTGGGTTTCATCTCATCCAGCAGGCATGAAATCTACTCAGAAAGTGGTTGTTTACTTCCATAACATTAATACCAGTATTAGCATTAATAGAGATATCTTGCCAGGGCAGTTATTATTGAAATTCACAGGGTTTGCAACTGGATAAGACAAATGGTTACTTTCCTTATTCATTAACATACATATTACTTTCTAGCTCAATGAAAGAGTATGCAGTATTTGAGGTTATAGGACCTCACTGGCAAGAAACACAAAAGGCTGGAACCCATTCAGAGCACTGGGTTTTATTCCCTAAGATGTTGTGTCTAGTTGGAGTATCATTTCCCCATTATACCGTATCTTTATTCAAATGCTTGCTATATTTGTAATTTATATATTGTAGGAAGGTACTACGGTGGTGGTGGTGGTGGTGGTGGTGGTGGTGGTGGTGGTGGTGGTGGTGGTAGTAGTAGAAGTAGAATTTCATAGGATTTTGTTGCAAAAATCTTTCAGTTTTAGTTATCCTTACCCATATTTCCTTCTTTCCCCATCCTCCAAACTACCATGTAATCTTTTTTTCCATTATTCCTCATTCTCTCTTTATTTTCACTGTATTCTATCTCTCTTCCCTTGAAGAATCTTCTCTCCCCATAGCCTCACTATTGATAATCCAATAAATATGTGTGTGTGTGTGTGTGTGTGTGTGTGTGTGTGTGTGTGTATATATATATATATATATATATATATATTAATATATGTATTTAAAGCTAGTATGTGAGAGAGGAGAGAAACTATAATATATCCTATTTGAGAAATGGTACCAAGTGGAAGAGCATGGGACATTTAATCATGTAAATCATATATATGAGTTGATCTTACTACAATCCTGTATAATTTGTTCAGGCTGATGAAACCATCATGTTTTAATTAATCTAGTCTTACTATATTTAAGTCAGGAGGTAAGGGATAATTTAAAATAAGTTCCATTTACAGGTTTATGATGGTTTGTATATGTTTGGCCTAGGGAGTGGCACTATTAGGAGGTGTGGCCTTGTTGGAATAGGTGTGTCACTGTGTGCAGGGGTTTTGTCCTAGCTTCCTGGAAGTCAGTCTTCCACTAGCAGTCTTCAGATGAAGAAGTAGAACTGTTAGCTCCTCCTGAACCATGCCTGCCTGGATGCTGTGATGTTCCTGCCTTGATGATACTAGATTGAACCTCTGAACCTGTAAGCCAGCCCCAATTAAATGTTGTCTTTGTAAGACTTGCCTTGGTCATGGGGTCTGTTCGCAGCAGTAAAACCCTAACTAAGACACAGCTCCTTAGAAAATTTGACATAGTACTTACTACTTGAGAACCCAGACATACCATTCCTGGGAATATACCCAAAAGATGCTCCAACATATAACAATGACACATGCCCCACTATGTTCACAGCACCATTAATTATAACAGCCAGAAGCTGGAAACAACCCAGATAACCCCCCAATAAAATAATGGATACAGAAAATGTGTTACATTTACATAATGGAATATTACACAGCTATGTAAAACAATGACTTCATGAACTTCTTGGGCAAATGGATGGAAGTAGAAAATATCATCCTAAGTAAGGTAACCCAGTCACAAAAGAACACACATGGTATGCACTCACTGATAAGTGGATATTATCCCCAAAGCTGAGAAAACCCAAGATACAATTTGCAGACCATATGAAGCTTGAGAAGAAAGAAGACTAAAACATGGATGCTTCAGTTCTTCTTAGAAGAAGGAACAAAATACTCACAGGAGATAGAGGGTGGGAGGGACTTGGGAGAAAGAGTGGAGGGAGAGGGGGAAACAGTGGCAGGATCAGGTAAGGAAGGAAGGACACTGGCATGATACGCAAGGCCCCTGGTTGGGAGTTGGGGCCACTCACTCATCTCTAAATATTTAACCCAGAATGGCTCCTGTCTGAAGGAAATAGGAGGACAAAGTGTAGAGCAGAGATATGCGATAGGTATGGGATAGGGGAACTCTGGAGGGGAAACTGGGAAAGGGGATAATATTTGAAAAGTAAATATATAAAATATCCAATAAAAAAGAAAAAGAAAGAAAGAAACAAACAAAAACCAAAAAGACTTCATGAAATTTACAGGCACAAGGATGGAACTAGAAAATTTCATCCTGAGTGATGTAACCAATTCACAAAAGAACACACATGGTATGTGTAGATATTATAACTGATAAGGGAATATTAGGAAAAATGCTTGAAATACCTACAATACAACTCACAGACCCTATGAAGCTCAAGAAGAAGGAAGACCAAAGTGTGGATGATTCAGTCCTACTATTACAGAAAGTAGAGGGTGGGAGGGACTTGGGAGGAAGGGAGGAGGGTTAGAGGATAAAAGGGGGCAGGATCAGTTGTGATAGGAGACAGGGGAGATGTACATAAGGTCAGGAAATTGAACAGAGGTGTGTAGCAATGGGGGATGGGGAACTGGGGATAGCCACCAGAAAGTCCCAGATGCCAGGAGAGCAAGAGGCTCCTAGGACCCAACAGAGATGGCATTAGCTGAAATACCCAACAAAGGGGACCATATTCAGAAATCAGGCAAGGTCCCTGGTTGAGGGATGGGGCTACCCACTCATCTCCAAATTTTTAACCTAGAATTGCTCCTGTCTATAGGAAATGCAGGGACAAAGAGTGGAGCAGACACTGAAGGAAAGACCATTCAGAGAATACCCTACCTGGGGATCCATTCCGTATACAGTTACCAAACCCAGACACTATTGTGGATGCCAAGAAGGATTTGCTGAAAGGAGTATATATCATATAGTTGTCTCCAGAAAGGCTCTTCCAGAGCCTAACAAATATAGATGCAGATGCTCCCAGACAACCATTGGACTGAGCACAGGAACCCCAATGGAAGAGTTAGAGAAACAATTCGAGGAGCTGAAGGGGTTTGCAACTCCATAGGAAGAACAACAATATCAAAAAAGCAGACTCCCTACCCCGGAGCTCCCAGGGACCCATGGCTCCAAATGCACATGTAGCTAAGGATTACCTTATCTGGAATCAATGGGAGGGGAGGCACTTGGTCCTGTGGAGGATCAATGGCCCAGAGTAGGGGAATGCTAGCTCAGTGACCCCAGAGTGAATGGGTGGGTGGGGGAGTTCTTTATAGAATTAGGAGGAGGAGGATGGGATAGGGGGTTTATGGAGGGTAACCTGAGAAGGGGGATAACATTTGAAATAAAATGACCTATAACAAAATTGTCATCGATACAGATACAAATGAAAGAAAGTAAATTTCTAGAGCTAAATGAAATAGACATACTTTCTTTGGAACCAAAGTATAGTTTCAACAACGATAAACTGTAAAGAACTGCAAAACAGAAATGTGTCTGGTTCCTCTGAGTTTGTATGTCTTGAAAGCCTATGCTATAAATAATCAAGCCTTTTTCTTCTTTTCTACAACTATTTCCCATTTTTAATTTGTATTCACATCTACATAAATTTTAGAATTAACTTAAAAACATTTACAAAATTTCCCAAATTTTATTACAATTTCAATAACTATATGGTTATATTTATTGCTGCCAATTGTAGTTTATATTATCTCAATAATTATTAAATATTTATTTGCATTAGAATAAAATAAATCCCAATTATATTTATATGTAAGTATTTCTGTGATATGTTAACCTGGAGTTTTTTGGATGCATATTATTCTAAATACTGACTTATCACTCTACCCTCTGCTATAAACAATTCTCAGATCATGATGTATTATACTATATAAAATTTGAATGATTAGATGACATTATACATTTTGAAAGGTATAATAGAATTTATCAGTCATGTGTTATAGGAAATTAGGTAGTGTCAGTAATTCATTATGAATAATAGTTCTCATAAGCCTTACATACAAAGACTTTATTTTGTGTATGTAGGAGCTTTACACTGACTTATAGAGCTAGTACATACACACACACACACACACACACACACACACACACACACACACACACACACACACACACATATATATGATCTGGCGCGGTGGAATGAAGCCCCACATGTCTGTCCCCAGTGCTGTGGCCCTGGGTGGGACAGCAGGCACTCGGGAACTGACCTAGAATCTTCCCACACAGTCTGATGGGAAGGTGGGGGCTGTGGGAAGCCTTTGTGGGCCCTACCCATGGGTGGGAGAAGGGGCCATTCTTGGGGAACGTGAGGCAGCTGTCTCTGTGGGTTCTCTAGCCCGGGGCACTGCAGTCTCCACAGGGCTAGCTGGAGTTCAGCTGGGGTTCCTGATGAGACCAGCTTGGGGGCACTGAGCTAGCTGCTTAGCCTTGGGTGAATGGGTATCATCTGGGAGCACTGGGAAGCCATCAGTGAGAGATTAGATGGGGCTTCTTAATCAAGGGCCAGATCCCTCGCTTCCCACAGCAGGTCCAGATGAAGAGACAGTCCATAATTCTAAGATGTTTATTTTCATTGTGTAGAGTGGCATGGACGGAATTGTATCCCTGCCTTTCTGGGAGAGGTGAGGCAGATATAGTAACTGGGAAGGGGCATGGCTAAGCCTCTAGGTGTTTCATTAACATAGGGATGGCTTGGGAATGTGTGGCCATGCCTCTATGTGAGGAAGGATGGTACATGACCTTGACTGGAGCCAAAAGCCTCCTGGGAGCATTGGCATAAAGTTTTCCGGCCACTTGTGGATTGTTCCACTGGGTCAGTTAATAGGAAATAAATTTTGAAGAAAGACACATTTAAATTTTGAATACTATATATTATATGAAGTTCAAAAATAGCTGATGATTTGTTTATTCATTTCACGTGGAAAAGTGGATAATTTATCTAGAAAACTTGGTTGGCCGATTTTACAAATAAATTCACACAGATACTCAATGGTCTATGAGAGTGTTTTTGAGAATTTTTATAAATAAAAGTGTGACATGATTTTTCTAGAGTTAACTTTCACAGTCTCACTTATTTTGACATAACATATGTAAATAACAAATATGCAGATTACTAAGTGGCCAGTAGATTCTATGACATAATTGCCTCTGTGATTGGATTACTTATATCATACATAAGAATATTTTATCTCAGACCATCTCAAAGATGTGCCAGAGACATGGTATATGGGAGTCTTCCAAGGGTCAATGTGGATGACTTTAGCTGAGATTGAGAGCAGTGGGGATATGGAACTTCAAGAGGCCACCTACTATATCCAGGCAGGAATCACAGTGGAGCAATAGTGACACCAACCCAACCTCAAAACTTTATCCTGCCTACAAGAAATGCAGGGACTAGTGTTTGTTGTTGGATCAGAGATTGAGGGACTGACCAAGCAATAAAAAGCCCATCCCATGGGCAAGCACCAATCCATGACACTATTAATGATATTCTGAGAAGCTCCTCCCAGCAGCTGTCTGAAACAGATGCAGAGATCCACAGCCAAACACTCAATGGAGACTAGGGACTCTTATGCAAGTGCTGGGGGAAGGATTGAGAGCCCTGAAGGGGATTTCCATAGGAAAACCAACAGGGTCACCTAACCTGGACCCTTGGGGCCTCTCAGAAACAGTACCAACAACCAAAGAATATACACAGGCTAGACCTAGTCCCTTCACACATATGTAGCAGATATGCACTCAGTTTTCATGGGGGTCGTGAACAATTGGGGCAGAGGTTATCCCTATAGCTGTTGTCTGTCTACAGAATCCATTCCCCTAACTCAGCTGTCTGGCCTGTTCTCAGTGGGAGCAAAAGTGCCTAGCTCTACATAGACTTCATGTGCCAGGGTGGGGGGATTTCCACTCTCTCAGATGAGAAGGGAAAGGGGAATGGGAGGAAGGATTGTAGTAGTAGAATATCTGGAGGGGAAATAGTGATTGGGATGTAAAGTGAATTTATCATCATCATCATAATCATATAATTATGATATATATAATATATATTATATATATATAATTATATATATCTACATATGTATAAGTACATCTATATTTTGACATATAGTTTATGTGTAGCTATTCAAATGCTATTACAATCTGAATATTAATGTAAATAAATTTGAAAAAACAGATATCTTTATAAAATAATTCTTAGAAACATTTTAAATAATATAACTATGAACTACAAATTTATGCATAATTCATTCCCACTATTAGTTTCATGGATTGAGTAAATATATCTTAACAAAATTTCAGGGAATAGTAGGGAAGTTTCTAGCTCTTCATTTAAGTTAGCTGATATCTTTGAGATATTATTGTAGATAACAGTTTTAGGCAACTCAGGAAAAATAACTTGGCTAAAACATATTTGCAGTTTAATTATAGAAGATTTTTTTGCAAAGATTACAGAATAATTGCACATTTAGTCAGCTTTTCAGCATTTACTGTGTATTTGGTAAATGTAGGCTTTGTAGACAAATACTTGGTGATTTACAAATTTATGGCTGAATGACTTTGACATTTCCTTTTGCTTTTATTCTAACATTACCTATCAATATTCATGAAATACATTTATAAGTAATTCAGTTGTATCTACATGTAAAAAATAAATGAGTTTCACTAAGTGTCTCTAAATTATAAATTATATTTTTAGGTATTTACATAACTCTCCAATTGTTCCACTTTTGTTTTCTAGTGATGGCTCTACCAACAGAGAAAATATGATTGAGAGACAAATAGCTTCTAGTTATATTAGGTGGTTTCTTCATTCCAGAACCTAATATCTGACTAACACCACTCAAGGGAATGTGATTTATTTTTGTTCCTTTTTCAGAGAGATGCAGTCCATCAGGGAAGCCAAGATATGGCAAGAGAAGTAACGATATCAAGGAAAAGATGGGTTTTGCTAGATTCGGCCCTTTGTCCATGTTTTTATAAATCTATAATTCATGCTCATCAGTTTTCATTTCACATGATCAGGTCAAGTCTTTCTTCCTTAGGGGAATACTTTCTGAAAGCACAGTGACTGGCATAGTCAAAGATAGTACCCAGTAATCAAAAATTGTTGGGAATCAAATTAGCTCTCACGTATCTATCCATTGTTAATTTTCTACCCTAAAATATCACTATGAAGACACAATAGCATGTTACCTTCATAAATATAGAAGTCTACTTAGGTGCTTCATTCTTAAAAACACATTTGAAGGTATTGCATCCTGGTATGAATAAATTTTATTTGAGCATGCCTAATTTGTGTATTTTTTGTTCTTTCGATACTTTATTTATATTTATATTTATATTTCAAATATTTCCTCCTTTACAGATCTCCCATTTGGAACCCTCCATCCTCTCCCCCTCCCCCTGCCTCTATGAGGGTATTCCCCCACCCATCCACACATCCATTCTCATCTTCCCTCTGTGGCATTCCTCTATACTGAGGCATCTAACACCCTCAGGCCAAAAGGACTCTCCTCCCCCTGATGGCTAACAAGACCCTCCTCTGCCACATATGTAGCCAGCAACATGGGTCCCTCCTTGTGTATTCTTTGATTGGTGATCCAGTCTCCAGGAGCATCAGGAGGTCAGACCAGTTGACACAGTTCCTCCCTCCATGGGGCTACAAACTCCCTTAGCTCCTTCAGTCCCTTCTCCAACTCCTCCATCTGGAACCTCAAGTACAGCCCAGTGGTTTCTGTGAAGTGCATCTTGGGTATTCCGAACTTTTGGGCTAATATCCACTTATCAGTGAGAACATACAGTGTTTGTTCTTTTATGACTGAGTTACCTTGCTCAAGATGATATTTTCAAGTTCCATCCATTTGGCTGCGAATTTCATGAAGCATTGTTTTTAATAGCTCAGTAGTATTCCATTGTGTAAATGTACCACATTTTCTGTATCCATTCCTCTGTTGAGGGACATCTGGGTTGTTTCCAGCTTCTGGCCATTATAAATATGGCTGCTATGAACATAGTGGAGCATGTGTCTTTATTACATGTTGGAGCATCTTCTGGGTATATGGCCAGGAGTGGAATAGCTGGGTCCTTGGGTAGTATTATGTTCATTTTTCTGAGGTTCCACCAAACTGATTTACAGTGAGGTTGTATCAGCTTGCAACCCCACCAGCAATGGAGGAGTGTTCTTCTTTCTCCACATCCTTGCCAGCATCTGCTGTCACCTGAGTTTTTGATCTTAGCTGGTGTGAGGTGGAATCTCAGGATTGTTTTGATTTATATTTCCCTGATAACTAAGAATGTTGAACATTTCTTTAGGTGCGTCTCAGACCTATGAGTTTCCTCAGTTGAGAATTCTCTGTTAGCTCTGTTCCCCATATTTTGATAGGGTATTTGGATCTCTGGAGTCTACCTTCTTGAGTTCTTTGTATGTATCGGATGTAGGGTTGGTAAAGATCTTTTCCCAATCTGTTGGTTTGCCTATTGACAGTGTCCTTTGCCTTATAGAAGCTTTGCAATTTCATGAGGTCCCATTTGTCAATTCTTGATCTTAGCGCATAAGCCATTGCTGTTCTGTTCAGGAACTTTTCCCCTGTACCCATGTGTTCCAGACTTTTCCCCACTTTCTCTCCTATTGGATTCAGTGTATCTGGTTTTATGCAGAAGTCCTTGATCCATTTGGACTTGCACTTTGTACAGGGAATCAATGGATCAATTTGCATTCTTCTACATGTAGACTGCCAGTTGAACCAGCACCATTTGTTGGAAATGCTGTCTTTTTTCTACTGGATGGTTTTAGCTCCTTTGTCAAAGATCAAGTGACTACAAGTGTGTGGATTCATTTTGGGTCTTCAATTCTATTTCCTTGATCTACCTTCCTGTTGCTGTACCAATACCATGCAGGTTTTATCACTACTGCTCTGTAGTACAGCTTGGGGTCAGGGATGCTGATTCCCCCAAAAGTCCTTTTATTGTTGTAAACAGTTTTTGCTATTCTGGGTTTTTTGTTATTCCACATGAGTTTGAATTGCTCTTTCTAAGTCTATGAAGAATAGAGTTAGAATTTTGATGAGGATTGCATTGAACCTATAGGTTGCTTTTGGCAGGATGGCCATTTTTACTATATTAATCCCTCCAATCCATGAGCATGGGAGATTTTTCCATCTTCTGAGATCTTCTTTGATTTCTTTCTTCAGAGACTTGAAGTTCTTGTCATACAGATCTTTCACCTGCTTGGTTAGAGTCACACAAAGATACTTTATATTGTTTGTGACAATTGTGAAGGATGTCATTTCCCTAATTTTTTTCTCAGCCTGTTTAGCCTTTGAGTGTAGGTAGGCTACTGATTTGCTTGAGTTAATTTTGTATCCAGCCACTTTGCTGAAGTTGTTTATCAGCTGTAGCAAATCTCTGCTGGAGTTTTTTGGGTCACTTAAGTATCCCATCATATCATCTGCAAATAGTGGTATTTTGATTTCTTCCTTTCCAATTTGTATCCCTTTGACCTTTTGTTGTCTAATTGCACTAGCTAGAACTTCAAGTATTATATTGAATAATTAGGAAGAGAGAGAACATCCTTGTCTAGTCCCTGATTTTAGTGGGATTGCTTCAAGATTCTCTCCATTTAGTTTGATGTTGGCCACTATATTGCTGTATTTTGCTTTTATTATGTTTATGTATGGGCCTTGAATTCCTGATCTTTCCAGAACTTTTATCATGAAGGGATGTTGAATTTTGTCAAATGCTTTTTTAGCATCTAGTGAATGACCATGTGGTTTTTTTCTTTGAGATTGTTTATGTAGTGGATTACATTGATGGATTTTCTGGTATTGAAGTACCCCTGCATCCCTGGGATGAAGCCTACTTGATCATGGTGAATGATCGTTTTGATGTGTTCTTGGATTCGGTTTGCTAGAATTTTATTGAGTATTTTTGCATCGATATTCATAAGGGAAAATGGTCTGAAGTTTTCTTTTATTGTTTTGTCTTTGTGAGGTTTTGGTTTCCGTGTAACTGTGGCATCATAGAATGACATGGATAGCATTCCTTCTCTTTCTATTTTGTGGAATAGATTGAAGAGTATTAGTATTAGGTCTTCTTTCAAGGTCTCATAGAATTCTGCACTGAACCCATCTAGTCCTGAGCTTTTTTTTTTTTTTTTTTGGTTGGGAGAATTTTAATGACTGCTTCTATTTCTTTAGGCATTATGGGACTCTTTAGATGGTTTATCCGATCCTGACGTAACTTTGGTATTTGGTATCTGTCTAGAAGCTTGTCCATTTCACCCTGATTTTCCAATTTTGTTGAGAATAGGCTTTTGTAGTAGGATCTGATGATTTTTTGAATTTCCTCAGAATCTGTTGTTATACCTCCCTTTTCATTTTTAATTTTGTTTATTTGGATACTGTCTCTGTGCCCTCTGGTTAGTCTGGCTAAGAGTTTATCTATCTTGTTGATTTTCTCAAAGAACCAGCTCCTGGTTTTGTTGATTTTTTGTATAGTTTTTTTAGTTTCTACTTGGTTGATTTTAGCCCTTAAATTGATTATTTCCTGTCTTCTACTCCTCTTGGGTGTATTAGCTTCTTTTGGTTCTAGAGCTTTCAGGTGTGGTGTTAAGCTGCTAGTATATGCTCTCTCCAGTTTCTTTTTGGAGACATTTAGAGATATGAGTTTTCCTCTTAACACTGCTTTTATTGTGTCCCAAAGGTTTGGGTATGTTGTACTTTCATTTTCATTAAATTCTAGGAAGTCTTTAGTTTCTTTCTTTATTTCTTCCTTGACCAAGTTATCATTGAGTAGAGCATTGTGCAGCTTCCATGTGTATGTGACCTTTCTGTTGTTGTTGCCATTGAAGACTAACCTTAATCCATAGTGATCTGATAAGAGGCATGCGATTATTTCAATCTTCTTATATCTGTTGAGGTTTATTTTGTGACCAATTATATGATCAATTTTGGAGAAGGTACCATGAGATGCTGAGAAGAAAGTATATTCTTTTGATTTAGGATGAAATGTTCTATAGATATCTGTTAAATCCATTTAGTTCATAACATCTCTTAGTTTCATTGTTTCTCTGTTTAGTTTGTGTTTCCAAGATCTGTCCATTGATAAGAGTGGGGTGTTGAACTCTCCCACTATTATTG
The DNA here is from genome assembly GCA_028551405.1 of Uromys caudimaculatus. NCBI lineage: Eukaryota > Metazoa > Chordata > Mammalia > Rodentia > Muridae > Uromys > Uromys caudimaculatus. Next base: position 113,783,928 of record CM052700.1, on the reverse strand, counting down.
TGTGAGGTGCAATGTGTGCTTTGAGCTTTAGTAAAGTTCCTTTTATTAATGTAAGTGCTCTTGCATTCGGGGCATAGATGTTCAGAGTTGAGAGTTCTTCTTGGTAGATTTTTCTTTTGATGAGTATGAAGTGTCCATCCTTATACTTTTTGAAGACTTTTGGTTGAAAGTTGATTTTATCCGATATTAGAATGGCTACTCCAGCCTATTTCTTTGGACCATTTGCCTTGAAAATTTTTTCCAGCCCTTTACTCTGAAGTAGTGTTTGTCTTTAACATGGAGGTGTGTTTCCTGGATGCATCAAAATGCTGGGTCCTGTTTATGGATCCAGTCTGTCAGTCTATGTCTTTTTAATGGGGAATTGAGTCCATTGACGTTAAGAGATTTTAAGGAATAGTGATTGTTGCTTCCTGTTAGTTTCGATGTTATTTTTATGGTTTTGTGTCTATCTTATTTTGAGTTTGTTGAAAGATTACTTTCTTGTTTTTTCTAGGGTGTAGTTTCCCCCCTTGAGTTGGTGTTTTCAATCCATTATTCTTTGTAGGGCTGGGTTTATAGAAACATACTGTGTAAATTTTGTTTTGTCATAGAATATTTTGCTTTAGTCATCTATGATAATTGAGAGTTTTGCTGGGTATAGCAGCCTTGGCTGGCATTTGTGTTCTCTTAGGGTCTGTATGAGTTTTGCTCAGGATCTTCTAGCTTTCATAGTCTCTGGTGAGAAATCAGGTGTAATTCTGATAGGCCTGCCTTTATATGTTACTTGACCTTTTTCCGTTACTGCTTTAAATATTCTTTTCTTATTTTGTGTATTTGGTGTTTTGACTATAATGTGGTGGGAGGAATTTCTTTTCTGGTCTAATTTATTTGGAGTTTTGTAGGCTTCTTGTATATTTATGTTCACCTTTTTCTTTAGATTAGGTAAGTTTTCTTCTATTATTTTGTTGAAGATATTTACTGGTTCTTTTAGTTGGGAATCTTCACTCTCTTCTATACCTATTATCCTCAGCTTCTGTCTTCTCATTGTATCCTGAATATTCGGGATGTTTTGGGTTAGGAGCTTTTTGCGTTTTGTGGTTTTTTTGACTGTTGTTTCAATGTTTTCTATGGCATTTTCTGCACCTGAGATTCTCTGTCCTATCTCTTGTATTCTGTTGGTGATGCTTGCATCTATGACTCCTGATTTCTCTAGGTTTTCTAACTCCAGGGTTTTCTCCCTTTGTGATTTCTTTATTGTTTCTATTTCCATTTTTAGTTCCTGGATGGTTTTGTTCCTTTCCTTCATCTGTTTGATTGTGTATTCCTGTAATTCTTTAAGGGACTTTTGTGTTTCCTCTTTTAGGGTTTCTAGCTGTTTTCCTGTGTTCTCTTGTATTTCTTTAAGGGAGTTATTTCTTTCCTTCTTAAAATCTTCTATCATCCTCATGAGATGTGATTTTAAATCTGTGTCTTGCTTTTCTGGTTTGTTGGAGATATCCAGGGTTTGCTGTGGTGGGAGAGCTGGGTTCTGATGATGCCAAATAGCCTTGGTTATGTTCCTTATGCTCTTGTCCTTGCCTTTTGCCATCTAGTTAACTCTGGTGTTAGCTAGTCTTACTCTCTCTGGCTTTGGCTTGTCCTTCCTGCAAGCCTCGGTGTCAATACTCCTTGAAGACCAGTTCTCTCTGAGAGGAATTTGAGTTTGGAGAGCTGTGGTACAGGGTCAGCTCTGGGTTGCAGACAAAAACCAGAAGGAGCTAGTCCCCAGGTGTCCCTTGGTCCCTGTGTCCTAATGGCTCTGGAAGGATCCCTCTTGATCCAGTGAATTTGAACAAAAGTGGTGGTCTTGCCTGTGCTTGACAATGTATCAGCACTCCTGGGATACCAGCTCTCTCCTGGCACTATTTGAATATGGAGCCCTGTGTCACAGGATCTGCTCCCTGGCCACTGAAAGAAACCAGAAGACCATTCCTCAGTCCCTATGTCCTGGGGATTCCACGTGGGTTCCTCTGAGCAGCCTGACTTGCCCATACTCCTGGGAGTCTAGCTTTTTCCTGGCACTGTTTGGCTATGGAGCCCTGGTGGCCCAGGCAGAGATCTCCAGCCACAGATGGAAACCAGAAGGCTCCTTCCCAGGCTATTCCTCAGTCCCTGTGTCCCTAGCATTCCAGTGAGTCCAGGTGAGCAGTGCTGCTCCTCTTAGCCCCTCTCACGGGCTTTTCTATGCTCTAGGGAGGCTAGCTTTCTCCTAGTGCTATTTGACTATGGAGCCCTGGTGGCCCAGGCAGAGGTCTCCCGCTAATTTGTGCATTTTTTTCTTAACTAGTTCATCCAAAAATAAAAAATTGTTTCACCATCCAATTGCACTGCTTGGGATGGACTAAGGAGAGATAGTAGAGATGGAGAAAGGATTTGGGGAACCCTATAAGAGGGAGAGGTCATGCCCATTGCATTTTATTTATTACTGCACATTTTATATCTGTCTTGGGATAGATTGTAGTGCTAAACTCTAGAAACATTTATTCTTCATTTATCTATGGAAATTATTTCTGCAAGGATATTTATACAGCAGGAAAATGTACTTATATATTTTGCATGGAGAAAAGTGCTGCCTTCATATCATGCATTTTATTTATTTATTTATGTTTAGCCAAAGTGCTGAGCTCAGCACATTCCATCAGCCCCAGGATGTGTCAAATAAATCTCCAGCCTAGTTGTAGGCAAATACTTCAGTGGCAAAGATAAGTGTGCATATAAAGTGACCAAGTAAAGAGATCAAAATAATTTTAGTGACATTAGTAGACAAGCTGCATTTGGACATGCAAATTGCCTATGAGATTGAATTACTTGTATGTTATCTATTGACCATACTATTCCAATGTCATTTTTTAAATTGAAAATACAATGGCATCCGTAGTCAGGGGAAAGTGGAGCCGAGTTCCCTGACTAGTGGATGGACAGATGAGTAAATAGATGGATAGATGATGACATATAATTATTGGGTATTGATGAAAACAATTATAAAACACACATACACACACACAGAGAGAAAGAGAGAGAGAGAGAGAGAGAGAGAGAGAGAGAGAGGACAAATGAATCTTGTTATCATAGCCTTCAGGAACAAATGTATATATGTAAATTTTCCTAACTTGTATAGTTGTCAGCTGTTACATCCTTAAATATACAAAATTAAACTTAAGTATATTTAGAATGTATCTTTAAATTAAAAACCAGTGTTGTGAGACTCTAAGACTCATGGTGTGCTCATTTATGACTGGAGCTGTATATTTCTGGAGTGATGTCCAAGACCACATTTCCATCATGTGGATCAATGAAATCAAGATGAGAATAAAAATGTTTCAAATGTATTTGCATACTGACATCATAAATAGATGCCAAGGAAGAAGAGGAAAGGGAAAGAGTGTAATTTGGTAAAACCAGCCCATGGCAGCGAGCTTAAGTTCTCATGTACTTATAAATTGTACTATAAATCTGAGTGGCTGGTTCTGACTCAGCTAAACTACCAAGCATAAAGCAGTGAATTAAAGAACTGTGTGTTTTAAGGGCAAGGGAAATCTTTACTGAGACAGAATTCAGTGGGAATTGAGGCACTGTAGCTGCTCCAAAAAAACCTGTGCTTCTATGGGGGTGTACCAGAGCCTGAGAGGTGAATTTTAAATGTTGGTCAACCAGTGAAAGAACTGTATTACAGCTTCCAAATAACCAGCAGCAGCAGCAGCAGAGACCATTTCTTTGAATTTTTGCCTATAACAGAGTTCATTCTTTTTGTACTATGATCTGTGCACATGCATAAATCCATGTAGACATATGTGTAGGCCTGTGTTTGTGTGCATCATTACAGTTTGCTTCCAGAAGCTATATCATATGCAACTAAAGTTCTGAGTTTATGAAATACTCAATTCCTTCTCCCCAATTTGGCTTTAGAATCATACAATGTAAGTATTTCTGTACCTGGTTTAATTTAGTTATAATGTATTTATGGTTGATCTCTGTAAAAAGTGTTAGGATTTTGTCTTCCTCAATAGTATTACATGGAATGTTTTTATATATCAGATACTTACCCATTGATCCATAACTGGACACTTGGGATACATCATATAAGTATCAAAATTATGCTATTAAGAACATGATATGTGGGGTAGAGATTTGCATCATTCTTTGAAGTATTTTAAACCAATATTCAAAGATAGTTCATCATCATTTTTAAGAGGGATTTTTTTTTTTTGTCTTTTTGACCTATGGAAATCATAAATGTTGCCAGTGGTGTAATAATGGCCGGCTTCAGTGACAGTAGTTTCCATGGCAGTGACAGTAAAAGAAACTGAACTAGAGTTCAGATTTGGGATAGCAGCTGGAAGCCTCATTATCATGATTCTTGAATAATGAAGTAAATTCTAATGTGAGTGGCTGTACCCTGGTATAAATGAGCAGTCATGATATTAGCATGCTCATGTCAATGATATGAATGCCTCAGGCCCATGAGAATCCCAAGGCCTTCTCTGGGTCAGTGTAAAAATATTATTGATGAATGATTTACAATTAGATAAATCCAGTATTACAAAAAGTACTGTCCATAGCTTCCTAATCAAGGATTACTCACATCTCCCTGACACAGCTCTCCTACTGAAACTCTCTGCAAAATAAGCTAACACCTCCTTCAGTCTTTCTAGAATATACACTCAGAGTTTATCAGCTCTTATTGTGACTCCATTTAAGCATACCACCCTCTTGATCTCAACTTGACATTATTTGTGTCTGCCTTTCCTAATTTTCAATTGCTCACAGTCAAAGAACAAGGACTTAGCTACACAGTCTACAACCCAGGCAATAACTAGAATGTGAAATTTGGGATAGGTATGGAAACTTCGTTATAGTTCTTGAGCAGTGTAATTAATTTTGATTTCTCAATGAAGATTTCAAAATAGGTATTTGAAACAAAAAAATGCATCTTCAATAAATGATGCTGGTCTAACTGGCAGTCTGCATGTAGAAAAATGAAAATAGATCCATATTTGTCACCTTGCACAAAGCTCATGTCAAAGTGGATCAAGGACCTCAACACAGATACACTGAATCTAATAGAAGAGAAAGAGGAAAAGAGCCTTGAACTCATTGGCACAGGGGGAAATTTCCTAAACAGAACTCCAATGGCTCCTGCCCTAAGACCAAGAATTAATAAATGGAACCTCATGAAACTGGAAAGCTTCTTTAAAGCAAAAGACATAGTCAATAGGACAAATAGGCAACCTATAGATTGGGGAAAAAATCTTCAGTGTAACCCCACATCCGATAGAAGGCTAATATCCAGAATATGTAAAAAACTCAACAAAATAACTACCAAAAAAACAAACAACCCAATCAAGAAATGGGGTATAGAACTAAACACAGAATTCACAACAGAGGAATCTCAAATGGCTGAGAAGCACCTAAAGAAATGTTCAAAGTCCTTAGTGATCAGTGAAATGCAAGTCAAAATGACCTTGAGATTCCACTTTACACAAGTCAGAATGGCTAAGATCAAAACCTCAAGTGACAGCACATATTGGCTAGAATGTGGAGAAAGAGGAACACTCCTCCATTACTTGTGGGATTGGAAACTGGTACAACCACTCTGGAAAGCAACCTGGAGGTTCCATAGAAAATTGGAAATAGATCTACCTGAAGACCCAGCTGTACCACTCTTGCACTTATACTAAGAGATGCCTCACCATGCCACAGGGACACATGTTCCACTACGTTAATAGCACATTGCTTGTGATAGCCAGAAGCTGGAAACAATCCAGATGTCCCACAACAGAAGAATGAATACAGAAAATATGGTTCATTTACACAGTTGAATACTTTGGAGAAAAGTCTGAAGGAGCAGAGGGAATTGGCAGCCCCATGGAGGGAGCAAGAGCGTCAATGGGCCTGACCCTCCCCCTGGTCGTCCTCTAGTTCAGACCACTAACCAAAGAATACACATCTATTGACCCATGATTTGGACTACATATGAGGCAGAAGAATCACCTCGATTCGCCACCAGGGAGAAAGGAGAGGACTTTGGGCCTGAGGGTGCTAGTGGCCCCAGTAAAAGGGAATGTCAAGGTGGGAATATGGGAATGGGTGGGCGGGTAGGTGGGAGGAGGAATTCCCTCACAGAGGCGGGGAGGGGGAGGGGACACGGGGTTTCCAAAGAAAGGGGGAATCATCGGAAATGTAAATAAAGTATCAAAA
>CM052700.1:113755071-113777212 GCA_028551405.1 Uromys caudimaculatus | reverse complement strand
GCCACCAGGGAGAAAGGAGAGGACTTTGGGCCTGAGGGTGCTAGTGGCCCCAGTAAAAGGGAATGTCAAGGTGGGAATATGGGAATGGGTGGGCGGGTAGGTGGGAGGAGGAATTCCCTCACAGAGGCGGGGAGGGGGAGGGGACACGGGGTTTCCAAAGAAAGGGGGAATCATCGGAAATGTAAATAAAGTATCAAAAAAAAAAAAAAAGTAAACTATCTTCTGGATGTTGGGAGTCGGCAGTATAGGTTGTTTATGGTATTCAGTGATTAAGACAATGTGGTATTTTCTTGTGAAAATGATTTTTCTTTTTCATTGATGATTTAAAAAATATGTTTCACCTGTTTGGCTTTGTAATTTTACATCTTCATCAGGTTCATGTAATGTCTAGAATCATTTCCAATAAATACGTTGCTACCGTTAAAAAAAAAAAAAAAAAAAAAAAAAAAAAAAAAAAAAAAAAAAAAAAAGGAGAACATTTTGAGTTTTGTAGGCAAATGGATGGAACTAGAAAATATCATCCAGAATGAGGTAACTCAGACTCAAAAGGATATGAATGGTATGTACTCACGAGTAAGTGGATATTAGCCAAAAAATGTACAGAATACCCAGAATACAATCCACAGAACTCAAAAAGGTTAACAAGATGAAGAGGCCAACTGAGTATACTTCAATCACACATGGGAAGGAGAAGAAAGTAATCACAGGAGGGGGAAGGGAGGGAAGGACTTGGGTGGGAAAGGGGACAGGGAGGGGAAGAAGGGAACATGATCAGGTATTGAGGGTGGGGCAGGACTGAGGCCTGCAGAAATAATGGATACAGGCAACCTCGGGAGGTAGGAAGTAGAGGGATCCTCCAGAATGTACCAGAGACCTGGGAGGGGACTTAGATGAAAAGCCCTACAGTGGGGAGAGGGAACTTGTTGGGCCCACCTCCAGTAAAAAGATAGGGCATCAAGCGAGGGATGGGGTTGCCATCCCACAGCGGAAAACTCTGACCCATAATTGTTCCTGTCTGAAAGATCTGCATGGACAAAAATGGGGAAGAGCCTGAAGAGTATTAGGCTTTTAAGAATTTATTTATTGTTGATTCAGTTGCTTTATCCAATATTTTTCTGTTCAAATCCTTTATTTCTTCAATTGAGTTTTACCTCTCTAACTGTAAGACAACCCCAGTTTAATGTTGTCTTTTATAAGAGTTGCTTTCATAATGCTGTCTCTTCATAGTAATGAAACCCAAACTAAGACAGAAGTTAGGGCCAGGGACTGTGGTATTGCTGTGATAGGGCTGACTATGTTCTTGTTTGGCAGAAAACAATTTCAGAAATTGATCCATTTCTTCTATATTTTCTTCATTGATACATGATTATCTGTATAAATCACTTACAAGCATTTCAGTGTATTACTATAGAATTGTTGTAATGTCTTTCACAATGATTTGCGAATATGTTTTCTCTAAAGCATTTAACTTAAAATATTTCTCTTTTTTATTCAATAATGAAACTTTTACAGGTACTAAGAAATTCATATCAGGAACAGTAGAGCTTCTTATATCTGAATAAAAGTCCATGCTTCTTCATGTATATGGCATATTTGATACTCAATACTGATTCTGTTATCATGTACTATAGAAATTTGTGATTTTTGTAGAAAATATTTTTTGTTTGTTAATAAACTAAAATGTGACTTAAAGAGCTCTTTAAACACATGATTTCTACTACTTTAAGCCTCATTGTTATGTTCTCAGGTATAAATGCCTCTGATTTTTTGATTAAATGAATAAAATGGATTTTCAGTAATTATATACACTTTGTTATACTTGTGCCATACACTTTAAATTTAAAACATTCAATTTCTTTAAGAGAACTGAAATATCCTTGAAGCTTTAGGAATAAATATGTCTTTAGAGATCATGTGAGAGTTAAGAAAAGTAGATTCTTGATTAATTTGTTTACCAGAACCATTCTTTAGGAAATGGAGTAGGTCTCTGTCTAAGAAATGTACAATTCAGTATAGTTCAAGTTGATTTATTAACATTCAAGTCTATGACGTATTACTCAAAACTTGAATATGGGTAAATTCTGATTAATCATGTGCTCTGACTTTTTTTCACATTTCAATTGCTGACTTTAAAAATAAAATATGTGAAACTTAATTACAACTCTGAATAATTCAGACTAAGAACATGTTATTTTTAACCAAAATTTATTATTTTATACTCATCATGTATATATAATACTAAAATTTCATTAGTTCATAGAATAACAGGAGCTTTCAGATTTTCCACATGAAGGAACTACAGACTTCCTTAAGATATTTTTTGTCATGACTTAATCAAATTCCTTCTAATTATTGAAAAATTAATTTTAATCTTAGTATGTTTTGTACTATAGTCATTTAGTTATTTCATTAGGTATGCATTACTTAATTTTGTAAATTTATTAAATTTTATTTAACTGACTTCCAAAGAAAAATAATTCATAATTTACAATGACAGACTTTTCTAAGGAAAGTTTCAGATATGAGTAAATCTCTAACTCTATCCCTCTCCCTGCAGCTCATGTCTGTCTCTAACAGTATCTCTTTTTTTTTCTTCTCTGTCTCTATGCATCTGCTTCTCTCTCCCTTTCTCTCTCTCTCTTTCTCTTTCTCATCCTTTACACCATTCATGCAATTCTTAGTTTTTTGCTGAACATTGATTTAATCTTACAGATCAGCTTTTGGTAACACTTAGTTTTAAGCTGTAAATTGTGTAGTTATTACATCTGTGTTCCAAGTGTTGAAATGTGTGGGCTTCATAACTGTGGGAGTAGGTATGTTTCTGACTCTTTTCTCTGATCTTTGCACTCTTTAATTCCTGTTGGGCTGCCATATCTAGCTTCAGTGTGACATCTTTTGGTTTGTCATATTGTATTATCTTTTGTTATTTCTGGTTGTTGTCTCTTGGAAACCTGTTCTTTTCTGACGGGAGATCCATGGGGCATGGATCTGTGGGAGAGAGGAGGTGAAGGTATAGCTGGAAAGAATGGAGATATGAGAAACATTATATGAAAGAAGAAACTATTTTCAATTAAAAAGTAAAAATAAAAAAAAGAGTTTGGATATTTTCCTAGATGATGCATGTCTTAATAATACACAATTATTAAGTGTTGATTAATTGGTAATTGCCTATGCATTCCAAATGATATTTGTTAAAAGTGTCTCTTTCCAAATAAAAGTTATCTCAGTAAGATATAACATGTAATTTCTTTCTCTTAAAATGAGTCCCCAAGGTATTGAAATGGATGTGGAATCTGTCCGCCCCCCCCCCCCCAGAAAAAAAAAGAAAAAAAAAATCAGTTATATGACAAAATCCATTAAAATGAAACTGGCATCAAATCTAAACTATAAAGACAAATACACATATCAATAAAATCCCTTTAAACTTTCAAATTATTAAGAGAGAAGAAAATACTAGGCTGTAGAGAAGTCAGAAAATTGTAATAGAAGTTAACACTCCAACTTAGATGAAAGAAACTTCATCAGGCTTTAACCCTTGATTAAGAGCTATAAGCAATTAACAAATATAGAAAGAAGGAAAATTAATAATATGAGGTATGAGTCATGATTGATTATACAATTTCAAGTGTGCAGTCCGAAAAATGTAAACCTGTTGGCAAGTACTGAATTCACTCAGCAGGTTGTATTTACATGTTTATTCATTTATATATGTGACAACAATGGATAAAGAGAAGGAGGCTTTGAATACATTAATGTACAGATATGCAAGGAGGAGAAAGGGTAAGTGAGAGGATGAAATGGTATAACTATATTTTAGGCAAATAAAAAACCCTATTTTGCAGATTAATTATCTAATAAACACCTAATCAAATAAATGAGTGGGTTTGTGGAACTACTTTAAACATAAGAAATTTGACATTTTTATCTTGCTATCCAGACATTTAAAGGTAAGTAGATTTAGAATTTATGAGACATAGAAATGAGAACTGTTTTAAAATCATGGTGAGAATGTTTACTTGTGTAGATTTACAACAAACATTATGGAGATTTTTGAAGATATAAAATGAAACTATCATATGATCACGTTTTACAGAGAATAAGATAGGTGTTACCAGAGACTTGTATAGAAAGCAAGGAAAGAACAGTAATCGCTAGTCATAGAGTACATATTACTATCATAAAAAGGAATGTTCTCCATAGGATGACATAACAATGCGTGCATACAAAATACACTGCTCGAGATTTAAAAATCACTAAGACAGGAAATTTCAAATACCTTACTAAAAAGTAGATAAATATGTAAGATTATTGATGATGTGGTACCTAACTTCATTCAATGTTTCTATATTGTACACTTTCATGAAATCATCACATTTTATACTATAAATACATACAATCATAAAAAATGATGAAATACAAACATATTTCAAATTTAAAACTATCAGCAAAATAGTAAATTAATAGTTATTTCTGGCACTTGAGAGATGGCTCAGTGGCAGAATACTTTCTGCTTTTGCAAACGACCTAATTTCAATTATCAAGTACTCATACTGTGTGGCTCACAATGGCCTGTAATGCCATCTATAGGGAATCTGATCATTTTTTCTGGTAACCTTGGGTAGTTGTAGTGTTGAACACATACCACAATGGATGTACACATAATTTTCACAATCAAAATCAATCATTAACAATTTTAAACTTAATACGTTCCCAAAAGAGTGAACATTTTGAATAGAACCCACATGTCCATTCAATGAATCTCACGAAGAACTGGAGAGAGAACACAGAAGTACTTGCTAGATCAAGGTGAAGTGTTGATTTTGTCCTCCAGAATGCATAAATAATAACCAATTTCATTGGCTAATTTCAGAACTGGGGAGAAATGGGTAGACCATTGGGGCTCATTGAAAACCAGCCTAATTAAGAACCAAGTCTCAACTCATAAGGTTATTAACTCCAGAAGAAGGACAGCAGAGATAACTATGGTCTTAATACATATCAACCCTAGTATGTACAGTATCACACAGAGAGAGAGAGAGAGAGAGAGAGAGAGAGAGAGAGAGAGAGAGAGAGAGATACACACACAAAAATCCACACAGTATTTTTAACATGATTCTGATTGATTGATTGATCACTAGCTCTTTCCTGGACATGATATGATTTAGCAACACAAGCACAAAGCAGCAATGACCACCTGCAAAGGATCTGCACAATATGACAAACTATGACAATACAAGCACGTCTAGTTGGTAGGCAACTGGAGTCAGCATGGGTAGCAAGGGGAAGAGAGATAGTAATAACAGGGAAGATGAGCACAATGCACTTATACAAATATGATTTTACATTGGCAAATCATATAACTTCACTCTGAGCTTTGAACTAAATCTGTGATTATCTTCTCCCTGTTACCGAATGGTGTGTGCTATTAACTTGGGATCTAGAACAGATAAGGGCGCTGCAGAACCAGAACTCAAGGTAGAGAACTAGGGAGATGGTAGGTCATATCAGAGTATTGTTTGCCACTTTATTGAGGTGGATAGTAAAGGTATCTGAATTATTTTGAATGCTTACTAAACTTCTCATCTTTGTATAACTTTAAAAATATTAGAATTCAAGCTGTCAGTCAAGGATAATGACATCTGTTTTCTTAAATCCAAGAAGGATCCAAGAAACACTACTACTGTATTTGTCCTCAAGAGAATGAAAAGAGCTCAACTGAAAGTTGTGTCTATGCATCATTTTCTACTACTCTACATAATGACAATTATTTGCAATTACCCACCCCCTAATGATCAGGAAGTGTTATTTTACTTCACAGAAAACTGACTACAAATTATTCTGCAACGAATCTGGCCAGAAACAAAGAAGAGAATGTTAGAAATATTTAATAATGCTATTGTAAAACCTTCTGGGATAATGTTTTTAATGAAATGAAATAATAATGTGGAACATTACAACATAGCCAGCACAGTAATATAAAGTAATACAGAAACTGGAGAGTTGCCTAGATGTGAACAGACTAGATAATGATAGGTAAAGATCCATGAAAATATTGAAAAAGAAATAAGATATGCAATGCCCAATTTTAATAGTGGAATAAAGGGGTCATTGCATGGAGAGAAAATCAGAGCACATTTAAAATATGAAAAATATCTGGGCATGAGTCATGACATTTGAAGAGCTTTGAATGTTAGCATCTGGGTCAAAGAAGACATCAGCCAAAATCCCATTAATCACAAAATATGTGGGAGTAAGAGACACATGTTTTCCTGTGCATTTTAACCCTAAACACACTTACTAGGTCTAGGGAATGAAGAAGAAACTTAAACAGAATTATATAATATGTCACTTGGAGCCTTGTAATGAAAAACAATATAAAATACAATTAAATGTTAAATCAAGTGAAACAGATTAAGGAAGCACTTAGAAGAGAGGAGGACGACTGGTTTAGAGAAGTGAGCTCTTACGGTGGTAGTATAGCATTCTTCATAGTTCCTGAAAGGATAAGTGTGTGTGTGTGTGTGTGTGTGTGTGTGTGTGTGTGTGTGTGTGTGTGTGTGTGTGTGTGTTGTGTATTCCCCTCTTTCTACCCACCAACCACCCATACATTCAGATGTAAATATCACTTCATTGAAAATGCAAACCCAATGTAACTATGGTTGTAATGCTTAAAACAGTTTATAAGATATAATCTTTCTCACTTAGGCTTCTGGGTTCAAACATCTTGCCCTCAGCTTTTAGCACTGTCCAGAGTCAGACCATTAGGGGCAGGGCCTTTAATTAAGTTTCCTCTTGGTTCCAGCCTGCATTCTTTGCTTTCTGCAATGAGCATCAGCAGTGTCATCATGACCCTATCCCATGCCTTCCTTGCTATGATGGACTGAATCCCTCAGAAATTATGTTGCAAATATCTCATCCCAGAAGAAGTGCTTCAGTTATTTTGTCATAGCAACGAGAAAGGTAAATAAAACACCTCCAGGTAAGAAGGAGGCACTGGTCTTGAATGGTCTGAAACAGGTTATGAGACAAGTGTATTGAAGGAGTTATTCTAACTATAATCTATACATGAGATATTCATTACTTTCTTATTCTCTATATGTCTTCATTTTTTACACTTTAACTAAACTACAGTAAGCAAATAATAAGAGGAACCTATAAAATTTATCAAATTGATAAATTTGAAGACATACAATTATGTAGTTTTATGTAGTTCATATGTATGTGTTTATATATTCATATATTTATGAAATTACTCTGAAACTATTCTGAAGGCAATGAACATATACATCCATGCTAAATGTTTTCTTATAACTTTTTTCTTATAACTTTCTAAATAACTTCTGTGATGCTTTTTTAATTTTTCCTGTTTCTTAAATTATCATTAATGCTTTTCTGCCATGATGAATTATTTGCCTTTTTTAGAATTTTACGTGTGTATAATAACACAGTCCATATTAGTCTGTGGAGCTTTTTAGATATATCCTGATTATTTTGCTATAGTACATATCTATAGAGTATCTGAATAAATTATCCCAATTAATGTAGTATTCCTCTGTATGTGTTGTTAGGAATGAAGAATGCATTTTCTTTCTTCAGACTTGTTCCTTTATGGCTATATTTCATTCAACATGTATAATGTGGTGTAAAGAGAACTACACTGTAATTACCCGAGACTGACCGCTTCAGCTGAGATTTATCAGGAAATGCAGCCTAAGTCCTTGAAAACATTTTCCTGCATGAAAGCCAGAGCCTCTGTGATTATCTCTTCTTGGAAAGCTGTTTGTCTCCAAATAGTAAAAGATCACAAAATATTTTCTTTTTTGTATTAGTGTTTTAAACTTTTTATTGTTGTATGTATGCATTTGTGTGTGTGTGTGTGTCTGTCTGTGTGTGTGTGTGTGTGTGTGTGTGTGTGTGTGTGTGTGTGAATTTTATGTGAGATACCTCAATCCCACTTATCACTCTATAGTTTTGGATATATAGTCCCTACTTCTTCATGCATTCCAGAAGTTCACCCATGGGGTAGATGTTGAGGTGGGCTATTCGAAGCCCTGGTTTTGGGCCTAAGAGGTATCTGGGCTGGTCAGGCTGCCAGTTCTCTTGTCTACTGCCTGTGGCAAGGGCAAGTGAGAAGGGAAGGGAGTTCTCTCTCAATGATGCCACCACACTCTAGATAAGAGGTAGGACTGGTTTCCCACACTCATGCCCTCAGGGCTAGCTGCCCTGCAACCCCCATATCGAGTCAGTTGTACTGTGTTGCCCAGGTGAGGTGCACGGCCTGTTGTAGCAGGTGAGGCACAGGATCACCTCTTCTTCTATGATGACCTCAGGGACAACTCTTCTGCCTGCTGTAGGTAGAAAGATGTGGGGGCAACTTTCCTTTTCCCATATCTCAGTAAGGCAGACAAGTGGCAGGGCCAGCACTTCCATGTTCATCCCTACAGGGACAATCATCTTACCTGCTCCCCTGCCACCAGGGTCAGCACTACTGTGCTTCCCAGGGGAGATGCAGGACCTGCGCCCCAGGGTGCTGCAGCTAGTGAGAGAAGGGCCAGTTTTCCTGTTCTCATGATCCAAGAGACTGGTCTACAGCCTGCCCCAGGTGGTGATGGGAGAGGGAGAGAAAAGTATCTCTTCGTCATATGTGCCTTTGCTTGGGGAATGAGTAGTAGGGCCAGTCCTTCGAAGCTTGAGGCAGGTTCACTCTCAACTCTTATAGTATGTGCTCCTTCTCTCTCAAGCACTTCTCTTGGCTAGGGTTGGTCTTCAGCCAACATTGAAGAAAAGCAGATGCAGGTTGCAAGAATCCCTGTAATAATTGGTTACTTTGATGCCTCATTCAGGCTGTGAACTCATTAGCTAATTTGACCAGCTACTTTCCCATAAAATATCTAATTTAATCCTTGGAACTATTTAATGTTCATAGCATAGTTTTTAAACTAGAAGAAAATAGGATTCTTCATACTATAATAACCATAATGATGGTGACAATAAAAATAAAATGGTTAAAGTACAATATTGAAGCGGGAAATGGAAGAGATCACATCCAAATATCTTTTTAGGTCTATAAAATCCAGTTAGAATGTAAATATGCCCTTGATTACAGTGTCATTATCTGGACTACAGAAATGCTCTTAGTACACACCTTTAATCCTTAACAATGAAGGATAGTTTGTAGAAGAAAGCAGTCATGTTTAAAAGTGACATCAAATGGAGGGGCATGCAAAATGATGAGTCAGAGAAAGATTTGACAGAATCATTAGGATATAGGGTAATCCCAACTCATGTTAGAGCAGCACAGGTAAGAAAGGCTACTTAAGAGCAGCAAAGAGAGAAAATGTTGGTGGTGGTGGTGGTGGTATGTGTGGGGTGTGTGGTGTGTGTGTGTGTGTGTGTGTGTGTGTGTGTGTGTGTGTGTGTGTGTGGTAATCTTATGGGGCAGTTTTACAGAAAAAACTTGCAAGGAGAATAATAAGATATAGGTAAAGAGAAGAGGTGGCAAGAGAAGAAGGATTGAATCAATCTGTTTGAAAGGTTATATTGTACTGAAACTAGAAACTTCTAGGCCTAGGCTTAGGGAGTTAGAACACTGAAAGAAATGCTATGGGCTTAGCCCAAGCCATGCATTTGCACAGCTTGGATACTGCTCTCATTCCTCACTTCATCTGAAGAAATAAAAGCAACATTTATACAACATGAATTAACAACTCATGATTAGCCTATGCTTAATGAGACTCCCATTTTCCCTTTGATATTCATATGAGGCTAATGATAAAGACACCCAATATTAGGTGAAATCAGGTACAAAATTATTTCCCAGAACTTATTTGTTCTTAAACCTAAGACTTACCATGATCTATTCAACATGAGCCTCTCTCTACAATATTTGATAACCATGCTTCAAGAAAAGTAAGAAAGTATAATAAAATAATAAGAGTCATATTCCAAATGATATTTGGCATTGACATCTAGCATCGATACAGTAGTGAAGATCTCTTACAGTATGCCCAATTGCAAAATAAGGATTTAACATTCCTGCCTTAGCATAATTCTGATACTTTAACTTATTAAATACCAGTAAATTGATTATGAAGTAATGTAATTGAGAATAAGACATGATGAAAAACCTTACACAAAGGACTCAAATATAATCACAGATTTATTTATTTTTCTTGTTTTTTTTTTATTTATTTATTTTTGATACTTTATTTACATTTCCAATGTTTCCCCTTTTCTGGGTCTCCTCTTTGGAAACTCCCTATCCCCTCCCCCTCCCCACCTCTGTGAGGGAATTCCTCCTCCCACCTACCCACCCACCCATTCCCATATTCCCACCTTGACATTCCCCTTTACTGGGGCCTCTAGCACGCTCAGGCCAAAAGTCCTCTCCTTTCTCCCTGATGGCCATCGAGGTGATTCCTCTGCCACATATGTAGTCCAAACCATGGGTCAATAGATGTGTATTCTTTGGTTGGTGGTCTGAACTCCAGGACGACCAGGGGGAGGGTCAGGCCCATTGACGCTCTTGCTCCCTCCATGGGGCTACCAATTCCCTCCGCTCCTTTAGACCTTTCTCCAACCCCTCCATCTGGTACCTCACTCTCAGTCCAGGGGTTACTGTTCAATACACTGAATCTTAGGTAATGAGTATGATGCAAGAACTTAGCATATAATTAAATCATTAATATTATTATTAACAACATTATAGACTAGATGCCAGTTTTTTTCAACAAAAGACAATATTTCTTGGCAGGTTTAGAAACTACTAATTGGGGGTAGAAACTAAGAATATTGCTGTTAGAAGGGAAGTAAATTTTAGAGAAGACTAGTTCTGCTTTGGATATAAATGCCACTGCACTGATCTATATATTAGTTGCTCATCTCTACAATACATAGTAACTATACATCAAAAGGAATAATTTAAGAAGATAAAAGATGTATCAAAGTCTCAATGTTAAAATTAAAGTTTCAGTAAATTTTATACAACTATGATGCCAAAATATCACTTTTAAAATGACATTTCTTTTCAGCAATTGACATAAAAGATTGGCTACTATCTTAGTAATTTTACATAGTCATAATATGACTTTTTTGTAATTAGCCTAATAAAGAGACAGATTCTTAGAATAGAATATCATGTAGCTTCTAGAATATGCATCTATAAAAACATTTCCACAATTCAGTGCCTTGGAATCTGAATGGCTATCTTAGCAAATGATTATTTCTTGGTACATGTAGAAATTAATACGTTTGGTGGTCTTTTGGGAATCTGAAAAGAAAATTTTGATACAAGCAACTGAGGAGAAAAAGGATATCTCTACCCACGAAACAAAGTATTTTCTAAGGCACATGTTGCTGGACTATTGCCCAGAGAGATGAGAAAGAAGCCAACACAGATGTATAACTTCTGGCTGTGTAAAACGGCATAACTCTAAAATATTATCTCAGTTGGGATTGTCTAAACAGAGCTGCTTTTAGTAACTATGTTTTATAAGTTAGGAAAATGAAAATGGAGATTATTTGCTTTAAATAAAACTTCTCTTCCAAAAAGGCACATAGACATAATCATAGTTCATGTCCATAGGCCAGTAAATCTTGAGCTGTTGATTGTTTCAAGAAAGAAATACTTCAAGGGATTATAACCATAGCTCCTATAAGAATAACAAAGTTATTCCTACTAGAGGGAGTGAACCATATACTTTCACATTCTGTCAGCTAAGAGTTATATTTAACATACATAAATCATTTTAAAGAAAAGAAACAAAACCATGTGAGAAGTAAAAATGTTCACAGAATGCCACCCTAAAGTATTTACTACTTGGAATTTTGCAGAGAATCTTTTCTGAAATTTGTTTACTTTATCCTTGTGGGACTTCCCTGACAGAAAAATCAATCATTTTTCCTCAGAAAATATGGTGCTTGAACACTGTCATTCCAGATAACTACTAGACTCATTTCTGCTGCTCTCAACAATGACTTCCATTCAAGATATATAAATTAATATACATGTGAATTATATATATATATAAAGTTAAAAATTAATATAAGCATATATATATAATTTTCAAAGATCTATTTTCTAATCCTTTTCTACTAAAAAAGGTTAGTGATCATAAATATTAGTACATAAAACACAAAGATAATATCAATAATAGTTGAACATAGGAAATAAAAAGGGAAAAATAGAAGAAAAATTATGATGCACTGCTAAGTACATTACTCATGACTATCAATACATAATGGTGTTCAAGGCACCATGTCAGAAGCATGAAGTAATAGTCACCTCATTGAATAGTTACCACATTGTGCCCAAGGCCACAAAGCACTCAGCAGAGAGGTAGAGGGACTGATTGTGTAACCTCAAGGTCTAGATTTCTTTCAGTCAGTCTCCATCTTCAAACAGTTCTAAAGCCTTTGAAAATATACCCATGAGCTGAAGACCAAGATTTGAAACACTTGAGCCTATGAGAAATATTTAATATTTAAATGAGAACATTCCACCACTAGCCTCACAGGATCATTGGGTTTCTTAGAATACAGAATGCATCCATTTTAACATTTTTTTTCTTTTTTTTAATTGAGTATTTTATGTATTTACATTTCAAATGTTATCTTCCTTTCTAGTTTCCCCTCCACAAAACCCTATGTCCTCCCCCTACTTGTGCCTCTATGAGGATGCTCCCCCACCCACCCACTCCTGCCTTACCACCATAGCATTCCCCTACACTGGGGCATCGAGCTTCCATAGGACCAAGGGCCTCTACTCCCATTGATGCCAGATAAGGTTTTCCTCTGCTACATATGCGGCTGGAGCCATGGGTCCCCCCTCCATGTGTACTCTATGGTTGGTGGTTTAGTCCCTGGGAGCTTTAGGAGGGCTGGTTCATTGATATTGTTACTCTTCCTATGAAGATGCAAACCCCTTCAGCTCCTTCAGTCCTTGCCCTAACTCCTACATTGGGGTCCTGGTGTTCAGTGCGATGGTTGGCTGCAAGCACCTGCACCTGTGACCATAGGTGTGTGGGTT
The DNA here is from genome assembly GCA_028551405.1 of Uromys caudimaculatus. Lineage (NCBI taxonomy): Eukaryota > Metazoa > Chordata > Mammalia > Rodentia > Muridae > Uromys > Uromys caudimaculatus. Next base: position 113,764,185 of record CM052700.1, on the reverse strand, counting down.
CATTTCTGTGTCTTTAATTCTATTCAATAGATCTGTCTGCCTGTCTCTGTACCAATCTCATGCGGTTTTTATCACTACTGCTCTGCAGCATAGCATGAGGTCAGGGATGATGATTTTCTCAGAAGTTCTTTTATTGTTGAGAATGGTTTTGGATATCTTGAGATTTTTTGTTATTCCAGATAAGTTTGGGAATTGCTCTTTCTATTTCTTTGCAGAATTGAATTGGAATTTTGATGGAGATTGCATTGAATCTGTTGACTGCTTCAGGTAAGATGGCCATTTTTTCTATGTTAATCCTGCTGATTGATGAGTATGGGAGATCTTTCCATCTTGTGAGGATTTCTTCAATTTCTTTCTTCAGAGACTTGAATTTCTGGTAGCACATATCTTTCCCTTGCTTGTTTAGAGTCACATCAAGATATTTTATATAATTTTTGACTATTACGAAAGGTGTCATTTCCCTAATTTCTTTCTCAGCATGTTTATTCTTTGAGTAAAGGAAAGCTACTGATTTGTTTGATTTAATTTTATATCCAACAACTTTGTTGAAGTTGTTTATTAGCTGTAGGAATTTTCTCATGGATTTTTGGGGTTGTTTATGTATACTATCATCCACAAATATTGATATCTTGACTTCTTGATTTCCAATTTGTATCTCTTTGATCTCCTTTTGTTGGCTAATTTCTCTGACTAGAACATTGATCGAGTATTTTTTCATCAATATTCATGAGGGAAATTGGTCTGAAGATCTCTTTCTTTGTTGGGTCTTTATGTGGTTTAGGTATCAGTGTAACTACGGCTTTATAGAACATATTGGGTAGTGTTTCTATTTTATGGAATAGTTTGAGAATTATTGGTATTAGGTCTTCTTTGAAAGTCTGATAGAATCCTGCACTAAATCTATCTGGACCTAGGCTTTTATTGGTTATGAAACTTTTAATGATTGCTTTTATTTCTTTGGGAGTTATGGGACAGTTTAGATGGTTTATTTGATCCTGATTTAATGCTACCTGGTATTTGTCTAGAAAATCATTTATTTCATCAAGATATTACAGTTTTGTTGAGTATAGGATTTGAAGTAGGATATGATTTTTTTTTAATTCCTTCAGTATCTGTTACGTCTCCCTTTCATTTATGATTTTATTAATTTAGATACTGTCTCTGTGCCCTCTTGTTAGTTGTGATAAGGTTTTGTCTACCTTGTTGATTTTCTCAAAGAACCAGCTCCTGATTTTCATGATTTTTTTGTATAGTTCTCTGTGTATCTACTTGATTGATTTCAGCCCTGAGTTTGATTATTTCCCACCATCTATTCCTCCTGTGTGTATTTGCTTTTTTTTTTTTAAATTATTCTAGAGCTTTCAGATATGCTGTTAATCTGCCAGTGTATTATCTCTCCAAGTTCTTTATGGAGGCACTCAAGGCTATGAGTTTTCCTTTTAGCACTGGTTTCATTGTGTCCCAAAAGTTTTGATATGTTGTTCCTTCATTTTTTTTTAAATTCTAAAGTGTCTTTAATTTCTTTGTTTATTTCTTCCCTGACCAAGTTATCATTGAGTAGATAATTGTTCAGCTTCCATGTGTATGTGGGCTTTCTGTTGCTTTTGTTGTTATTAAAGATCAGGTATAGTCCATACTGGTCCAATAGAATACATGGGACTAATTCAGTGTTCTTGTATCTGTTGAGGTTTTTTCTTTTTCTGATTATAAGGTTGATTTTTGAGAAGGTGCCATGAGATGCTGAGAAGAAGGTATATTCTTTTGTTTAAGATGAAATATTCTGTTGCTATCTGTTAAATTCATTTGGTTTATAATTTCTTTTAGTTTCACTGTGTCTCTGTTCAGTTTTTGTTACCATGATCTGTCCATTGGTGAGAGCTGGGTGTTGAGATCTCCTACTATTATTGTGTGAGGTTCAATGTGTGCTTCGAGCGTCAGTAATGTTTCTTTTACAAATGTGGGTGCCCTTGCATTTGGGGCATAGATATTCAGATTTGAGAATTCATCTTGGTGGATTTTTCCTTTGATGATTATGTAGTCTCCTTCTCTGTATTTTTTGATAACATTTGGTTAAAAATCTATTTTATTGGATATTAGAATGGCTAGTCCAGATTGTTTCTTGGGACCATTTGCTTGGAAAATTATTTTCCAACCTTTTACTTTGAGGTAATATCTGTTTTTGTCACCGAGGTGTGTTTCCTGTATGTAGCAAAATGATGGGTCCTATTTACTTATTCAGTCTGTTAGCCTATGTTTTTTTATTGGGGAATTGGGTCCATTGATGTTGAGAGGTATTAGAGACCAATGATAATTGCTTCCTGTTATTTTGGTATTAGATGTGGAATTATGTTTGAATGTTTCTCTTCTTTTGGTTTGTTGTGAAAAAAATTATTTCTTGCTTTTTCTTGGGTGTAGTTTCCCTCCTTTTGTTGGGCTTTTCCTTCTATTATACTCTGTGGGACTGGATTAGTGGAAAGATACTGTTTAAATTTGTTTCTGTCTTGGAATACCTTGGCTTCTCTTTCTATGGTAATTGAGAGTTTTGGTGGGTGTAGTTGCCTGGGCTGGCACTTTCGTTCTCTTTGGGTCTCTATGACATCTGCCCAAGATCTTCTGGCTTTTAGAGTCCCTTCTGAGAAGTCTGGTGTAATTCTGATAGGTCTGCCTTTGTATTACTTGATCTTTATCCCTTACTGCTTTCAGTTTTCGTTCTTTTTTCTGTGCATTTGGTGTTTTAATTATTCTTTTTTCTTCCTTTTCTTTCTTTATTTTATTTTACACTCCAGATTTTATTCCCCCAGCCCCCCATTCCACTCTCCAACTACTCCACACTCATACCTCTTTCCCACGCCGTCTCAATGAGTATGTCCCCTCCCCCCTCCCCTACCCTACCAGACCTCTAAACTGCCTAGAGCCTACAGTCTTTTAATGGTTAGGTGCATCTTCTCTGACTGAACCCAGATCTGGCAGTCCTCTGCTGTATATGTGTTAGGGGCCTTATAACATTTGGGGTATGCTGCCTGTTGGTGGTCCAGTGTTTGGAGACCTCGGGATCCAGGTTAATTGAGATTGCTGGTCCTCCTATAGAGTCACCCTCCTCAAGCCTTCCTCTAATTCAACCACAGGGGTCAGCAGCTTCTGTTCACTGGTTAGGTGTAAATATGTGCATCTGAGTCTTTCAGCCTGTGATCCTGAATGAGTCAGAACCCCTGAGGGGGGGTTGAGCTACTACTGGGGTGTAGGCTGAATTGGTTTGGATCCAGAGCAGAGGTTCTGCTCTGAAAGCAGGTGCAAACTGGAAGGAGTGCAGGAGGGTGGGATATCTGCATCCAGGAGTCCAAGGGTTCAGGTTCTGACAGGTATTGGAGCGGGATTTGGAAGTCTCACCTGTGATCCTGGATATGTCAGAATACCTGGGGAGTTAGGTACAACTTGGGTGTGGACTGAGTAGGCTAGGATCCAGAGCAGAGGCCCTGATCCCAGCACAGGTGCAAACCAGAAATTGCATCCCATTATTTTTGTTGTTAAGGTGGAATTATGTTTGTGTGGTTCTCTTATTTTGGATTTATTATGAGAAGATTAATTTCTTGCTTTTTCTTGTTTTTATTTTTTCCCTCCTAATGTTGGAGTTCTCCTTCTATTATCTTCTGTAGGGCTGGATTTGTGGAAAGATATTGTTTAAATTTGGTTTTGTCATAGAGCATTTGGTTTCTACATCTATGGTAATTTAGAGTTTTGCTGGGTATAGTAGCCTGGGGTGGCATTTTTGTACTCTAGAGGTCTGTATGACATCTTTTCAATATCTTCTGGCTTTTAGAGGCTCTTTTGAGAAGTCTAGTATAATTCTGATAGGTCAGCTTTTATATGTCACTTGACTCTTATCCCTTATGGCTTTTAATATTCTTTGTTTGTTATGCACATTTGGTGTTTTGACTATTATTTAAGGAGAGGACTTCTTTTCTGGTCCCATCTGTTTGGTGTTCTGTAAGCTACTTGTATGTTTATGGGCATCTCTTTCTTTATGTTAGGGAAGTTTTCTTCTATAATTTTGTTGAAGATGTTTACTGGACCTTTGATTTTGGGGTCCTTGCTGTCTTCTATACCTATTATTCTTAGGTTCGGTCTTTTGTTGTATCCTAGATTTCTTGAATGTTTTGAGTCAGGAGCTTTTTGATTTTTCTATTTTCTTTGACTGCTGTGTCAATGTCTTCTATGGTATCTTCTATGCCTGAAATTCTCTTCAATCTCTTGTATTCTGTTGGTGATACTTGCATCTATGACTCCTGATATCTTTCTTGGTTTTCCATTTCTAAGGTTGTCTCCCTTTGTGTTTTCTTTAATGTTTCTATTTCCTTTTTAGATCCTGGATGGTTTTGTTCAATTCCTTCACCTGTTTGATTGTGTTCTCCTGTATTTCTCTAGGGGTGTTCTTTATGTTCTTCTTAAAGTCCTCTATCGTATTCATGAGATGGGATTTTAGGTCTGAATCTTGCTTTTCAGGTTTGTGGGATATCAAGGGCTTTCTGTGGTGGGAGAACTTGGTTCTGATATTTTCAAATATGTATTTCTGTTGCTAATGTTCTTACACTTGCCTCTTGCCATCTGGTTATCTCTAGAGCTAACTTGCTTTGCTGTCTTTGACTGGAGCCTGTCCCTCCTCTGAGCCTGGTTGTGTCAGAACTCCTGGGAGTCCAGCTGTCTTGTGATCCTATGATTCTAGGATCCTATGACCCTGAGATACTTGGTGTAGCAGAGCTCCTGGGAGTCAAGCTGCCTCTGGGATCCTGAGATTCTGATGTGCTGGAGCTCCTGGAGGCTGAACTTTTTCTGGGTGTTGTAAGAGTAGATGGTAAGCCCAAGCCCTGTGTCCACTCTGTGCACAGGTACAAACTGAAATGAATGTGTGGACCTGGCTGGGCAGAGATTCCTGTGTATCTGGATTCTTGGGGTCCCACTTAGATCTGGTGTTGGAGCAGAAGTTGTGGCCTCACCTGTGATCTTCGGTGTGTCAGAGCTCCTGGATGTCGTGCTTCCCCTGGGTGTTTTAGGAGTAGGTGAGGAGCCAGAGCTCTGGGTCTTCTCCAGGCACAGGTGCCAACTGGAAGGCCCAATTTAACTTTGAAAGTCCCCAAATCTGTAATATTCCCAGAAGTGTTCAAATGTCTGAAAATGAGAAAAAATTCTGAGACTCAACCACAATTTCTTAACTACAAACTTTTATAGCTATGATTCTCAGCCTGTGGTTTGTGACACCTTTGGAGGTCATTAAACCCTTTAGAGGTCATCTAAATCCATCAGAAAACACTAATATTTACATTATGATTCATAACAGTAGCAAAAAGAAGTTATAAATTAACAACAAAAATAATATCATGGTTGGGGGGGTCACCAAACATGAAGAACTGTATTAAAGAGTTGCATCATTAGGAAGGTTGAAAACCCATTGCTTTATAGATATGTATTTCCCATATAGAGGGGCAAAGGATATTTATTCTCACTCCAAGAAGAAGTAACAAGGAAACAACTAGAAAAGAAAAAAATCAAAGCAAATGAAAAAAACCCTACAGAGATAATATCAAAGGCTAAGTTTTGTGTTAGTCATTTAGGTCTCTGCATAGAATAATGTGGAGTACAATGGTCTTTAATGGGCTTACAGCTCCAGAAAAGTCTAATAACAAATCTCTCTGTTTTTCTCTTTATATTTGGTTTTGTTTGTCTGTTAGTTTTTTTATGTTCATTTTCTACTTGATATTTGAAGGTTTCCTCAGTACTTATCCTATGATACTTGGATTTGAAACATGCTCAATGATTAATTGTGTCTTAAGATTCAACTTGTGTGTGTGTGTGTGTGTGTGTGTGTGTGTGTGCAATGTTCTCTCCAGAACCTCATGAAATAATGAAACATTGCTCACATTGCCTGGCCTCTGATGTTTCTAAATTTTTGGTGCAAGCCTTCAAGACACTGTAACTGTTGCATCTCCTTTCCCTTCCCTCCCCTCCCCTTCCCTTCCCTCCCCTCCCCTCCCCTCCCTTCCCCTCCCCTCCTCTCCCCAACCCTTCCCCTTCCCTTTTCCTTCCCCTTCCCCTTCCTTCCTTCCTTCCTTCCTTCCTTCCTTCCTTCCTTCCTTCCTTCCTTCCTTCCTTCCTTCCCTTTCTTTCATTTCTTTCTATCATTGATTTATTTTTTATTCACTTGCAATCCCCCTCCCTCCTCTCCTCCCAGTTCCACCCTTAGAAATTCCTATGCCCATGATCCCCTCCCCTTCTTAGAAAAGTGGAACCCCTCCATGGGTATTACCCCATCCTGGGAGAGCAAGTATCACTAAGCACATCTTCTTACACTGAGGTCCAATCGGGCAGTCCAGTTAGGGGAAAGGGATCCAGAGGCAGGCAACAGAGTCAGAGACAACTCCTGATTCAATTGTTAGGAAACTCATATGAAGACCATGATACGTATGTGAGACAAATTGGTAGGAGCCCTAGTTCCAGTTACTGTATGATCTTGTTGGTGGTTCAGTCTCTGTGAGCCTCCATGGGCTCAGGTTAGTATACTCTGTAGGTCTTTTTATGGTGTACTTGACCCCTCCAGCTGGCTCAATCTTCTCCTCGACTCTTTCACAAGACATTTTGTGCTCCACCTAATGTTTGGGTGTGGTTCTCGACATCTGTTGGCTTCTACTGCTGGATGAAGCCTTTCTGGCAACAGTTATGCTAGTCTCTTGTCTGCAAGCATAGCAGAGTATCATTAATAGTGTCAGGTGTTGGCTCCCTCACATGAGATGGGTCTCATGTTAGTCCAGTCAGTCTCTGCTCCATCTTTATCCGTGTGTATTTTGTAAGCAGAACAAATTTGTGATTGAAGGTTTTGTGGGTGGGTTGATGAGATAGCCACTTCCTGTAGCCAGGAAGTTGCAGTTTGGATGCCTATAAAACCATGACCAGACCAGAAGAACATGGTGCTGATGTATTGGTTTGAAAGTGCTCCCCATAGGCTCACAGAGAGTGGAACTATTAGGAGGTGTGGTCTTTCTGGAATATGTGTAGTTTTGTTAGAGGAAGTGTGTCATGGGTTGGCCTTTGAGGTCTCATTAGTGAAGATTAGGTTTATTAGCTCTAATTCTCTTCCTGCTGCCTGCAGGTTATGATGTAGAACTCACATCTACCTCCCCAGCACCATATCTGCCTGCATGCCAGCATGCTTCTCACCATGAGGATAGCAAACTACATCTCTGAGTATAAGCCATTATCAATAAATGTTTTCCTTTATAAGAGTTGCCTTGGTCATGGTGTCTCTTCACAGCAATAAAACCCTAAGACAGATGAATTGTCTTGTCAGTGACCATGTGGTCTGGCCAGTCTGAGTAGAGTTGCATTGATCTTTGCTTGCCTCCTGTCTCATTCTGGGAAAAGCTGGGAAGAGAACACCTGTGGTGACTTCCCCAACTTAACATCTCTCTTTTCAAGCAAAGTTATAGTTTCATACATCCAAGTGTATTCACATATTCTGATGGGTGGCATCTTGTCAGCAGTATACCTTCCCTGATCATGGAGGAAAGTGTTTCTTTTAATGGGTCAGTCCTTTTAGAACTTAGCAGTGCTTCCCAACTGCTTTGAAATGTGAATGAAATTTTCCTCATGTGGAAAGGCTCTACTTGCCAGTCTCTATCTGCTCACTTGTTGTTCTCTTTCATTGTAGAGCTGAAAGCAATAGCCATGAAAAAAGCTGAGTGCTTCTTGTCCGGAAACTTCTTTCTCTAAACCAATTAGTTCAGTATTTTGAATTCATCCTCTCAACATCTCAAGACAAAGGCCATACACAACCAGATTCTTTACCAGATGTAATATGAATTGCCTGTAGCCAAATTTGATGTAGTTCTTTCCACTCTAAAATCTTATGAGCTGCTCAGGGATCATGTGTTCTTCAACACTCAGGTTTTCCTACTCCGACCTGTAGTTATCAAAGCTTAGAACTTGCTTCAAATCCTTCCGCATTCTCCCAATGAAACAATTCTTATGTCCTACTCACCACAAGGTCAGGTTTATCACAGCTGTATCCCCAAATCAATATCAATACTTCAATATCAATTTTCTGCATTAGTTACTTTTCTTGTTGCCATGACAAAATATGTAACAAAAGCAACTTGAAAAGGGAAAAATTTATTTTGTTTCACAGTTCATTACGACAGGGAATGTACTACAGTAAAAGTGTGAGATTACAGATCATTTTGTGTGTATAATCAGGAAACAGACAGTAGACAAATAGTGAAACCTGACTATAACTTAAAAAATTCATTCCTGATGACTGATTTCTTCTATTTAATCTTCAAGTGCTAAAATTTCCACAACTTTCTGAACTAGCATAATCAACTAGAGTCCTAATATTTAACCACATGAACTTGTGTGCTCATTTCATTTGAAACCACAAAAGAAGGCAAGGTGAGTGATGGCACACACAGTCTTCATTCCAAGTGGGTAATCAAGCTTACTTCTAGATCCTTAGGAACTGCAAAAAATACAATTGTACATATGTTATACATATAAATATATGTTTATATAAATATATAAATGCATATTATATATATTGGTATGTATGATATATTTAAATACAATACATAATGACATTTATATGTATCATAAATACAAATATGCACATATATAATGTAAAGAATATATAACATACAATTTTATTATAACATATATAGTATTATATATAGAATAATGTATATTATATTATATGTAATGTGTAATATATTTTATATTACATATAATACACTATATACACATATATACATATATATGTGTGCTTGTGTGTGTGTGTGTGTGTGTGTGCGTGTGTATGTGTGTGTATATTAAATGTTTAAGGAAAGGAAAAGTGTTTCAGTAACTTATATTATCCCATGGAGAATATTACTGGGGCACTTGATATTACAGTAAATAATTTTATTAAAACAGTAGAAACTTAATCCAAAATAATTAAGAGACATATTTTAAAGAAGAATAATGTGCAATGCTGTGGGGCAGTGATCAATGACTGGCAATCTGGCACTGGGTTGAGCACAGGAATAAAACCTGGGAGACCCTGTGGGATAATCCACAAGGGACCACAAAACTTTA
>CM052700.1:113727571-113750071 GCA_028551405.1 Uromys caudimaculatus | reverse complement strand
TCTGTTGTTGTCAGTATCCAGCCTTAATTCATGATAGTCTGATATGATACAGGGTGCTATTTTTATTTTCTTGCATCTGTTGAGACTTTGTTGGTGTCTGAGTGTGTGATCATTTTTGGAGAAAGTTTTGTGAGGTGCTGAGAAGGTAAATTCATTTGTGTGGGGGTGGAATCTTCTGTGAATATCTGTTAGGTTTATTTGGCTTACAATGTCAGTTAGCTAGCTACAGTATTTGTCTGCTTATTTTTTTGTCTAGATGACTTGTCTATTGGGGAGAGTGGCATATTGAAGTATCACCTCTACCAGTGTGTGAGTGTCAATATATGATTTAAACTATAGTATGGTTTCCTTTTTGTTTTGTTTTGTTTTGTTTTTTTACAAAAGTGATTGCCCCTGTGCTTTGGGCATACATGTTGGAAACTGAAATGTCACCTTGGTGGATTTTTTTCTTTTGATGTGTAGGTAATGTCTTACACAATCTCTTTTTGATTACTTTTGGTTTGAGCTCTATTTTGTTACATATTAAATTGCCTATACCAACTTGCTTCTTAGGTAGATTTGTTTGGAACCTCTTTTTCCTGGAATAATGACTATTCTTGATGTTGAGGTGTATTTCTTTGATGCAACAGAAAGTCTGTGTCTTTTTCTTTGAGAGTTATGACTATTGATATTGAGAGATATCAAGTTAAGATGATTGTTAATACCTGTTATTTGGTTGTTGTTATTGTTAGGGGTGCTGGTTGGTGGTGGTTGTGGTGTTGATGGTGTTGGAGGTGGTGATAGTGTGTGTGTGTGTGTGTGTGTGTGTGTGTGTGTGTGTGTGTGTGTGCGTTTATGTGTATGTGTATGTGTGTGTGTAATTTCTATCATTTGGTTTTGTTGGAGATTTTTATTTTCTGTGTTTTCATGTATAGTTAATCTCATTGGTTTTAAATTTGATCATGCAATATGTTATATTTTTTCATCTATGATGATTAACAGTTTGGCAAGCTGGCATCTGTGATATCTTGGATTTTGTAAAACATCTCTCCAAGCCAGTCTGGCTTTTAGAGTCTCCACGAAGAATACAAAAATAATTCTTTTATGTTATTTGATCTTTTCCTCTTCTAGCTTTTGACATTCTTTTAATTCTGTTTTAATTTTGACATTCTGTTAATGTTGTTGTTCTATATATTTAGAGTTTTGATTATTTTATGACAAGAAGACTTTCTTTTCTGGTCCAATGTATTTGGTGTTCTGTATGCTTCTTGTAGCTTTAGAGGCATGTGCATCTTTGGGTTAGCAGATTTACTTGTATGATTTTGTTGAAAATGTTTCTCATATTTCCTGTACTATTCATAGTTTTGGTATCTGCATTGTGTCCTGATTTTTCTGGATGTTTAGTGTCAGGTTTTTCTAGATTTAATGTTTTCCTTGGCATCCATTTCATCCATCACGTCTTCAGTGCCTGGGGCTGTATACTGTTGGCACATCTTGTCTCTGTATTTCCTGTTCATAGTCCTAAGGTTTTCATTCTCAGATATCCCTCAGTTTTTGTTTCCTTTATTGCTTCTCCTTACATCTTCAAATTTTGAGCAGTTTTGTTTCCTACAAGTCTTTATTTTTTCTTGTCTTTCTTTAGTGGATTTCATTAATTTCCCCCAATATTTTTGTTTTTGTTTTTTCTTGGTTTTCATTGAAGGATTGATTCATTTCCTCTGTTTTTCTTTTCATGAACTCTTTTTTCATCAAGGAGCTCAAGCATCTTTAACAGAGGGTAGTTAAGGTCTATTTCTTGTGTTTCCGGTGTGTTGGAATATTCAGGGCCTGATGCGGTAGAAGAATTTGGTTCCACTGGAAACTTATGTTTGATCCCTTGGTTTCTGTTTCCTTTCTGGATATTCATGGTGTGTGGTCTGTTCTTGCTTGCTTGGCTGTTGTATTCACAGGGAATGCTTGTGGGTCATGATGCCTGAGGCAAAGGGAGGCCAAGGAGAGTTGGTCTATTGCAGTGCTAGGAAGTACCCTAAGTATTAGGTCTAGGGGCATAGAGAAAGTGGAGTAAGTCTGTATGCACCTTACCTAGGTTTCTGGAAGGATGTTTGAGCATGAGATATCCACCTGAGTTGGAGAAATATTTAAATATTTCAACCAGTTCTGAGTGTCAATATTTAGGAGAGTTGAATCACATGGAGAAAAACTAAAACATGTACATTTTTACTTCAAGAATATCCTATTTAATATTGAATCATATTGTTTCCTTGTCAAAACTGAATTGTATTATACCCACTTATATACATCCTAGAAAAATTGCAGCCAGGTTTCTCAGTAAGAGATGATATGTAGGAGGATTATGAATGTGTAACAAAGATTGGGGGTTTAATTTTTATTTAGGCAAATTTAAAATGGTTGGTTTTTATATGTACAACTACCCATTTCACTCTTATTGATTACTACAGAATTTCTGGGAGGTATTATTTTTGTTGTTTGTTTGTTTGTTTGTTTGTTTGATTTTGAGTTTTTTGACATAATGGAACTATCAAATAATAAATAAATAGCTTATTGCTTTAAACATAAAGCTGTGGCTGTTGGGAAAATAAGATCTGGCAATAATAACACTCTTGAGTCATTCTTTAATGATGTTGTCAAAGTGTAAAATGTAGTTGGAAACACACATTAACTTTACTCTGTAGAGATTATGTTCCTGTCTGTTGTTATCATATATCTATGTCCCTGGTTAATGATTTGTGCTTGCTTGATGAAACCCTACAATACAGTTGGGCCTCTGAGATCAGTAGTTGTTATCCAAAGAGCTATGTATTCTTTCAAGTTAAGAGAATAATAAAGTGTCAGGGTTACTGAAGCAATGACTTATAACTTAACAATTATTTTTAAAAACTAATACCAAAATATGTATGAGTTTCCACATATTTTCCCCAATGTTATCATTGAAATGTGTTTCAAATTTTAATATTATATTAACTCCCATAAAGGAACCATACACAGATGGAAAAGGTTTCCAGTCTGATACATCATATGGGCTATATTAAATGAGCACTCTTTAATCTCAGTTACATTGCATGAATGTATGGTATTTCACAATATAGTGACAAAATGATGTACAATACATTACAGTTGATGACTGCAGCCTGTATTCAGAAGAAGAATAAATAATACAATTTGCCTTAGAAAAAGAACATAACTCTTGGTTGTACTTAAAAGAAAAAAAATTACTAAATTTGTTCCATAACCTAATATTTTAATGGAGGAAATATATTTTGGATCATACAGTGTTGGGTCATGTCAATCAGGGACAAACGAGGCACCTGAGAGCAAGAACCTAAAGAATTAAATAAAATATGAGAAACTACACTGATGGAGTGCAGAACTTCCAGTTGATTACAAAGAAAATAAAACATTAAACCTATCAGTTGTATAGTTCTTGTGATATTATACTAAAGTACAGGAAAATAAACTTTATCAAAATAAAAATAATAATTATAAACATGTGTGGTAGTTTGTGAAAAAATATGAAAATTAAGATCCACTCTGACTACTTCCTTTTGGTTCTCAGGTTTAGAGACTGCCTTCTTGCTTTCTGAGCACGTACAACAATTTGTAGGCAGAATCCCAGCCTACCCCTAACTGTTGAAATATGTTCATAGCTTTAATGGATTAATTTAATTCACTGCTGGAAAGAAACTGAAAAGTTGATAAAAACTGGATCGTTTTCATTTGTTTAAATGGCTTTTAGGTCCATGCTAATAAATTTTATATCCATAGTTCATAAGTTTTGGTTTAAACACATAATTCTTATTTTGTTTACTGTTTCAAAAGTCTTAGCATAAAATGTTACCTTCATCATTATAAATCCTTAAGAAAAATTAGCTGCCAGCTTAAATTAAAGGTCAGTTCATTTTGCAATATTTTAAGAAATGCATGTTGTTGTCTAAAAGTACTACATAAACCAGTAGCCTTTATCATATATTTTAAAATACACACAAAAGTATGACTACAACCAATGGAGAATATACGTCTCTGATCATTTACACATCTACATATTATTACTTAAAATTTACTATTTATATAAGAGTGCCATGGGTTATTTATGTATGTAGAAGTTCACAGAAAGAATTATGAGAATGTATTATGGTAAAACCAAATGTGTAATATAATAGACACAGAAAATTTTAGAGTAATTTTGGTAAATACTTTTATGGGTAATTTGTTAGCTGATTTTTATTCCAATTTAATTTTCGAAATGGGAAAAGAATAAAACCATCATTTCCTTATTTACTATTAATTTTACTTTAGTTATGTTCAAAATTGGAAGGTCAAAATACCACATTTATGTAAACATTGTTTCTTAACCAATATTTTTGAAAATTAAAATAAAATTTGTAATGAGCAATGGGGAAGATTTTAGTTGTATTTGTTATTAAATTCAGTGTAAATTAATGGTTTCCTGTGCTCTTGCATGTCCAGACATGAAGGTGGGATGGGAAATTTTAGCTTGTGGGGCTGGAACTGACCGCCTTGTAGTTCTGTGGCCTCTAGAGATCTCACACTATGAGGTCAGTCGATCAAGGAGAATGTTGAAGGACAAGCAGTGAAGTCATTGCTAATCATGGTGCAGTCATTATAACATTAGAAGGTAGCTGTAAGAGCCAGGAAGGTTTCATTTAGATAATAAAAGAATTAAAAACATAATAGCTGCATGTATGTCAGAATTCACACATGTAGGAAGGGCTTGGTAGATTTTGATGAGGTCTAGAGTATTTTCTCAGACTGAAATATGGAAATCAAAAGAAGTAATCAAAATTTAATTCAATATATAATAACTTACCAATACTAAAGCTCATTTCAAAATCAACCAAACTCTTTCTTAATTGAATAAATTCCTCAAATTGTTTATATGTATTTAATGACAGGTTACATATCTGCATGGATTTTATAAAGAACAGTCTGTATTGAATATTACATGATAAAATTTTCTGGTTCATACATATTTTGAATTTCCCAATGTGTATTAATTCATTATTACTTTTGCTATTGATGGTATATATTTGTTCTTGAAATATATAAGAAAATACATCATATTTTTGTCATTATTCTGTTTGAGTTCATAATATTCCTATTCCTAAATACCATATCATTTAAGTATTTTTAATTATCCAAAGCATAATTTGTTGCATTATCTTTTTGCTTTCTCAATTTTATGAATAGTTTAGAACATTTTCACCTTTGATACTTTATAAATAATCTTTGTACACTTAATGACTCAATGTATCTTAGTTTTGGAGTCTGAAAATAGTATAAATGACCTGTCTTTCCTTCAATTGTCTGTTGAATATATTTTTAGCATTAAACTCAGAGAGAGAGAGAGAGAGAGAGAGAGAGAGAGAGAGAGAGAGAGATACATACACAGAGTTAGAGAGACAGAGAGAGAGAGAGAGAGAGAGAGAGAGAGAGACAGACAGACAGACAGATGAAGACAGATAGACAGACAGACAGACAGACACACACACACACACACACACACACACAAATCTATCTCTAACTGCCAATGTTTCTATACAGATTCTGGGTGTGTCCTCTTAAACACTTCTTCGTTGTCTTCATCTTCTTTGTTGTCTTCCTCTTCATTGTCCTTGTAGTCGTTTTCCTCCTCCTCCTTGTCCTCCTCGTCCTTGTCCTCCTTCCCCTTCTCCACCCCTCCTCTTCCTCCTTCTCCACCTCTTCTCCTCCTCTTCTCCCCCTCCTCCTCCTCTTTCTCCTCCTCCTCCTCCTCTTCTTCTTCTTCCTTTCTTTTCTTCTTCTCTTCTTTTTTCTCCTCCTCCTCTTCCTGCTTTCTTCTTCATCTTTTGAGTGGATAACTTTGTTAGCTTCACACTTCTCGTTCTTCTTCTTTTGATGTTTTAAAACACCGACAAAAACAACTTGTATTTTAGTTCATAAGTCCAAGTTACAGTTTGTAAGTTAGGGAAGTTATGGCAAGAATTCAAGTAGGAGAAATATGCAACCTACTGGCTGGTTCTCCAGCTTCAGCTCACCTAGCTTTATTATGGAGACTAGAATGCCGGCCTAGAGATGGAGGACGACCTATAGCAATTACTAAACAAGGAAATACCCCAAGTCATTCCTGGAAGCCAGTCTGATTGAGACAATGCCCAAACATCTTCAGATAACTTAAAGCTGTGTGAAAGTGATAGTTGTAGCTAGTTAGAAAAAGGTCCCCTGAGAAAATCTAAGTCCTTTCCACATAAATGGTACTTTGTAGATTGAAACACAATCTGTTCCCTTATCTCTAGCCATATCTCCTAGTGCAGTCACTGGGCTCTCATAGTCATCTGTATAAACTCCTTTTGAATTAAGTGGCCGTATATGCTCTAGCATTTTGTTTGTAATTGCAATAATACAATTACAGTAAGTCTATTTATTATGAGCAAAATGCATCTGTCTTCCTATAATTCTATTAACACAGAGCCAGCTTTAAATGAATTTTATACCACCTAGAATCTAAAGTTCATTAAGTAATTCACTGTCACATTCAACACATACTCAACAAATGCATATAGAGGGTAAGATCTCTCAGTTGATATTCATGATAATGTATCATGGTTATTTATAATATCAACATATATTTACCACTTATTTGCATGAAATAATTTTTTGTTTAGCTTGATTCGAAGGTGGCTCTCAGTACATATTCATGGCTTATCTCAAATTTACTATCTCCCTATATTACCTTCCCAACTGCTAGATTATAGTCATTCACCATAACCATGCCTGGTTATAAATTCTATGATCTTCCATTCTTACTTTGATCTGTCTCTGTTGCTCTCTTTCAGATTGTTTCTTTTTTTTTTTTTTTTTTTTCATTTTACAGTCTGTGGCTTCTTCCAAATGTTATGAAGACAATGAGCATGTAGAATCAGAACTATTTGAATACAAGTAGAATTATAATTAGCAGAGGAGTAAGCTTGGTGGGCCAGTCAACTGAGTGGTAATGTAGACTTGCACAATTATCAAAACAAGTTCTCTTTCTTTTATCTGTTGTCTATAGAACATATGAAAGAGTTAGAAAGTATTCTTACAGTAAGAACCATCCTGGATCTTTCCCTTCATAGCCCTTTGGGAGCACACCTAGATTGCTAACTATTTACCAAAATCCAAAATAAATCGTGAGATTGATACAGTATTATTGTTATGTAAAACCTGTACACATTAATAGATTTTGTATTTCAACATTAATTAAATAATGACTTTTACAACATAATATTGCATAGCTGAGTGTTTTAAATGTATGTACAAACAAAATCAACATTTTCCTGTTGATAAGTCATAAAATAAACAAAAATGAAGGCAAATGTGTTTGTGGAGTTAAAGAAAATATAGTAATGTGTTTATATTTTCTACATGTGATTTATAAGTTTTAGACAATATTCTTAATTTAGAAAATACTAAAATAGGAATAATCAAACTATAACCAGACATGGAGTCTCAGAGTCCCGAGAAGAGTGTCCTGGTAATTTCTAACTATGATTTGGCTCATGCTCTAACTGAAGCATATTTTTTCCAGCTGCAGATATATGTAACTTTGAAATTCTGGGAACTTTTCAGATGGCACATAAACATAAGTCACCTAGGAGGTGGAATGGGGGATTGTGGGTACTTTAAGGAGATTGATTAGACTTTGCTAGTAGCTTTGGTTAAAGAAGAAACAAAGGGAAAGCAATTAAGTTCATGGATCTCTTTTTTCTCTAAGTTTAGATTTTTCAAAACCTAGTTTGAATAAGTGTTCTTCAATGCTTAATCCTCTCTTCCTGCCCACCACCCACCAGCACTAGTAGAAAGGAAAGGATAATAGAACAAAGGAGAATATGCATCTGTTTAGAAATACTTCTTTGCAGCAAATCCAATCTGTCTTGTCAGGATTCAGCAATTCAGTTTGCATGAATGGGCTGCAGCAGCTGGATCCACACACAAACACCATTCGTGAATCAGCAATGGCAGGTCAATCCAGAAGAAAATGTAAGGATCTTCCAATTGGCCCAAGTCCACAGAAGCAACAAGAAGCCACCTGAATGCCACCAGAAGTTCTTTTTTTGGGGGTGGGGGTGTTTCTCTCTATGAAGTCACAACAAAGATGACCAACAGAGAATGGTAACGTGTACCAATAACACCCTATGCTGTTAGCTAAGACCATCTTCAGCAAAGCCCATCAATGACCAGCAATGAATGGCAAGGCTTATGCATACCGTCTAGCACTGTCCACTGTCTACACTTATATCCTTTCCAAACATCATGTGTTCTCTCAAATATCTGCTTTTGTAAAACATCACATGCCCTTTTTCTAGACTGTCTATTGAAAAACACCACGATTGTTCTTGGAAAAATATCCTTCCAAGTGTTCTCTTCAGCAAAGACCTCCTCCCATAAGACAGTTTTCAGAAAAACATCGCGACACAATTGAGCCTCCAGAGAATCCTGAAATTTCTCTTTATCTATCCTTTTATCTCTCTTTTCTAGTGTTAGGGAATAAAACCAAGGGGGTAAAGAATGGGAAAATGGGAACCCACAAAGAAGCAAAGATCAGCTACTATGTTTATAGAAGATTGTTAAAGAAGACAGTCAAATGAACAAAGTGCAATGAATGAATTCTACCTGAGTGAATGAAAATGCAAACTCTGGAATCCTGAAAGATGGGAAGTGCTGTATATTCTATGTTTACATAAACACTGAGATTAATGTGCTAAAACATTTTAATAAATTGTAACTATAATACAAATAATTCATAAGTCAATATACTGTGATAATTGAATTTATGTTATAATAACTAAATAATATTAGCAAATTGTTTTGTAGAGAAAAAGATATATTTGTTTTTATGCTTATTTCTTAAGTACTATGTATGATGTAATGGTATGTGTACAATTGACATCTCCATTTTTAATGATTACATTATCCAAACACATTAAATTATAAAATATTCATAATTATATCATTATAATTGGGACTAGTATTATGTAAAACAAGATTTGTGTATATGATGACCTTATATTTAAGTTATTTTCATAATGTACTTCTATTATTTTACATTATATGAATGTATATGTATCCATTGTGAATATGTTCATGAGTGTAAGTACGTGTAAAAGGCAGAGCTGTCAGATGCCTGTGGAAGTGGAATTTCAGGTAGAGTAAGATGCTTTACTTGAGTTCTAGGAACTGTGGATCAGCAGAGACATTCTCCACCTCTGCTATATTTATTTTAAAAAGTAACCTATAAAACAAAAGACATTATAAATGAGTATTAGCATTCTGTACTTTATGCTCAGTTAATAAGAATGCAAATATTTTTCCTTAAAATAGAATATGTGCTAAGGGTGAGGGTACATGTCTACACTCCCAGCATTTAGGGTCCAAGGCAGGAAGATCAACAAGAACTATACATTGAGACTCTGTTTCAAAAGACAAATGATCAAAGATGTATATTAGACAAACATTTTTAAGGAGTTGGTCCAGAACAAGGGCTTTCAATGCCTCTGATCTTATAAAGAGGTATACTGCAACACATTTGTTAGTTCATTTGTTTGTTTTGTGATAAAAACCATAAGACATTAAAAAAAATAAACAGTTGAGACAACCTGATTGTTCAACTTGCTCTACAGGACTGATGACCTGAGTGCAACACTTGGAACCCAAGTAAGCGTGGAAGGTCACAGGGGCCTCTGATTGCCATGCAGATGCTCTGACATCTGTACAGCCATGAATATGATGGACACACTAACTCAATGATAATAAATAAAAATTAAATATATTTTGAAGAAGAGTTAACCTCTGTACTTAGCAATTTTCTGAGAGTGTCTTATACTTATGTCCCTCAGAACATCCCTTCTTACCATACCTTAGGATTCTCATAAATACTCCTAAAAACTCTACATTTCACTTCTTAATTATGTAGTAGATGTTTGCTTCATGTTTCCATTGGCTTCCTTATATGTTTCATCTCAAATCTGAGCCATAGGAGAAGTACCAGTGTGGCAGTAAACTCAAGACCTGAAGGTATTCACTGAGTAGTCTTCAGACAGGAAAGTTTTGCCCCAGGATAGAAATGATGAAGAAGAAATCCTAGCACAGAGTCCAAGCCCTGATTCTGCTGTAGTGCTTGATAGTCTATTGTTAAACCAGGATCCTTTCCAAATGTCAGAACTTCAATTTACAAAGTAACAGGATAATTTAATCATAGGACAATAAAAAGGTTTAACTTTTATTGTCATGAGATAGAGTCATGAGATCAACCATGAAGAAGTATTGAAACCGAGTGATATATAAGGCAATCAAGATTACAGTAGTATATTGACAGTTATGTCCTCTGAGGGACAGAATGCTTCTTTCTGGCTAATGCCTTTGAGGCTCTAGAAAGGTTGTGTCCTCTGTTTATAAAGCAACAACAATAACAACAAACAAACAAACAAAACTACCACCACCACCACCACAAAACAAAACAAAGCAAAACAAAATAAAACAAATAACCCAAAGGCATCAGGGAATTTTCTGACATCTGTGCATTAGTGAAGGGACCCCCCCAATACACTTTCACTATCATATCAGTTGTATTGTAACTCTTAACCCTTCTGTAGGCTTTTTAGGTAAATTCAGGAGGTGAGCTGGTGGTATTCCTGAAAGGGAGAACAATTTGGCAGGGAAAAGGGGTTATCTTACCTCATAAATATCACCAACTTGTAAATGTTCATAAAACCTCCTGGAAGTCCACAGTGTAAAGTTCACTGTGCTGCTACATTCCAGTTTTGGGAATTGATTTTATTTTATTTGAATTGCGAGCTTACCTTGCTAAGTAAATGCATGCTTAAGTTTTGAGATCCATGTTTCTTTTAAAGTTTAATTCTAAATAGTATTGTGTGTTGTCTCTCCTAGAGCTTTCCATTTTTTTGAAGAAATTACTATATAACTACTAGAACAAAATGAGCCCTGATACTAAAGTAAGTACCCTGAGAGAGAAAGTCAATCTATGGTGCAGAGTGATATAAAATGTGTAGATTTGACTCTCACCTGTTACTTCCTGTGGTGGTTTGAGTGAGAATGGCCACCACAGGCTCTTATACTTGCTTGCTTGCTCACCTTTTGATGCACTGATTTGGAAGGATAGCAATGTAGCCTTGTTGGAGTAGACATGGCTTTGTTTGCAAAGGAGTCTTACTTGGAATGGGCTTTGAGGTTTCAAAAGTGTGTGTTTCTCTCTGTCTGCTGCCTGTAAAACAGGAGGTAAATCTCGTAGTTACTGCTCCAATGCTCTGCCTGGCTGTTTTCGGCCATGATAATGGAGTAAGCCTCGGTAAGCAGTCTCCCAAAGAAGTGCTTTTTCTTTTTCTTTTAAACGAGTTTCCTTGGTCATGTTGTCTCATTACAGAAATAGAGCAGTACCTAAGACACTTGGAAGACACACTCTTTTAACATTGTGGCTTCACAAACTATTTTGTTTCATCTTTTTGTTTCATAACCCGATTAGATCGAACTTATTTTAAGACATTCACATTCAAAAGGCAATGAGAAAAACTTGTATAAAGCATATTATACATATTTTTCAAAAAATTCTATCTGTCTATCCATCTATACACACACGAAGACAATGTCTTTTAGAATTACCTGTAAGCGACTTCATTGATATAATTGATAATTAATATATGATTAATGAACTCTGGTTTTTGGTGTTTTCCTGGCCTCTCCAGATAATATTTCTATCCTTTAAAAAGGTGAAAATAAAAACGTGCAAATATGATAAATACCTGATGATCACAGCAGAATATGAGGGCATTTGAATGAGATTGCAATCCATACTTAAAATATGCAGAGAAGAACGATTTATGTAACTGAGGACAAGAGTCTTTTAATTTCACAAATTGGTATATGAATTGAGTTGTTCACTGACATTCTGTGTTGGCATATGCTCCCAAGTCAATCAAACTCTGAATTCAATATCCACTAAATCCTCATACTTCACATTTTTAGATGAGTATAGGCTATCATTTTTTAGCAGCCAAGTGTGAAACAGTTAGGAATATGTAAATAATGAATTAGTTAGGATTGAACTAACTCATCATGAATTGAGATTAATTAAATTACTTAGTTTTGCATCATCTTGCCAAAACAACAGGGAGTAGAGCAGTTAAACACAGAAAGGAAATAAGCTGTGATTGAAATGGATAACAAGTATGATCATCTATCAACAAGGAAAATTGTCTACAGCAATTATGATTTCAAGTTCACCTAGTATCAAGAACTAGTTCAAATCACCTCTCAGTTTCATCTTTATCAAAGGATACCTAAACATAACTTTACATTAAGACTGCCAGTCAATTTTAAAATAATTAAAACTATATACAGATTTTGGGGAGCTATAAAAACTATAAATAAAACTATGATTTATTTTAAAATTTAAAATTTTATTTTAATTTATTGTGTGTATATGTGCCGGTATAAGGTTGTTCTCCTGCATCTAGAGACCAAGTTCAAGTAGTTGTGTTTGATGACAAGCCCACTATACTTGGAACCACCTTTTATGTCCAAAGACTATTATCTTTAATTCCACTATGTAAAATAAAGGGAGACTATCTGTCTTTTTAAAGGAATTATTTTTCTAAATACATTCTCCATATCAAAGCTTTGCTAACTAATGAGAGGATTTTCTGCTTTGTTTTGTGTGACTGTAGTAGGTCGCCTTTAAATTTTGAGAATTTGACTTTATTTTTATTATTTTTTAATTTGTTTTTGTATGTGCATGTGCACTTATACACCACTAGGCTCAATAGAAAATTCAGAAAATAACCCATGGAAGTCAGCTCTTTTCTCTCATCATATCTGCCCCAGGACCAATCTCAGGTGGCCAAGCTAGATAAAAAGCATCTTTAGTCACCAATCCATCTCACAACCTTTTAGAAAAGGTTAGTAGATAAATATCTAAAGAAAGAATTCTTGGAATGAACTGGGGATATAACTCAGTTGATAATGTCGGTATGGCGTGCATGAATTCCAGGATGCCGATTCCAGCATCACATTAAGCAGGTGTGGTGGTAAAGGCCTTCATCACAGTTTACCATATATAAAGACAGGAAATTGAAGGTTATCCTTGGCTACATAACAAGGTTGAAGGCAATCTGCATGCTACCTGATAACCTGCCTCAAAAAATGATTCTTGATCTTTGAGGAGAAGGGCGACTCCACAGGAAGACAAGCAGTCTAAACTAACACGGACTCCTGAAATCTCTCAGACACTGAGCCACCAACCAGGCAGCATACTGCTTGTCTGAGGCCCCCCGACACAAATACAGCAGAGGACTTCCTCATCTGGCCTCAGTGAGAGAAGACAAGCCTATCCCTAGAGAGTCTTGAGGTCTCAGGGAGTGGGGAGGGCTGGCTGGAGCTGGGGATGTGGGGGCATCCTCTTGGAGACAGGAAGGAGGAAGAATGAAATAAGGAACTGTGGGAGAGCCAATCGGGGGTGTAAAAAAATAAAAATATAGAAAAAGAATGATTCTTGGAATGTATGGACTAAATGTCTGTGTATCATCTTCATGGAAATGCTGTGACCCTTAGCAGCCACTGTGAAAAGTCTTGCCAGATGGACCTCTGCCTGTGACATGACCATCTTTTTTTGTATTGTGCTGTAGGTTTCCTTCCTCCATGTCTTCTACTTGTCTGCCTTAGTTAGTACTCCTGTGCTACTCAATTATTTACTCAGTTCCTTTTTATACTTCCTTAATTTCTCTTATCTCCAATTGTATCTTATCTCTGAGAGGATAGCAGGAGAAAGTAGAATTTTTTTTCATGTTGTTGTTGTTCATGTGATTTTTTTCAAAAAAAACATTTTCAATTAAAAATTACATTATGATTTAAATTTGCCGTATTAATTAAAACCACTGAATTAGACTGAGCTCTTGTGCTAGATCCAAGTGGAATGACTGAATTGTCATATGAACAAAGTACAACTTTTTTTAAATTGGGAAATTACAAACAGCCCAGTTTAAAATCAAACAAAACAACTGAATTAATGGCATCAAACCAGAAAAAAATAACCAATCAACCATGATAATATGGTTCAGAATGTTTTAAGACACACTAGAAAAGTAGCCTGGACTAATGTGATGATAACTAATTTGAGTTATACACTATGCCGTTCCCTTCTTCCTGCTCAAGCAATCTTTCAAAACATTATTTTTTCTTTTCCTGTGGAATGTCTCTGTAACTTGTAGACTAGTTGATGCACAGTTCAGGAGTTGCTTTTGTTAATGTCAACCAGTTATTGTTGTCATAAATGAAGAAGGAAAATATATAAAATGCCATTTTTTCATGAACTAAGATTATTAATGCTTAAGAAACTATACATGTTTTAATCTCTAAGCAGATTTCTTTTTCTTTCTTTCTTTTTTTTTTTTTTTTTTTTTTTTTTTTGGTTTTTCAAGACAGGGTTTCTCTGTGTAGCCCTGGCTATCTAGGAACTCACTCTGTAGATCAGGCTGGCCTCGAATTCAGAAATCCGCCTGCCTCTGCCTCCTGAGTGCTGGGATTAAAGGCGTGTGCCACCACTGCCCGGCCTGTCTAAGCAGATTTCTAATGTAACATTAAATGATTCTCTCTGGATAATCATGTCTTCTGTATTGTAATTTCAGTGTCATTTTTTGTTCTACATGATCGAGGGAATGAACCACGATACTCATACTTTTGGTTTTAGCTTTGGTGAGTTGAGATTATTCAGTAATAACAACATCAAGAGGTGGGGGTACAGAAACAGAGGTAAAAATGGTTGTAGAAATCATAAAGTAGACATTGACTGGGGAAGTTCTGTTAGAGCAGCGGCCAGCTGGAGATCACAGCGGGTGATCTAAGGGCACAGAAATTTCCTCTCCTATGAACCTTTCTGGTAAAATAAAAAGTAGCAATAGATATAAAGGTAATATTCTCCAATACCAGTGTGTACAACATTCAGGAGAAAACATCCAGAGAACTAGGGAAATTGAGGATATTGGCTAGAATTCTCCATTGAGCTTTCTCTGCAGGGTCGAGATTTCTCATGACTGAACTTCCATTTTCTCTTTTCCCTTGCAGGGTAATATATATTATGGGATACGTATCAGTAACGTATTTTGGAAATAGTTTATCTTCTAGCTATTCACAAGAGCATACTTTTATTCTTGGACCATTTTATTGTTCTATTTACTCCACGCCATGGAGATAGAGAGCCCAGTTCTTCTCCAGACAAGGATTCATAGAGGACACTTGAAAGAAAAATACTTACATACAGCACATTGCAATTTTGGAAAATAATATACATTAAATCTCTTATCTCTTTTTTTCTAGAAATATTTTCAGGTACAAGTGTGAGGAACAGGGAGATGTAAACATAAATATTCAATGTAGGCATTGTCTAAAATACTAGCATTTGTTTAGCTTTTCTCTTCTCTGAATGAGTGTCTCTGTGTGAGATGTCTGTGTATATTTACTTGGATGAGTAGAGATGCATACATATGTTGTGTGGGAGAATTTTCCTGGGGATATAAAATACATGTCTACATATCTCAAATAGGGAGGTGATGATAGATCATAATACTAGTATCACCAAAGTTCAATGTTATGTGAATATGGGTGAAGGATTGCTCAAGGAAATGGCAATGGCACAGACAGCTCTTTCACAAAGCTTACCACAACGTGGGTAACAGCTCGCAAAAGCTAGAAACCTGAAGTATATTAGACAACCATCAGACATCTCAACAGTTTGTAGAGTGTCCTTTCCAGGTGGCTCTGTTGCTATTATTCTTTTCCAGACAGTTTTTTCTTGTCTTTGCTCCTTTTAGACTGTTTGTCTTGATCCTTCTCTCTAAACGGCAGCTGTGCCTTTCTCAGAATTTCTTTGCTGCATGGCACCTCTGAGAGTGACAGTAATCTTTACTGTTTACTCTGGGGAATGAGAAGACTAGTCCTGCCAATTGGTTTTAGGGATTTCCTAGATCTATTTTGAATCCTGTACTTCCTGCATTAAGGAGCTTCCGGCAGAATGGAATGTTTTCACATAGGAAACTGCTGTACAAGAACATATCAAGGCTCACATGTAGCGGTCAGAGAACAATCTCAGGAGTAGTGCTCACATTTGACTTGGTTTGAGATAGGATATGATTATTTGCTGGCTCCTGTCTCAACAAAACATGTTGCTATAGAAGCACTGGGATTACAAATACATACTGTAGGATGCCGGGAACCAACAGATTTGCAGCTTTCTTATTAGTCTGAGAAAAGCCATTTTGTGTAGAAGTTAGGCTTGAAAGCAAATGTAGGCCTGAGTTTCAGGTTCCTGAGAACTAGGCTTTTGTCCAGGTTCTGTCTCCTAGGAGATGGACCCTTTCCCAAGTCAGGGTGACCCCCTTGCGGTTAGGTGGTCAGCAGAGCATAGATAGTTGCCTTTGGTAACGTCCTGGTGGCTGGGAACCTGTGCTCCTTGGATTTTCCCTACCCCTATAGCATTGTCTAAGCCCTGGTTACATTGTTTAAGAGTCCTTCTATATTGTTTAATATTCTTATACTTCCTTCTCCTTGTACCTTATAAAAGTTTGGAAATAAAGTTAATCTTTGGAACTTGATCAGAGGAATTCTGTCTTGCTCCCAGGTATCTCTGCTTCTTATCTCATCCCCATCCATCAGTCCCCTCCTTAGGTCTACGATGAACTCTGTGGGCCAGGGCAAGTGGCTCCCAGATGTTGGGGCCTAAGGAACGGGGTGTGCACCCTGACTGATGTCCTCATGGAAGCCTGGCCAGGTGCCCTTTGTGGGATCACCCAAAGGGAAAGCACGAAGACCAAGACTGCCACATAGTGACCCGCCTGTGTTAGCAGATCCGGTGGAGTTGGTGAGTGACCCATGCCATGGGACAAGCATAAAGCAAACATGGTTTGTTTTACAGGGTCTCAAGGATTCCCTCAAGGCACGAGGTACTGGGTGAAAAAGAAGTACTTAATGAGGTTCTTTGAATTTATAGATGTGTGTCTGTCTCTGGTTTCCCCAGGAAGGCACTATAAATAAGAGATGAAATAGAGTAGGAGATTGTTTGCAAGATTATTTAGATATATTTGGGCCAGAAAAGGTGCCCATGCAGCTGAAAATTATAGAGAAAATCCATGAGAGAATGGGTTTAAGAAAAACAATCCTCCCCTATCAGGGGAAGAAAAATGAATGTAAGCTGTTTCAGAGCTCTCCTAGGGACAGGAGGAAATCAGGAGAGGTCCTACTTCCTCTCTGGCCCCAACGGGACAAATGCTTAGTTTTAGTTCTGGGTCTTTTAGGTTCCTTTGGGACATCTGATTCTCTTTCCTCTCTGTCTATTGTATGTTATTGGTGCACCAATCTGTCCATGTGTCAAAACTGACTGTTTATGTTAAGTCTGTGTTCTTGTGTTGTATGAATGGAAGTTGTTCTGTGTTTCATGTTGAAAAGAAAAGAAAAATTGGCTAAAACTTTATCTGCTAGCTATCCCTTGATTTAACTTAACTTGTTTTAAAGAGCAGACTCACTTGGCTGCACCTGTGCCTGGGAGTCAGGTGCAGCTGGAAAAGCCCTGCCAGAGGCTTAATTATCTGCACAAGCCACTCTTAAAGGGGCCAGTAGCTTTTCTGCTTCTATGATGAGGGAGCTGAAGACTGTTTCTCCTGGAAAAATTTCTCTGATTGTTGGGTTCAACAAGTAACAAGGTGCTCCTCTCTTGAAATTACAGCTAGAAAAAGTTAAATTTTGTCTGATTTAAATAAGTAAATGTGTAGCTACTCAATTTTTGTTTCTGACAGGTTTTAAAAGTATAAAAATGTTCTGCACGTCTTGGTTATAGAGTATTGGCTTATAAATTATTGAATATGATTAAAAATTTGTAACTTTGGTAACAGAAAGTAGGCTTAAAACTGGTAACTCAGGGTTGGAGTCATTCTAGATAGCAAAACGTGACATGGCCAACCCAGGGAAACAGGTCTTTAAAGATACGTTTAAATTGGGTAATATTTTATGTAATTCTTATTCTAGAAATTAGACTAAGATTTAGGACAATGAGGTATTGAAAGCTGCACTGTCATGCATTCGGATATAAGAACTGACAGCCAAATTTTGTAACGTGAAAGTAATGCTCTTGATATTGATTGTATTGTTTAAAATGGTTGTGCTCTGATGTTACAAGAGAAACTTAAAAATTATAGTTAAACTGCCAGTGTTCCATTGGCTGCAGCCTGCAGTTCTGTCACAGTCTCAAGGAAAAGCAGCAGGTAAAATTTTTGGAGATACTCCAGCAAGAGTTCCCTTTGTTACACAATTGGCTTATGAGAATGCTAATGCAGCCTGTCGCTGCCTTTAAGCCACAAAGAACAGAGACAAACTTAGCTGGATATATTCATCTTTGTGCAGAAATCTGACCTTCATATAATCAGGGTCTGGCAATGGCTTGTGCCTTACAAGGAACCACTGAACAAACAATGCTTCTGCAGAAATGAGGGAATGAAGAATGTTTTAAATGTAGAGGTTTGGGTCATTAAAAAAAAAAAAAAAAAAAAAAGACTGTTCCAAGAACAGAGGCAGGAGCGGACAATCAAGTCATGCCTCAGAAATCTGACCTTGGTGTAAGAAGAATAAACCTTCGACCACGTATCAGGAAATAGTCTCAATTAAGAAACATTTGCACTTGAGTTACTGCAAGGCTCAGAGAAGCCTCTGCAAAAGCTTGTGTGGCATTCCTTTTGTTTTACTTAGCCTCTAGAAAAATGATTGATCTTTCCTTGGTAAGGAGGGGTCAGCCTCAGACACCAAGACATTCACAGCAGGCCACTTATCTAGATATTATAAATAATCATGGCTGCTTTCCCTATGGCATGAACAAAAGACTTGCTCAACTTGTATTAACTAACTTGTTTTAACTAACATGTTTTAACTCAACTTGTTTTAAGAGTGAGAGAGGACAAAATGACGTTGGTTCCTCTGATGTGTACTGAATTCAATCTATTACTAATAAGAGACCTAACCTTAAATTATTAATCCAAAATAAAGTTCAATCTTAAGATTTATGAAAGATTAATGAGGTTATGGAACTTATGGGCACCTGGCTTGCCTATTTTAGCTGGCATTCCAGGAAATGCATATAAAATTATTATGGATTTAAAAGATTGTTTTTATACTGTCTCTTTACATCCTGATGATTACAAATTAGTGAGTTTGTAAAGTGATATTATTAAAATATTTGGCCTCAAGGAATGGCTAATAGCCTTAAAATTATGTAAAAAAAAATTTTGTGGCTTCAATACAAAAAGATAGGATTTTGAATTTTTCAGTGTGTATTATTCATTATGAAGGGTATTTTATGAGCTGATCCCTCTAAAGGAGTTTTACTACAAGTTATTATACAATGATCTTTAAAATTTTGAAGTAGTTGTTGCTCCAGAAAAGATTCAAAGGCATTGTCTTTTTCAATATTTGAGGCCTCAGTTATATATTAAACAAACTGTGGCACAGAAAATTCAAGTTGTTAGGAGATGTTGATTGATTAAGACCCCACTTTAAGGTCACCATAGGAGGACTTAACAATAAGCATGATAGGAGGAGGATAACAATGGGTCTGCTAATTCTAATTCCCCTGGACAGTTAACTGATGAGAGGCAAATAGCTTTGCAGAAAGTAGAAGAAGCTATTGTTCAACAACAGATACATTATATAAAAAATTAGATCAATTGTTGGCTGTTTACATTATTGCTACAACTCATGTGCCCTCAACAGTTCTTTAGCAAAAGGAACCGTGAATATGGATTCTCCTTTCTTCATCTCCAGGTAAAGTTTTAACACCCTGTTATGAAACTGTTGCTGTTGTAATACAGAATTATAGAATAGAATCAAGAAAATAATTTGGAAAAGAACCTGATGAAATATTTATTCCTTATTCCAAACAGCAATTAAATTGGTTATTACAAACTATTGATATTTGGTCTATTACATGTGCAAACTTTTCAGGGAAAATTGATAATCATTATCCAAAAGATAAGTTGTTGCAATTTGCATTTATGGATGCTTTTGTATTTCCTGTAAATTTACACATACAACCCATAAGCAATCTCACTTTTTACATCATCAAAATAGTAATAGCTTGAGATAATAATTTCGTATTTTTTAAAAATGTACATATCAAATTGTAAATGATTTGTCCTGAATGTCCTCAAAAATTAAATTAGTCATGGTCTACATTGTTTTTCTATACTGGGTGTTCCAAATAAGATTAAGACAGATAATGGAACTGGCTATTGAAGTCAGGCATTTGAGATGTTTGAAATTCTTTATTATCCTCAAGGACAAGGTATTATGGAACAGGCCCATGGAACTTTAAAACAATATCTTAAAAAAAACAAAACAAAAAAGGGAAATCACATCCCTGTACACTAAAAATTTAAAAATTAAAAATTTAGATGCCAAAGAACTCTCTGCTAAGTGTCTACGGCACCCTACAACTAGGCATACTAATGCCTAGGTGAAATGGAAGGATCTACTTACAGACACATGGCATGATCCAGATCAGGTATTTAATACTGGGAAGAGGGCATATTTGTGTTTTTTCTACAGAATGCTAAAGGAGCATGCTGGCTGTCAGAGTGATTGGTGAGACATGCTGATACAGTGACAAAGAATGATGTTGACCATGAGCTTGCTGAATGCCCTGACAATGGTGACAGAAAAGCTGTATTGGACATCTGTTCCTGACCTACATTTGCTTGCCTATATCCCAAATTGGACAAGCTGCCTTGCCTCAAGCTTTTAGACCTTGTGGAACAGAAAACATGGAATGACAGTCTTCATTGGGAAGGCTGTTTCTGGACATTTTCAAAGACATATTTGAAAGTTAGCTGCAGTTCTCTATGATGTTATGTTAGCAAGAGATAGAATCTGGGCAGGATTTGTATTTTGAATAAGTATTAGTATATGTATTAAGGCTCCTAATCTTTTATTAATTAGTCATGTTAAAATTTTCTTTCTTCTACAGGATTTGATGTAAGTTGTATTGATTATATACTTTCTAATTGTGATGGAGTGCTGAAACCTGGCATGTCTGTTATGGTGGTCTATCAACTAGCCTTTGTTTTATTGCTTGTGAGTTTTACAGGACCTTGGTATTCCGAAAAAGGCTTAGAAGTACTGGAAGAAGTGAGTCAGATTCTAAAAACAGAAGCAAGAGGTAGTGGGCTTGATTATTACTGATATAGCAGCCTTAATTACATTAATAGCTATCATCACTGCTTCTACAATTGTTTTGACACAAGAAGTTAAGACAGCTACTTTTGTTAATCATTTAGCAAAAAATGTTACTAATGTTCTGAATATTTAAGAGGATTTAGATTGACATTTAAAATAACAGATTGACTCCTTGGCATCTCGACCTATTCAAGTACATTACCATCTCTTTGATTTGATCAACCAAGGCATTGAATTGCCTGAGGCTAGTGAGACTCCTATGGGAGCTGCACAAAACTCAGATTTGTGCATGACTTCCTGAGAGCAGCATGGGTACCAGGAGAGGTGCAAAGCTGAGCACTGCAAGGGGAGGACCATGCATTCTGCCTCTGAGTCCCATGTGGAGCAAACCTGATTGCATAGAGGTTGGTGTCCAGAGGTGTTCCTTAATCAACAAAGCATCTAGAACCTCTCCTCTCAAAAAGACATCATTTTGGGGTTATCTCAAAGACATAAGAGATTTCCTATGGGAATCAGGGTCAATACTCCCATCTCTGTTTAAGACCCACCTGTCTTTAAGACAGGTCCTTGTTTGCTCACTGGCTATCACATTGATCTTAAAATAAATAAAAAGGGAGGAGATGCTGCGAACCAATGGATTTGCAGCTTTCTTATTAACCCGAGGAAAGCTATTTTATGTAGAAGTTAGGCTTGAAAGCAAATGCAGGCCTGAGTTTCAAGTTCCTGAGAACTAGGCTTCTGTCCAAGTTCTGTCTCTTAGGAGATGGACCCTTTCCCAGGTCAGGGTGAGCCCCTTGTGTTTAGGTGGTCAGCAGAGCATAGACAGTTGCCTTGGTAACATGTCCTGGTGGCTGGGAACTTGTACTCCTTGGATTTTCCCCACACCTATAGCATTGTCTAAGCCCTGGTTACATTGTTTAAGAGTCCTTCTATATTGTTTAATATTCTTATACTTCCTTCTCTTTGTACCTTATAAAAGCTTGGAAATAAAGTTAATCTTTGGAGCTTGATCAGAGGTATCTTGCTCACAGGTATCTCTGCTTCTTGTCTCATCCCCATCCATCAGTCCCCTTCTTAGGTCTATGATGAACCCCATGGGCCGGGGCAGTAGGGGACTGATTTACCTGGATTCTTTAGATTCAAGTACATGTTTAAACATTTCTACTGCAAAAATACTAACATTGTACCAGTACACTGCTAAGTTATTTCTCTGCAGGTGAAATGACCAATTCAAGTGAGATTAGAGTA
>CM052700.1:113711763-113727471 GCA_028551405.1 Uromys caudimaculatus | reverse complement strand
AGAAAGAGAGAGAGAGAGAGAGAGAGAGAGAGAGAGAGAGAGAGAGAAGAAGAAGAAGAAGAAGAGGAGGAGGAAGAGGAGGAGGAGGAGGAGGAGGAGGAGGAGGAGGAGGAGGAGGAGGAGGAGGAGGAGGAGAGGAAAGGAAGGAGGGGAAAGATAAAGAGGGAAAGGGTACATGCACAGAGAGAGAAGGGAAGGAGAAAAGAGAGGGAGAAGGAGACCAAAACGTCTAAATTATTTAGAGTCTCTGGGGAAAGAGTAGCCTGCCCCTGTTCTGGAAATTTGAGGGTTGGGGGCATGGTGTTCCAGGTAAGGACTGAGGAATGCTTGGAGAACCTGGAGGCTAGGCCTGCTTTATTATGTAAAATATGCACCTCAGTCCCTTGTTCAGGGGTCCCCAAAACCAAACACACCTCAAAGTTCTTATATTTCCATTTTTTAGTTACATTTGAAGAACAATGTGAGAACTTTACCTTATTTGTCACCTTAAAATATAATATCAGAATATTATTAACACATTGAAAAATTACCATACTTGTTTATTTTAATATATTAGCAGAATAATGGTTTCTTCATTAGATGATTGAGACGGGGGAAGATTCTCTTAACTTCCAGCCTTAATATTTTAAGAAAGAATATACATGAAGGGATCCATGGTTCCAGCAGAGGATGGCCTTATCTGGCATCAATGAAACAGGAGTTCCTTGCTTCTGTGGAGGCTTGATGCCCCAGCATAGGGGGACGCTAGAACAATGAGGCAGGAGTGGGTAAGTGGGTAGAGGAGCACCCTCATAGAGGCAAAGTTGAGGGGTGAGAGGAGGCATGGGATGAGGGGTTTGTGGAGGGAAAAGTGGGAAGGAAGATATCATTTAAAATTAATAAAATGATTAACAAAAATTAATAATAGGCTTTCAATTGAAATAGATTGATATAACATTCTCCCCTCCCATTTTTTATTTCAACTCTTTTCATACTGCCCCTCATTCTCAAATTGATAGCTTCTTCTGTCTTTCATTACTTCATATACACATACACACACACACAGACGACATTATACACATACACATACCATAGACATGCAGTATACATTCCATACATACCACAGGTAGACCATATGCTTATCACATATAAACCAACCCACACACATACACACACACACATGCACACACACATGCATGCATAAGTTGTAAATACAACCTGCTGATTCTCTTTTGATTGTTTATGTATATATGGAGTCAGGGTTGCCCAGACTACTGTGGACAGCATAAACTCTAATCGATACGGGGGGGTGTTATTTATATTATCTATTTTTTATCTCTGTGAGAAATAGTAAGTGATATTATGATTAATCAATCTTAAGATAATGATCACTTTATTGCATTTATTTCATTAACAAAGATAAACAGTTTATTTTCTGAGTATTTTAAATTCAAGAATCTCAGATCTAGTGTAATTTTCCTTTGTGCAAAATCAACATTACTCAATAGAGAAACAATTTTTTGAATATAGCTTTTGCATCTTCTCTTAAATATTATTGTGTTTTTGTAGCCAACTGGAAAGTGGTTCTGAATAGCAATGAGAATTATCAGTTCTGTAGGCATAAATCCAGGCTTAAATTTAATAGTTGAATTAAGTATACTACATATGGTTGAAGATTTACTATAAAATTCCATTATCCCTGACTCTAGAAGATTGATATATGCTTGGATATCATTAATAATGTCATGCTTTTTTATGCATTTCAGTGAAAAATGCTATTTTTGCACTGTTTAATATTTCTTTTTCTTTCATTTTCTGTAGAGCAGACATTCAACATTTAATACTGGAATGCACAAGTTTACGATGCACACTAGAGCATTTCATTTTTCATAATGTGATGAGTGATCACTTTGAAAGGGCTTACCGTTCTTCTTTACTGTAATGTCTAATGCATTAAAAGTTCAGTATTTTAAAGTTATTAGAAATGATACTCATCAGAAAATAGACACTTATCATTTTGTTATCCCTATTGTAGCTGTTCACTTTCTTTGCTCCTGCATATGTCTTGTTATTCTGACTCGGATCCACAGTTTCCTTGTCATTTCCTCTCTTAGGAGTTACAGTGAGTTCAAAGGAAGACATGAACTTGAATGAAGCACTCCCTTTGGGGATTTTTATTATATGGTAATTTGAAATGAGGGAATATATATTTAAAAGGAGTTTGAATGGAACAGAGAGGGCAAGAAATCACATGGGAATAAAAGAAAGCCTTGCACAAGAAAGCGAATGGAATGACAGGAGAGAGGGAGGCATTCTGCCCTTCTCCTAATGTTTTCATTATAACTTTTTCGTGTATGGTGCTGATTGAATAAGGGTTTTTACAGCATGATCTTTAAAGCTGACTTTTTGTGAGATCTATGACCTGCTAATATTGCCCTACAAATGAATCGTCAGAGAGACAAATGAATCCTCTTTTTTCATGATATAGCCATTCCTGGAAAGCTTGTGAGGACTCTTCTAAAAGTTGTTATTACAAGATTTCTCTGAACATTAAATAATATATTAAGGCTCTTTGAAAGTTTTCATATAAAAGCACTATAGCCTTTGATTTATGTACATTGCTTTTTAAACATAAGAAAGGCAAAAATGTGAAGATTGGAAGACATAAATGGAAATAAACTTGGAAAATAATTTGAAAAATGTGGATTTATTGTTTAGTGTGGGCTGAGAAAGGATTAAGATTAACTCTATCTTCTTATATATTTCCACCTTCAACAGAAAGATGATGCCTATATGTGAGTATTATCCTATGATGCCCATTATTTTCATATTATCAATTATTCTTGGAGCCAAGAGCATGTGAGACCACTTCCTTCCTTGCATCATGCTATCTGACTTGAGTGGGTTCAAGTAGGAGGTAGGAGTCATGAACTACATTACAATCTTTAACAAAACTTTATTCTATAATTTATGTTATTTTCTTGGAACAAATGAACCTTTCATTGGTTTATTTCTCTTTACTACATTCCTTTAATACAGCAAAGATCCACTACTATCCACTACAATTGGACTAACTTGCCGGGAACCATGGGCTGCCCTAGCCTAGCTGCCATGAGAGGCAGTGTCATAAGTTTTTCTTGTTAGAGACTATGCCTCCTGGAGCACAGTGTGCTTTCCTTGCATTCCCTCAGGCAGTGGAACATTCAGGCCACTTTGTGTTTCTCAGGATGTTTCTTCATAAATAAGGAAGCAAGGAAGCTTGACAGGACAATTGGTTTTAGACATTAATCTTGTGTGCCCAGCATAGCTTTCAAACATCGTTGTATCCTGGCAACTATACTGTAGTGATCCTAGCAATTGTCATTACATTCTGTTTCTGATAAAGATATTATAAAGTCTGATTGCTCTGAAAAACTATTGTCATAGTCCCAGTCATGCTTGGCCACTTCAACCAGCCTAGTTAAATTTCTCACAGCAATATCAGGTACCCTTGGCCTGACCTTAAAAACTAGATGTTTTATATTTTACTGACAACTAAATTTTTAATACTCTTAATTAAAATTTGAGAATGATATTAGGAATATGTATGAAAGAACATACATGCATATATAATAAGAGTTAATGCAAAAAGGTGTCATGGGCTCGAAAAACAGAAAAGAGGTACATGGCGAGATTAGAGGGAAATAAGAAAGAGAAGAAATGACATAATTATAACATCAAAATTAAGAGAAACAATAAAAAATAGTGTCTTCTACTTAATTTGTTCCTTCTTGTATCACCTGTTTCTATTAGTTTGTTTTAACATAGCCTGTTATCCACATATTTCATAAACTTGTTTCATCACGTTCTTCTAAAAGCATAAAGCATACTTCTGGTGCTCATATCCACGTCTCAATTCTACCTTTAGAGAAGAATATATACAGACCTCAATGTCCATTGTCAATGAATAAGGCTCCGTTAGAGTACTTGGTGACTTTCCTTATGACAGTCAGTGCTTTCTCAGAAAGAAAAGCCAGGCAAGGTTCTGAGAATCTGCCCGAGTACTGTTCTTTTTTATTTTGTTAACATATTTTTTCATACAATTTAATATATTTTGATCATGGGTTCCTCTATCTCTTCTCAGATCTCCCCGACCCAAACAAATAGACTCTCTCTCTCTCTCTCTCTCCCTCTCTCTCTCTCTCTCTCTCTCTCTCTCTCCCCTCCTCTCTGTAGAAAAACAAACAGGCAAGTAAAAATACTAAACAAACCAGAATAATCAAATAAACTAACCAACAAACAAAAATGCAGACACTATTGTGGATGTCAAGAAATGCCTGATGACAGGAGCCTGATATAGCTGTCTCCTGAGAGGTTCTGCCAGAGCCTGACAAAGGTGAACTTTTGGACTGAGCACCAGGTCCCCAATGGAGGAGTTAGAGAAAGGACTGAAGGAGCTGAAGGGGTTTGGAACCCCGTAGGAAGAACAACAATATCAACCAACCAGACCCCCCCTTCCCCCAGAGCTCCCAGGGACTAAACAACCAAGCAAAGAGTACATATGGAGGGACCATGGTTCCAGATGCATATGTAGCAGAGGATGGCCTTGTGAGGCATCAATGGGAGGAGAGATCCTTGGTCCTATGAAGGCTCGATGCCCCAGTGTAGGGGAATTCAAGGGCAGGGAGGCAGGAGTCGGTGGGTTGGTAGAGGCACACCCTCATAGAAGCAGGGGAAGGGGGATGGGTTAGGTGATTTCCAGGCTAGGGAACTGGGAAAGGGGATAACATTTGAAATGTAAACAAAGAAAATATCCAATTAAAAAAAAAGAAAGAAAGAAAAAAGAAAAAAGAAAAAGAAAGAAAAAGAAAAAGAGCACAGCCCTGGTCTCAAAGCAAGGGAATATGTCAAGAGTTTTTATCAGTTTTGGTCAGGTTGTTAACTGCTTGGAAAAATTTTATATAAGGAGCTTCGAAAATGAACATCATTGTGATTTCAGTGAAAAATAAATAAACCATCATATTCAGAGACATTAGCATTCTGTTTCATGTGTAATTTGAAAATGAAAGTTTTGGAAAATAAATCCTAATTGATGTTTTGAACTACTTTTTTGTTTTGAAATCATAATAAAATAATGTCATTTTGCCCCTTTTTTTACTCAAGCCCTTTCACGTACCACCTCTCTCTCTCAAATCTGTAACATCTTTTACTTTAAATGTTATTATCTACATATATTGTGTATATAAATTTATATTGTGTGTGTGTATATATATATATATATATATATATATATATATATATATATATATATAAAACCTGTTCATTCTGGGTAATGTTATGTTTATAATTTCAAGTCTGACAACTTGGTAGTAGATAAATTTTAGGGGCTCTATAAACTCAGTGAATACCTTTCTAGAATAATGTAACATAGAACTTAATGTGTATTGTTTTATTTAATAGGTTGATGAGAATTTAGGTTATTTTATTTAGTCCTTCAAAACCAGATAAAAACTGGAGAGCTTGATGTATATATGTATTCTTATGGCTTACAGATATTTTTACCCACTCCACCATCAACATACATGGACTGTTATAAAAGCAAAAAAAAGATTTTTTAATATGACAAACACTGAGTATTTCCTGTTCTATTTCGTAATTTGCATTAATTGAACCTATATATACATACAACAGTGTTTCCACTTGTGATGCAAATTAAAGTTCTTCCT
Organism: Uromys caudimaculatus; assembly: GCA_028551405.1. Lineage (NCBI taxonomy): Eukaryota > Metazoa > Chordata > Mammalia > Rodentia > Muridae > Uromys > Uromys caudimaculatus. Next base: position 113,721,787 of record CM052700.1, on the reverse strand, counting down.
AGAAATCCTTAAAACGTGTCATTGAAAGTGCAAATAATTAATTGTATTAATAATTACTTTATTTTTGTATTAAAAAAGGTATACTGTGTACATGCTATTGATATATTCATTAATTCCTAAGTTGATGGTAACACTTTCTTTTAATAGGTAGAAACAATAGTGAACAAAATGACAAAGTTTGTAATAAAAACATAAGATATGTAAATCCATTTCTGAGACACTGAATATGTTTGGAATGTGTTGAAGAATAAAGTTTAGCTGATAAAGCCACATCTTATTTCATATTTCAGGTATATGTGAACACAAACAGAATTGATTAGATTGTGAATCAGACTTTCCAAAAGGCTTCGAATTCTGGAATATTGTCATTATATACTAAGTACAGAGAGAATAGAGATGCTGAAGACAAAGGGAATATATAAAACTGTGTATTAAAATTTAGCTGAACCATCCCCTTTCTTTGTCTTACATGATTGTCAAAATCACACATACACATGTGTGCACGTGCGCGCACACACACACACACACACACACACACACACACACACACACACACACTATGGAAGTTGCAGCTTGTCCTCCCCAGTGAAATCATTAGAGATGTCATTTTTATGTCCCTCTAAAAGGGTCCCATTTATTGTACTAACATTATAATCAGAAATCTCTTTCCATTTTAAGCCCTTCAGCTGCAATCTGAGGATTCCATCAAGACTCCTGTCACAAGTATTCTCTATAGAAATGGGAATCAATGATACTTCATGAGTTGTACAGGGTTATTGTTATGCTGTACTACTGTCAGCATCCATGTATTCACTTCTAATAAAAAATAAAATTTGCATTATTATTTTGTATGTGTATACCTGTTTATCTGTGTGTCTATAAAAGTGCATATGAAGATACACGTGGATGTGAGTTGAGGGGGTCAGATCCCTTGAAGTTGGAGTTGCAGGTGTTTGTGAGATGCTCAGAGGAGGTCCTGAGATCCAATCTCTTCTCCTTGTGATAGGGCCCTCTTAACTGCCAAGTCATCTCTCCATCTCATTTACTCATCTTTCAGAAAGAATTATTACATATTTACTAGAGCCACATACTACATATTCATAATTAGAGTCCCTTCCTTAGAGTTTTATGTCTTTAGAAAACTACCTTACCATGTGGAATCTAATCTTATAAGTAGACTATAAGTAATTTTTGTACATAATCCATAGAGTCCTCTCATGATCAAACACAATCATCCACATGAAGTACTTGATAAATAGCATTTGGCACTAGGTTAGTGCCATGTATATACACTATGTTTTATTTTTCCTTGGTTATTTCTCTTTTTGGTATATGCTAGAATAACATTTCTAGTTAGTGAGGAAAATTATAAATCATTAAAAGAGATAATACTGATAGTCAATCCTACTAATCACTGTGCTTAAATAGATTCTTGGTTTAAAATAGAGCTTAATACAGATTTAGTCTATGCTACTTAAATGAAAATGTACACTTTCAAAATGTCTATTATAATATAGATTAACTATGCAACAATTTGATGAAATCTGTAAAATTAAATAATAAAAATACTTTTCATGTTAAAAGTTTTATATTGTGTTTACTAACCTGCTTCATCCAAAACCCCTTGTATATTTTCTAAAGAGCCCAATATATTGTTTTTCTACCTTTGAACTAGATACACATCTATATAATGTTCTATGTATTAAAATTCAGTAGAGAAATGCTGATAATTATATCTAGGTTCTATTTGGTAGGTTTCTTTTTTCTCCTTCAAATGATTTTTGTCCAAAAATGCTTTTACTATTCACTCTCATGGAAACTAAAATGCTGCCACAGTGTTCCCAAGATGCTGTCAGTGCGACTTTGTAGTAAATAACATTATAATGTCAATGTGTGACTAAGAAAGTGACATGGTGTCAAGGATGCACTCAGTGTGGGTGTATCATAAATTCAAAAGAAAATGCATATTTATGGAGACCTTCTTAGGATGTCAAAAGCAAGTAATGCAGATGTTATATGACTAGGAGAAAAAATCAAGTCAGAAACTTTGTAAAAGATGATGTAAATTCTAGTGAGTAATGACAACTTCAAGTTATGATACTCAAGGTATTTTCAAACCAGAAGACAGCATTATATCTCCATTAGCAACCAAAAGGGACACTGTCTAAAGTGGTATTCTGCATCCTGAAGTAGTCAATACATATGGAGCATGTGATGGTAATCCTGTCAAATCGATGGGATTTATAATCACCAGAGGTAACAAGTCTCTGGTGATGTACATGAGGGATTTTTAATTTGGTTGTTTTGGTTTAAAAAAAAAATGCCCATAGTCTCCATGTCCCAGACTGTGTGAAAAGGAGACTGCTGACTGATTAACAGGATTTGTGTCTCTGTTCATGCAACATGTTGCTTCAAGCTCCTGTCTTCCCCTATTCAAACTGTAAGACAAATAACCCGTCCATCTTTCCGTTCTTCCTTCTTTCCTTCCTTCTGTCCATCCATCCTCACATTGCTTTCATCATGTATTTTGTTGCTATATCTAGTGAAGAGCACACTCATTCTCACTTTTAAATTAACTGTAGGAGATCATTTCTTCTTTTACAAGAGTGGAATTCTTAGCTAGCTGTTATTCTTGGGACTACTCCATTTGGACAATCTTTTCCAAAGTTCTAATATGTTAATTCAGAATGGGAATAAACTTGAATCTTTGCAACTACAGAATTCTAAAGGTATTGGGAATGAGATGGATGTAAACATAGCTAATGCTCAGATTTCTTTTATTAAAATAAATCACTTGGCTTAAAGCTAAATGTATCAGTGCTAGTAGATACACTAAACACTTTTGTGTATCTGTCTGTGTGTTTCTTTCTCACATGTACAACTTCTAAGCATCTTCATCTCTGCCTTCCCATTTCTTGTTTTTGTTTTTGTTTTGTTTTTCTATTTTGTTTTTGCAGGATAGACACTCACTGAATATTACACATAGCTCTTCAATGCACAGTGTTCTTTCTTTACAAATATGTTCAACCTTGAATTCTAATTCTACTAACATTTATGGCAGAAAATCTGGTTTGTTGTTTGGCTGGCAGGTTTAGAAAGTTAGCTGAAATGAGTTCTACCTTTAAAAGAATCTTTTTTTCTTTTACCATAGAACTTATTTTTTTCTTTTAGCTCTAGGCACTGACAATAAAAATACTAGTGATAATAGATACCACCTGCTGTTGTAGTGTTTAAAATTGTCTGTTGGGAGAGATGAGACTGTCAACCATTACAAGGAAGCAAGTAATATGCTATATCTGAGAATTATAGAAGCAAGACACAATACAAGATAATGGCACCCATGGGTTATTGTCTTCATTGCCATCCCAGTTAAAGTTCTTATGATTGCACAGAAAAGGAGGTTTTTCTCCAGAGAATTGAAGGCAATATGAGTAGTAAAAACAAACCCAAGGGTGTGAGAAGCCCTTGGCTCTCCCATACCTGGGCATCCCTCAGGCCTCTATGTCTACCTATCATCACTCTAAGAATCAATGTGGCTTCTCATTTCCACACATCTGTTTCATGCTGCTTTTTAATCATCTACCACTAATATCTCTGTTGTGTAAAACTCTACAAGAATAGCATAACTCACTTCATCACTATTTCCACTCCAAGGCCTATCATCACCACCTGGAGATTCTTTTTCTATTTCTCAGTGGAAATCCATCTTGAAAACCGAGGGAGTGATTCTTATGCACTTAACTTTCATTTTGTACTTTTGAAGAAGGTGGGTTTATGCCTTGCATGGCACAACTCACTGTATAATGTGTGTCTTTTCTCCTCTTATATTTGAGATTACATCAGAAAAGCACAATGGATATGCTTGATGAATTTCTTTACTTTTTAACACTATTCTAGCATCTTACTACCATTATAATAGAATAATCTAAGTAATTGGGGTAAATTCTGTAAACTGGATAATGAGTACATGATGCCAGTGGAGTGAGAGACAGGCATAGTCCCAGTGAGATGAAGACTACAATGAACAGATAACATTGCAGAAGTGTCACCACATACCGAGTTATTCTAAGTGAATTCCACCAGAAAATATGAAAAATTATCAGATCATCAGCAGTTTGAAAAAAATGCTTAGGAGAAAAAAGATGAAAACAGAATAACAGTTATCTTGATCCAACACTCCTCCAAAGAATAATAAAAATGACACCCTTTATTAAAGTACTTGTAATTAAAATGTCAGTATTTTAATTTATCTTTAGTTCAATATATTTTTTACTTCCTTACTAAAAAGTTAATTTCAAAACCTAGAAAATGATCACAGCAGTGAATGTTCTTATTTGCAGACTGGGTGATGGAGTCTTGGGCAAGTGAGCGAACTGGGCCGTGGTGAAACATTTGTCCCATCATTATGAAAAAATGAAAGTGCATTTGTTATCATGAACATTGTATCTTAAGTGTATAATACAAGTCAGAGAGAGAGACAGAGAGAGACAGAGAGAGAGAGATGGTAAAGATGGCTAATGGCAGGATGAATGTGGATAAGCAAAACAACAGAAATCCTGAGATATGATATAGCTGATCACACCCACCCCTATACTGCGGCTCCCTTCCTTGTCTTTTCCTTCCTTATTAATCTTGTTCTATATAACATTTCAGCAGATTAACAGAATCCATTCACAGGAAGTATTCAATGACACAGAGAGGATTATAAATATAATAGGGCCTGGGAAGAAAATGAAAGAGGGAGCTAAACATATACCTATAAAATTGGTCACGTAAACAATGACACATGCAACCATGGAGAATCAGAATTTTAAGAGAAGTCACCAAATTGTAGAAAGTATAATCAACTTTGTTGAAGCTCCTACAGGTTTTTATTCTCTTCTCATGTCCTTTTTTGATTCCGAACATGAGTTTGTAAAAGCTTGCTCATGGTGTAGGGCTTCCATTCTGTGGCCATTGTCTCTCTTTTATAAGTGAATTTAGTACTCGTGAAAACTGTTCATGCCTCTGTAAATCATTTTGTAGATATAATTCTTATAACTCCTATTCAGAGATGGAATTTTAGAAAGTAATTTTTGAAATTTCTATTTTGTGCATGCTATATTCAAACAAAATTAATAGTATGGTTAATTGGACAAAGTAAACATCAAATAATAATCTTTATTTTTTCATATGTAGCTTTTCTTGAAATACTCACATTGGGCCTGTATTATTTTGGCAGATTATTTTGAAAAATAGATATGTGAGAAATCAAAATATAACTGTAATAAATTAAATCTTAGTGACTAATGAGAATATAAATATTATTATTTAGCATTATCTGATATTTCTTCATTCAAATAATTGATAGACACTAACAGTAATTTCTATATAAGATTCACAGTTGAATTAGTAAATAAATCTGGAATTAGTGCATGACACATGTCAAACTGCCCTGGTTAAATTTGATTTGATTGAGAAATTCCAGGGAGATTTAAAAAGTGCATCTCTGGATATATCTCTGAGTGAGGATAACTAAAAAGGAAGACCTCCCATTAATGCAAATATCTCTAATATATAGTCTGCAAACATGGATGAAATAAAGGGGATAAATGCAAAATCTATTCTCCTTCTCATTCCTGGCTCCAATGGTATGAGTCCTTCTCTTCTGTCACACCCTTGATGCCACAATTGATTGACAACTCTAATAACAAGAGCCAAAATAAATATTTTTCCATTTAACTGGTTCTCATGTGTTATTAGAAATATAATAATATTTCTTAAAGTCTTATTTACTGTAGTTATTTAAGCTATTGTTTCTTTATATAGTGGTCAATAGTTTTGAGCTATATTATGTCAGCTCCTTGCTGGCAGGTCCAGGATGAGAGGAGAGAACCTCGTCCAGCTGGGTCTGTCCTGGGCTGAGCAGGATGGTGAGTGTACACAGCCCAAATGAAACACACCAGGCCAGGAGTCTTGTCAAAGCAGGAACTCAACTTTATTGTATCAACCCCTCGCTTATATAGAGAAGGCAAATGGGATGGACACTTAGTATGGGAAGAGATGACTTAGAAGGCAGGGAAGGGTAAGGGGTAACTGACAGGGCCAATAACAAAGCTCCACATCAGCAACAGCAAGGTAGAAAAAGGGCCAAACAGGTCTTGCTGAGTCATCCCTGTATGGAAGTGACTGAGACAGGTCTCAGAACTCAACCAGGCTCAAGTTTGTCCTCAAGGCCCAAACCAGGGCCAAAATGGGGCCCAACACTGCCACTGTCCTGGACCCCACCCTCTCACCCTCAGGACAGCGAGAGAGGGAGAACACCCCCAATGCCGCTCTATCAGGGTGCTGTTCAGGCTGTCCCCCAGGGTCGAGCTCCGGCCCAGAGCTGCCACAGCCCCAGCTTGGCTCAGCAACAGGGAACCCAGTGCAGGAGTGTGGAAGGACTATCATCTAGTAATTGGGGCCGCTGCCACCAAAGCCACTCTCCCTGCAGTGGTCTCTGCTGGGAACCCAGGGACCCTGAACACCCAGGCTTACCTGGGCTCTCACTTTCCTGCCCCTATGGCCAGGGTTGCCCTAGGCCATGCACAGTGCTCCCTTTCTGTGTGTTGGGGAGGCATACACGGCAACCATCAGTGCCCCACTGAGACAGCAGGAGGAGGGGGTATTCCCAAAGGGGGTGGTGGCGCCTAATCCAGCCCTGGCATGTGCCTAGCCCCACCAAGTTGGCTCCCCCTCCTACTCGCCTGCCAGGGCTGGAGGCACTGGATAGGCCAAATAATATTAGAGTTTGTATTATATATTTATTATATTTAAAATATTTGTATTTTATATTTTGTAAGGAAAATTCAATTACAGATGCTTAAGCACACAACTACATTAGAATTAAATGAATGGATATCAATATTAGATTAAAAAGTCATTCAAAAATTCAATTCAATACCTTTTCAATTGTAGACATGTGCACATACATAAACCTTTTACATTTGTATATAGTTTTGCCTCTTTTAAATATAATAAAGGAAAACCATTGAGTCGTGTGAAACTAGCAACCATGACATGGCAGTTTGGCTTTGGAAAGTTAAATTAATAGTTATTCTTGTACAGTATAAAAACGAAAGCCTCTTTTATATGTGGTTTGTAAGAGATGCTATTAAATTAACCATATATATATATATATATATATATATATATATATATAATCCCTAAGTAATGCAGTAATTTCAATTTAATATTTAAAATATTATGTGTGAATCTTAATTGTTACATAAAGATACAGAGAAGTAAATAAATACTATCACTGGACACAGTTTGTGTGAGAGGGAGGTAAAAATATTTATGGCAAAGAAGGCAGAGGCCATCTGCGTCTTACTAATGCTTTTAAATTTATAAGACTGTGTTAGTATATTAAATGATCATAACATTTATTTTTAGAAGGTTGACATCTTTCCAGTATGAAGTTTTACTTTTCTATATCGTTTGGTGGTATCATTTGAGACAGAATCTCACTGGATACCAGGTTTACCTTCAATTTATGGTCATCTTGCCTTATCCTTCCTGATCTATGATTAGAGGTGTATGTCAACACAACAAGAAAAGTTGCAAAATTTAGGCCTCATGTTTTTGTGCTTAGAGAGCAATTTAGTGAGTGATAATAGTTCCCAGATGTTTTGGTCATCTTTAGTAAATCCTTGCAGGATGTCAGACATCTCCTTTCTTGTCCTTACTATGAATAAAAAGCAAATAACTCCAGCCATTAACTCTTTTTTGGAGAAATCCCAGTATGATGTAAGATTTTCCCCTAGCAGTACCTACCTATTTAATGAATCAAAATCTGCTAAGAAATGAAATATAGTTTCCTATACCCAGTTCTTCCCACTTTTAGTCAGAGAAAATTAGATCCTCTTCTGTATTAAGGTACTTACCATTGACTAGTTCATTTTTATCTTTGCTTCTGCTCTTCTATGAAAATAAATATCATCAATATCAATAAATAAACATTCAAGGTTGATAAAAGTTAAAATTGTGCATCAGGAGATGAAGTTGAATTAAATAGCCTAAATATGCTGTCTGAGAATAACAGGTCATTCTACTAACAGGGCCTTAGAACTTCCAAAGGAAATAATTAAAAGGCTACAAAGACCCATGAGTTTCATAATTATTTTATGACACCAAATCTACTTATGAAAAGTCTCTCGCCCACTGTAAAGTCATTATTTGTGTTACTCTTTCAATACTAAAATGAGCTTATGAATTGTTTTAACTTCTGAAGTAAGTATTTACAATGCATTTGAAAATTAAATATTTTGATTTTTAGCTATAATAGTTATTTTCATACAGTACAAAAATGAAAGCCCTTTTATACGTAACTTTTAAGAGAAGCTATAAAAATAAGCCCAACCATATGTATATTTTATATCCCTAATACAAGGATCAGATCAATTTAATACTTAAAATAATATGAATGAATCTTAATTGATACATAAAGAGACATTAAAGTATCCAGTGTTGACTGACATATGAAGTGACTTTAAGGGAATCATCTCTTGAAAATTTCTATGTATAGGACCAACACAATATTAGAAATAAAGGCAGCATAAATACGCTTATTAAATTAAAAGGAAGATAATTGTATTTCATTTTCACTAGAATTCTTGATTTTTAATTATAATGTATATTAACAGTTTCATCATATATATAGCTATCTTACAAATATATCTTTAATTTATTAAAAGTATTATATTCATCCATGACAAAATGTTCTTTGATACTTAAACAATGAAATTTTACACAAATGCATCCTTACATGAAGTCATGTACATGATACTGATGATGACACATATATGTGTGTATACATATATATATAAATAAAAGTCTGTGTGCATGTTCATGTACATATATAATATTAGCAATTTTATGTATAGATACATGTCAATTTTAATTCCCCTGAAATCCCTCTTCTCTAATTTTTTTTAATTTAACAGATAATGATTTTTTTTCTTTTTTCACAGAAAGCAGTTTTGCTTTCTTTTTATTTGAGATACAATTTCTGTCTCTGATCTCTTTTTATGATATCATAACCATTACATAAAATAACTCTCTTGAAAAAGGCCTCATTTGCTGAGGGAATATGCAAGTAAATCATGTTTTGCATTTGACTTTGATTTAACAAATAAAAAGACTGAAAACAAAACTCTGTTGAGACTCTGTATGAAAACATGCACTTTGGAGTGATATTATTAAAAGCAAAACAAAACAAAACACTAAGGAGTTTAATCCACAGCATCTCTCAGATTTTCCTAGGTTTAGGTTTTAATTTAGGTTTTATTTCTTTTACTGCTATTTTGGCAATAGAAGATGAGATGTTCTGCTTTTTTTTTTTTTAATTTTTATTTTTTGATACTTTATTTACATTTCCAATGTTTCCCCCTTTCCAGGTCTCCACTTTGGAAACCCCCTATCCCCTTCCCCCTCCTCCTGCCTCTATAAGGGTATTCCCCCACTCACCCACCCACCCACCCACGACTCCTGTCTTCCCACCTTGGCATTCCCCTATACTGAGGCATCTAACACCCTCAAGTCCAAGAGCCTCTCCTCCCCCTGATGGCTAATAAAACCCTCCTCTGCCACATACGTGGCTAGCACCATGGGTCCCTCTATGTGTATTCTTTGGTTGGTGGTCCAGTCTCCAGGAGCAGTGGGAGGGTGGGGGGTCAGGCCAGTTGACACTGTTGCTCCCTGCATGGGGCTGCAATCTCCCTCAGCTCCTTCAGTTCCTTCTCCAACTCCTCCATCTGGGACCTCACAGTCAGTCCAATGGTTACTCTGAAGTGAAACTTGGGTATTCCAAACTTTTGGGCTAATATCCACTTATCAGTGAGTACATACCATGTTCATTCTTTTGTGACTGAGTTACCTGGCTCAGCATGATATTTTCAAGTTCTATCCATTTGCCTGAGAATTTCATGAAGTCATTGTTTTTTTGTTTTTTTTTGTTTTTTTTTCCCATTTATTTATTTATTTATTTATTTATTTATTTATT
>CM052700.1:113691895-113711263 GCA_028551405.1 Uromys caudimaculatus | reverse complement strand
CGGGCAGAGTCAGTGAGCTCTGGGGACGCGTTGCCCCTGCTATGAGCTTTTCTGCGTTCCTGGGAGAGAGAGGATTGTCTCCCAGAGCTGCCTGTCTATGGAATCCTAGTGTCCCAGGCAGAAGTTTCCTGCCACAGGCGCCCGCTTTTGGGATCCAGGGGGGTTTTTAGGCCCGCCTACCTCGGTCCCTGAATCTCGCGGGTTTGGGGCAGTACCTGGTGAGCTGTGGGGCGCGTCCCTGGCCCTCCGCTGGGTCCTGCGATCTCCAGCTAGGGATCTTTGTCCCGGCGCTGATCAGCTGTGGGGCCCTGTGGCCCAAGCTGAGGCTTCCGGCCGTCGCCGGAAGCTGCTGGCGGTCAGTCTCTGTGGCCCGCAGAAAGCGGGTTGAGCTTTTCTGCATTCCTGGTGAGCTGTGGGGCATGTCCTTGGCCCTCTGCTGGGTCTTGTGATCTCCGGCGAGGGATCTTTGTCCCAGCGCTGATCAGGTGTGAGGCCCTGTGGCCCAAGCTCGAAGTCATTGTTTTTAATAGCTGAGTAGTATTCCATTGTGTAAATACACATTTTCTATATCCATTTCTCTGCTGAGGAACATCTGGGTTGGTTCCAGCTTCTGGCTATTATAAATATGGCTGTGAACATAGTGGAGCATGTGTCTTTATTACACGTTAGAGCATCTTCTGGGTATATGCCCAGGCGAGTATAGCTGGGTCCTCAGGTAGTACTATGTCCATTTTTCTGAGGGTCTGGACGAAGACCTCAGAAGATGGAAAGATCTCCCATGCTCATGGATGGGCAGGATTAATATAGTAAAAATGACTATCCTGCCAAAAGCAATCTACAGATTCAATGCAATCCCCATCAAAATTCCAACTCAATTCTTTTTTTTTTTTTTTTTTTTTTTTTTGGTTTTTCGAGACAGGGTTTCTCTCCAACTCAATTCTTCATAGACTTAGAAAGAGCAATTCTCATATTCATCTGGAAAAACAAAACACCCAGGATAGCAAAAACTATTCTCAACAACAAAAGAACTTCTGGGGGAATCAGCATTCCTGACCTCAAGCTGTACTACAGAGCAATAGTGATAAAAAAAAAACTGCATGGTATTAGTACAGTGACAGGCAGGTAGGTCAATGGAATAGAATTGAAGACCCAGAAATGAACCCACACACCTACGGTCACTTGATTTTCGACAAAGGAGCTAAAACCATCCAGTGGAAAAAAGACAGCATTTTCAACAAATGGTGCTGGCTGAACTGGCAGTCTACATGTAGAAGAATGCAAATTGATCCTTTCCTATCTCCTTGTACAAAGCTCAAGTCAGAGTGGATCAAGGATCTCCACATAAAACCAGATACACTGAATCTAGTAGAAGAGAATGTGGGGAAAATTCTCAAACACATGGGCACAGGGGAAAAGTTCCTGAACAGAATACCAATGGCTTATGCTCTAAGATCAAGAATCTACAAATGAGACCTCATGAAATTGCAAAGTTTCTATAAGGCAAAGGACACTCTCAAAGGACAAAATGGCAACCAACAGATTGGGAAAAGATCTTTATCAATCTTACGTCTGATAGAGGGCTAATATACAATATATACAAAGAACTCAAGAAGTTAAGACTACAGAGAACCAAATAACCCTATCAAAAAATGGGGATGAGAGCTAAACAGAGAATTCTCAACTGAGGAAACTCATACGGCTGAGAAGCACTTAAAGAAATGTTCAACATCCTTAGTCATCAGGGAAATGCAAATCAAAACAGCTATGCGATTTCACCTCATACTTGTCAGAATGGCTAAGATCAAAAACTCAGGTGACAGCAGATGCTGGCGAGGATGTGGAGAAAGAGGAACACTCCTCCACTGTTGGTGGGACTGCAAGCTGGTACAACCACTCTGGAAATCAGTTTGGCAGATCCTCAGAAAAATGGACATAATACATATAATGATTTTTATAAGTCTTTTGTCAAATGAAAACAGACTAAGCCGTCTGTTGTTATTCTTCTTTGATCCTCTAAACATCACGCATTTGCTCTCCTTTTCGAGAGCTCCTTTTGTGTAGCCTCCATCATTTCCTGCTGACATGCAAAGGGTTATTTCTAGACATTATGCTCCAAAAGAGAGATAGATACATGCTATTTCTAGAAGCAAGTCTTCTATGACCTACACATTTCTGAACTATCTCAGGATTTATAACAACTTTGTGGAGAAGAATCGATAACTTTAACTTTTAATCATAAATGCTTTGTTTTAATGAAGAAAATCCCACTTATTGTATGTTCCCAAAGTATAACATTAGACAAGCTGTTTACTCCAAGGTCTATAAAGGAGTCATTCTAAACATTAAAGTTAGAAACAACTTCATTGCTTCCAAAAGCTGGCCCAAGGCGCCTACTAAAACCTGTCATAAATCCCATTTGTGTTTATTTTTATAGCTCATCTCTGCAGAATTTTTTTAAAAGACAAAATAAAATGTGATTGATTGACAATCTGCTTATCAACTCTTGCACTGGTGGGAGAGATGTCTTTAACCTTGGGAAGTGAGCTCAAACCCTCAACTTGTCTTAGGATTCCATGAGTCTGCCCTCCAGACCTGCAGCAAGATAAACTCTCCAAAGATTTCACTGGAAACTATTAATTTTGGTTGTTGCTGAGAGTCGTTCAGTACATTAGGGGTTTTTCTTCATCCTCTTATTTTCTTGCAGTAGAAACTTCTTTTTAAATATCATTTTTTAATATTGCAAATAGGACTTTTTCAAACAGTCCTTATACCTCAAACTGATCACCTATTGATTTAAAGACTGTTCTCTGTCTTTAAATCTCTAGGAGAGGAATACTGTTTTGATATATAAAAACACAACACATAGGAATCCTGCATTGCTTTAGGTTCATATTCTTCCAGAAGAGATAATATGGTCTGTCAGTAAATATTATTTATAGAACTTAAGATATATGTGAAGTAACTCTGCCCAGTTCAAGCAAGGCTAGCAAGGCTCTGGCAGGCTTTGCTCGTCTCCTTAGTTCCCTTTGCTGTGCTAAAAATTGTTAGAACTCCCAGGGACTAAACCACCAACCAAAGAGTATACATGGAGCGACCCATAGCTCCAGCTGCAAATGTAGCAGAAGATAGTCTTATCTGACATCAATGGGAGGGGAGGTCCTTTGTCCTGTGAAGACTCAGTGCCCCAGTGAAGGGGAACGCTAGGGAGGTGAGGCAGGAGTAGGTGGGTGAGTGGGGGAGCACCCTCATAGAAGCATGGGGAAGGGGGATGGGATAGGGGATTTTCAGAGTGGAAACCAGGAAAGGGGATGACATTTGAAATGTAAATAAATAAAATATCCAATAAAAACACTGTTAGATTACATTATTTTTCTCTGCTTTTTTTTCAATTTTTTAATTGATTATTTTTTTATTTACATTTCAAATGTTTTCTCCCTCCAGGTTTTCCCCTCTGCTAACACCCTGCTTCTATGATTATTTTTTTATTTACATTTCAAATGTTTTCCCCCTCCAGGTTTTCCCTTCTGCTAATATCCTGCTTCTATGAGTGTGCTTCCCCACCCACCCAAGCTAGCCACCAACGTCTGTTCCCTTATTTGTCCACTTCCTGCTCCTGAGGCTGACTACTAAAATTCAGCTATCAAGGTATTGAAGTTCATCAATTAAAAGCTTCAGCTCCCAACCCCCACCCACCACCAGTCTCACCTAATTACAATGCCCCACTGAAAGCAAACACCTCATCCTAACACGGGTTTCCCCCTGTGCCTTTATAAACTGCCACTTTGCTACTTGCCACCTCTGCTTGCCTTTTTTACCTTATAAACTTCCATTTTCCCATTTGTCACTTCTGTCTTCTCTCTATCCAGAGGCAATCCTTTGTCCCTTTGGATAAATATCTGGGTCCCCTTCCCTTGTACCATTTCCCTCCCTAGTTCTCTCTCTCCTGTGTTTGTATCTTCTCCCCTACCATCTGTCTCTCTGGGGCAAATATACCATTGCATGTTAGCCCATTCTAACACAAACATTCCTTCATTCTTTTCTAAAAAATTACACCTGCAAGGTCATTTGCTGCTCTTTTTCTGCCTGTGTCAGAGAGCAGTCACTTTAACTTTTCTTCTTTGCTAAAAATAACTCTCTATAAAAAGATGTTTGGGTGTGGTTTATGTCTACCCATGGTCCCCTGGAGGAAACTCCGTGTGTGTGTGTGTGTGTGTGTGTGTGTGTGTGTGTGTGTGTGTGTGCAGGGGTGTCTTCTTCAATATGAATACCACAGCAAATTGAAGAAGGGTAATAATATGAAGGAACAGGTTTTAACAGATATAAGAAATTATTTATAAGACATAAAATAATAAAACATTTTCATTTTCTTAAGCTTATCAAAGGATATACTGAAGACTCTATATAATAAAGGAGTACAGAGGTGGAGATGTGCATAGATATTATGTAATATATTAATTATATAATTAATTTATTTAAAATGTATATTACATAATTCATAATTTCATTTGTATATGAAATTAAATAGTAATTGTGTGTATAAATTAGTGAAAAGTGAAGATGATATCTTCTGGTAAATTCAATGGAAGGAATGTGATTTTGTTTATTATTATTATTTTTTATTGGTTATTTTATTTATTTACATTTCAAATGCTATTGTCCTTTCCAGTTTCCCCTCCACAAGCCCCCTATCCCCTCCTCCCTCCCCCACCTCTGTGCCATTGAGTGAACTTGAGAAAATATTCAGAATTATACTTCCTACCTATAAAAAGAAATTATCTAAACAAATGAAATATAGATTAACAAAAAGCAATATAAATAAATATTTATGTGCTTAATAGTTAACTACATTCTAAAATTTAAAATCTGAACATAAAGCATGCCATTTGTATATCAAGTAGAAAATCCATAAAATTTTAAGTCAAATTTTAAAATGAACATTATTTTATGTATATACTGAAATATATATATATACATATATATATATGCAATAAAAATGAGAACTCATTGACAAGCATAATAAAGTAACAAAATGAGCAATGGTTTAAATACTAGTAACAGACATATTTACATTGTTTTCAATTAAGACATACCACTGAAAACAACCTGATGAGATGCTTGATTAAATACAGCTAGTGGAATCAAGTTAGAACTACTAAAATGTTTCTAGTTTAAAGGATGATTGGAAGCAACTTTCTAGATACTAAGAGGTTCACTCTTTAATTAATTAATTAGTTTATATCTTAAATATCGTCCCCATCTGTTCCTCCCCTAGCAGAACTCCCCCTCCCCCATATATCCACCCCTTTGCCTCTTACTCCATTAATCTCTTCCTGGCCTCTATGTAAAGAATTTTCAAAGGAAGTTATTCAATGCATGTTTTTTGTTTTGATTGTTTTGTAGCTTGCTAGGCAAGGCCTCTCCTGCTGTGCTCTGTACTGAGCCCTTCCCTCATTTGTTCTTTGTTGCAATAAATTCACCATGCTTGCCACCAACTCAATCTGCAGCAGAGACAGGACTTGAGCACTCATCCTTTTAGTGTTACAAAATTGGTTTTCCCATACTATTTAAAAGCAATAGAAAATCACCCAATAACATAATGTTGCAACAGTCTTAAATACAATAAACGTAGAGAATAAGAACTTAATATCAATAGGAGGGGACAGAGACAAATAAGGTGATGTAAACTCTTCAATATGAAAATCTATATTTTGAGGAGATAGGCATCTACAGTAATTTCATAATATTTATGTCAATAAAGAGATCGTTACTTTATTATTATATATATTTTCATGTTTGCTTGTATCAAATGAAAGTGATTAGATAATAATTTAAATTATTCACTTACAATATACACCTTTATTTAACATTTTTGTTGATCAGAGCTTTCTACTTGAAATCAGAAAAATTAATAAAAGGTGCATTCTTTATACTTTTTGTAGAGCACATGTAAAGAAAATTGTTTAAATAAAATTAATACTCAACACCAGACTTTCTCATTTCTAGTAATCAGATAGAAAAAACAAGTAATGGCTATTTCATTAAAATGGTCTTTTTGCTAGTATACATCCGTGGTCATTTTGTTGAACATCTGGTTTATTTTCCATGCACTACTCTCTTGTATGTTTATCTAAGAAAAACGAAAGCATGTTTTCAGAAAGCTTACTAATTTACAGCAACAATGTTAAGCATCCAAATTGAAAAGTAATATAAATTTCTATTAGCAGTGAGTCAGTTTAAAATATTATCAAAGAAGCAAGTTGTTGGTAAGCACAAGTATGTAGATAATTTCCAAAATCATTAATTTCCATGAAAAAGCCTGGGAAGTATGGGCTGCATATTTCAATACATTCATATAAGTGTAACTCTTCCTGCTTGGATGGAAAGATACCCTGGAACTCGTGGAGCCTAGAAACCACACAGCTCTGAGGCGGAACAATGTCCCAGTATGGTATTCTGAGATACAGGAGCCCAGGAATCACATCTCTTTGACAGGAAGCTTCCTCCACAGGGGTGTTGCCTACTTTGCCTGCTCTTCTTCAACATTCCAGCTCCCAAGTGAGGGTGTCTTCAGCTGAGCTGAGTAGCTCAGGACCCTCAGCCCTGCTCCACAGCCCCCCTCTTCCTGTCATTGCTTTTAATGAAAGTCTCACCAGGTAACAAGAGATTTGTGGGTAGGTAACAAATCCAGGGTATGAAGGGATGAATATAGGGGTGGCTGCCTCCGCTCCTAGGAGAAAACAGCCATGAATTGAACAAATGACATGGCTCATATAAGATTTCTTAGGGGGCAGGGATTTTTCAGGGCAGAGATTTTCAGAGTGAGGACTGGCAGGATTTAAAGTCCTGAGCTTAGAGAGCTCAGGGATTGGTGGGTTTTCCTGTGTAGGGATTGGTGGGGTCTGTGCGAAGCTCCGGACTTGTTTTTGTTTGCTTGTTTTGCTTTGTTTTGTTTGTTTTCTTACCCCCCTTTTCCATGCACCAGGCTCATGGATTAGGTAGGAAGATATTCTAGGTCTGCAAGTGGAATTGGCTAAGGTCCCACAGCTGCAGAGCTGCTTGGGAAGGCTGGTGAGAACGTGTTGCCAAGATGCACAATTTCTGTGGCAGTATCTCATTTTCGCTGCAGGCTGGAGCAGGAAAGAAGGTGCTGCTGCCTTTGCAGGTGCTGCAGTTTGGACAGATGCAGCCATTTCGACAAGTGCTGCTGCTTTGACTTGTGCTGCCATTTGAGAGCTCCTGTGGCCAGAGGCTGGGGCAGGAAAGTAAAGCTGCTGCTTTGACAGCTACTGCTGCAAGCAAATTGATTAGGGACTACAATAGGTATATATTTGCACAACAGTAACTTCTGTGAGAAAATTGTCAAATGGTAGGGGATAGATGGAAGGTGTAGGGATTAAGAGTTGGGCCAATCTATATTTTGCTAGTGGTTACAAAAGCATAACCAACCATTAAAACTTATAGAACTCTGCTCTAAATGGATCAGTATACACTGTATACAGATGATTTTTTTTTTCCCCTAGACTTGATATAACTGAAGATTTGAAACAAAATGCTACACCCCTTATTCTGGGTTCCTTAGATTTATTTATTTATTTTATGTATATGAGTACACTGTAGCATCTTCAGACATCAGATCCCATTACAGATAGTTGTGACCTAACACATGGTAGCTGGGAATTGAACTCAGAACCTCCACAAGAACAGTCAGTGCTCTTAATTGCCGAGCCATCTCTCCAGCTCTCTGGAGTCCTCAAAAAATGTTTTATCCTGACAGGGACATGTGCAAATTCAATAATAACAGAATGGTACTTTTAGCATTTTTATCTATTTTCTGGATTATTCATACTGAAGATAAGAGTGGTTTTTATTGAATATTGTAAATTCATTTTAATTTTCAATAGAATTTACTATGAACTTATTAAAAAGTCAATAAATAACATCATACTTTTTCATGATATTACTATCTTCTTTTAATTCCAATGTAAGATCAAATGTAATACCATAAAGAATTATGCTCATTGTCGACCATACTGAACAAAAATCATGAGAGCAAAATCCAAGAGTAATCTGTACCAAAATGTCATGCATGTGGGTTGACATCTTTAAAAAAATAAAACAAATATTAAAAATTTAGCACATACAAAAAAATACGTAATACATTGCAAAGCAGCAATAAAATGAAGTTTTGAATAGTGATATCATTGATAAAAATTTAAGGTGAAATGGATTAAATGTTGATCACAGAAAACTCAAGGGTTCAAAACTTCTTTTCCACGTGGAAAAAAATTACAAAATAAATTTGAAAGTTTTAAGGGTTCTGTTTATATACAAGAAGACTTGGTTTGAAAATTATATGGATTTACTAAAAAAATCCATTCTAAATAAATTAAAAAGTAATTAAGATATTTTAATGTGTAGCCTATATTAAGTTTTACAATCGTCAAAAGACTAGAATGAGGAGGTAGGACCCTTGATTTTAAACTGGAAATCAACGACAGGATCTGAGATTGTTTATTATTTTAAATTAGCAAACTTTGGATATAGATACTGATAGAATTAGTGATGCATATAGATATAATATTGTAAAATGCAAAGAAATAGTATTGTAAATATGAGGTGTTGAATACTGTGTGTATGGTGAATATAATTACTATTGTTCATAAACTGGAACCCTAGATGTTATCCTTTTCTCTCTTATTAGTTTGACTATTATGAACTAATTATATAAAGATTTTACATTAAATCACACCTCCATTTTCAGATAATTTTGTTCCAGGAGATGGCACTGTAGTACTTTGGCTTATAGTGCAAACACCAAATCTGTAAGCCACAGGTTATTTTCACAATGTGTTCATAAGTTGAGTAAATAAACAATATCCCTGGTCAAAATATAATCTACCATTATCAATCTCTCATATTAAGAATATTATTTTTTAGGTTGATATTTGAATTAGGATGCGTTCTATATCAGTGTTTTATGATTTTAATGAAACATATTTATTTTATGAATATATTTGAAAAATCATGTAACCTAACCAAAGAGAGCATACAATGTTTATGATTCCTATATCTGAGGATGTAACATTTTAAAAAGAAATAAAAATAATGCCAATGCATATGAAATTTGAGTTGATAAATATTAGTGATATTATTGACAGTGATTAAAATTTCATCTAATAGTCTCTAATTTCAGCTTATTTAGTAGATACATATATTTCTATATGAAAGACTTCTGACTTCACATGAACAAGACATAAATAAATTCCTATAGTAATTTGAATTCAATATAATTTTTGTTCATCAGTTTTTATATTTTTACTTATAACATTACCTTCTATTCATTTTTTTTTTTTTTTAGATTCTATGCATAGGAAAAAGCCCCTGCATTGAGGCTGACCAAACCAACCCAAGAGGAGGAAAAGAGCCCCAAGTGCAGGCAAATGAGTCAGAGGCACACCTCTTCACACTGTTTTAGCACCACAAAAACATCAAGTTAACAGATAGAGCATATACACAGAGAACCTGGTGCAGATATCTTCAGGCATTGTGCTTGCTGCTTCAGTCTTGAGCCCATATGAAACCTGCTTTGTTGTATAGCGGAATTTTAATCCAGAAACATGGCTGCTCAGGCTGGAATTTAGAGTCCCACTTAGTACACACCTTTAATATCTAACAATGTATATAAACTTAGTATGTAGAAGAAAGCAGTCATATTGGATAACGACCTGTAACTTAGTAGCAGACAAGATGATTAGAGAATGATTTGACAGAGTCAGAGATAGGATGTACCCAAGTCTTACAAGATCCTCACAGGAAGGAGAGACTATGTAAGAGCAGTGCAGGGAGAGGCAGTCAGTTCTGTTCAGACAGTTGAGCTCAGTGCTATGGAGATGGGAGATCAGTGAGTTATGAGTTAGTGCAGTGAGTTGTTTATTATGAGTTCATGAAGATCAGTGCAGGTCAGCAAAGGCATTTGATGCTAGAGAATGAGGGGGAGCAAAAGGATTAAAGAAATAGCCAAAGTTAATTTCAGGTCAAGCGGATCAATTTAGGGAGAAACTGAGAGAGGCCAGATCGAATCAGTTAGCTTGGAAAGGAGTTTGCACCAAAACAGTTGAGTTGAACCAGATAGCAAAGTTCAGAAATAACTAGAAAGGGTGAGTGTATTCAGCAATAAGCCTTTAAGACAAAAGTTACTGAATAAAAGTTATTTTTACAGTGCTGATTCTTGGGCCATGTTTTTCTGATTTCCTTCATCCCTTCAGACTCCCACAATCTTTCCTTGCTTTCGTACATGGGGTTCCCAGGTCTCTGAGGGGAAGAATCTGATGGAGACCTCCAAATTAGACTCTTAATCTATAAAATATGCCCATGGGTATTTGTACCAGCTCCAATCTGATGCCAGAAGAGGTCTCTCTTTTAGTAACTAGACATGGTGTTGATCTGTGAGTATATCAGAATATCACTAGAAATCATTTCACTGATTTTTCCCCTTTGGCCATTTATTTTTGGATCCATTCTAAGTCTCTGTTTCTTAGCCATTGAGGCAGTATTTGAAGTCTAGGCTCCCTCTCAGAGTGTGAGCCTCAAATTGAAACAGACAAGGGTTAGCTATTTCCACTAGGTCTATACCATCATGTTCTAGCACATCTTGAAGGCTGAACATATTATAGGTTAAGGGGTTTATGGCTAGGTTGATATCCAAGTTTCTCTTTCCACAACCTGCAATGTATCTTCATGTGCCAAAAAAACTACTAGAAGGTAGGGGTAAAGGCTTTGTGCAGGTACTAGCTTGACATCACTAAGTTCAATGAATTCTGTAGATGTCCTTTGCAATCTACATCCCCTCACTGTCAGTCACTTTTTCTGTAGTGAACCCTTGACCTAGAAATAGCTAAGGTTATTTTGGGATCTCCATGGAGCCCCCTTGGACAACAACTCAACTGAACACAATCAAGTTGTAGCACTGGAAATTTTGCCTAGCTAGAAAATACAACAAGTTCAGACTCCATATCCTCCATTGCTAGGATTCCTCATTAGGGTCATCCTCATAGATTCCAGAAAGTTATCACCCCTATAGGTTTCTACATCAATCCCTAGATGCCCCCCAATCCCAGCTGTCTCTACTTGTGCTTTCTCCCTCCATCCCTTCTCTCCCACCTGATCTTTCCAGCTCTGTCTTTACCAGCCCCAAGTCCACTGGATTACTCTCTATTCATATGTGAAGAAATGTATATTTCTTCCAGATATTCCTAAAAGGAATTACTTGTGTGTTTATTACTGTAATTCAATGACATGTATTATTTATAAATCTTATCTTAGTCATTATATCAGACACAGTTGGTATACAAGTTGGGGAAAAAACAAAATCTCTGATTTGTGAGGCAATATTTAGACTCAAGATTGTAATTTTAAATTATAAATTTTATTAGTAATACACAAATATTGAAGGATTGCATATTTTTTTAAAGTAATAACGATTCCTTTTGAAACTTTTGTCCAGATCTAAAACAGGAATTATAGTCATTATTACTATCAGGAAGAATACCAATATCATTCCAAAGAGCCTAAAAATAGACTTGAATAAACTCAATTCTGAAATTTAATCCAGCAGACACCATATTTGTTTCTCATGAAATCTCCACTCCCAGAGCAACAACTTAGGGGCCACAGCTTTGTAGCTTCCTATGCCAGCCTGCTTTTCTGAATAACTCAGAAAAATATAATTTCTTGTTTTTCTGTCCATCTCTCTTCTAAGCAATTTTCCTACACACTTTAGGCTTTCTTGTTTTCACTCTAAGGTCTTCTGCCACACCTATTGACTGCTTGTCTGCCTCGGTCTAACCTCTGTTCCAGTGTAATGGCCTATATTTCTTTCTTTCTTTCCTTCATTCTCCTCTAGGCTTACAGTTTACTTGTTCTGATTTTTTCCTTCTTTTCTTTTTCAACACAATCAAATCTGCTTTTGAACTAAACAAACAGACAACAACAACAAAACAAAGATAAAAGAAAAAATCTAGCTATTAAATTGATCTAATTCTTTGGAAGGATGAAGAGAACAGGGAGTTTGCTTCATGACTTAGAGAAGATGAATGTACAGTTGCTGGATCCATAAAGAGATAGGGGGGGAAATCAAAGATATACTCCAGTCAAATTTGTAATGATTATAAATTCTAGATATGGGTATAATGAAAACTCACTATTTGTTTTAATTTATGTTTATACTCTGTTTCCCTTTTCCCATAATTAAACAACCCTAACATCAGGCTCCTGTTTTGACAATAGACTATACCTGAAAGAAGAGTAAGACACAGATTTTCTCCAGAGGGCACAGAGAAGGAGTCAACAGGAATGATAATGAAAAACTCTGACAGAAATTTGAATGCTATATCACCTCAATCTCCAAAAATTAAACAGTCGAACTCCTAACCAGATTAGCATGAAGTCTGACATTAATCATCTGTTAACTGCAGTTCCTATTACCTACACAGCATGTCCAGCTGTCAACATATGCACACAAAATGCTAGCCATGAACAAAAGTCAAGACACTGAAAGCACAAATCAGTCAGGAAAACTGCTCTCAGTTATCACACTGAAGTTATGAGGCAAGGTATTCAAAAAACTGTGATTAATGCAGAAGAGCTATCTTGGAAAAATGTAGAGAATATAAAACATTTGGTCATTGTAAGCACAGACGGTGATAATATTAGAGAACTAAAGAAGATGCCAGAAACCAAAAAAAAAAAAAACTATGAGAAGATATATGTGCTTCTGCCTAAGAAATAATCAGTGAAGCTAAAGGCAGATCAATAAAAACACTTCAAACTAGTAAATAAAGGAAAATATCCCTATCAGAATTCATTAAGAGTGTTAAAATATACTGCAGGCAGAGTGAAAAATGTGATCAGATGTGGATCTAAAATATAAGCATCAAAGAAGAAACAGAGGCAAGAGAAAATCAAATTGATTCTTATTCTTAAACAATTTAAATTATAATACTTTTTTAAATGTAGTGTACTTATTAGACTGCCTGATTATTGATAGACATGTGAAATTAATCATGTGATATCATTTTGCTGAATGTATAAACTTACTCTATAGTAAGGTACTTATATAAAAGAAACTTCAGTATCAGGAATAGTATTATAATATTTTAGCTGGGCAGTGGTGTGGCATGCCTTTAATCCCAGCACTTGGGAGGCAGAGGCAGGTGGATTTCTGAGTTCGAGGCCAGTCTGGTCTACAGAGTGAGTTCCAGGATAGCCAGGGCTACACAGAGAAACCCTGTTTCGAAAAAAAAAAAAAAAAAAAAGAATATGAAGATAATATTTTAAATGAGTTACATTCAGTAAAATATGTTATGAAATTAGGTTACCATTAAAGATAAAATAAAAAGTGGAATCTAAGTGAGAAGACATGTTAATTTATCAATCAAAATGGCCAACTAAGAAAATGATGAAAGATAAAGTGAAAATATGACAACATAAAGTTGGCAATATATGGTAGATACATGTCTGAAAACATTTATGAAAAAATGTGGATTGATTGTATAAACACAACAATTGATGACAGATTGTTAGAGTTGATTTAGTAACTAGGCCAACTACATATTGCCTACAAGAAACTCACTGGACGTTGTGTTGCCATCTCCTACAAACTAATAGTTTCCTTAAAAATGATCAACAGGATGCTATGTTAGTTTTGGGAAAGTCAAATGTAAGCATATTTTAGTATTAATATTTGAGCCATAAAACAGTGTTAAGGTTATAGAAAAAAAATCTCTTGCTCTTCTTACTTTTTATTGAAAAATCTCTTTCAAAGACAAAAACATGGTTTGAAAGATCAAGTAAAATGCTTGCCCATTTAGATGTAAAGTTATACATCAATGATGAAATTTGTCATTAATTTGTGAAAGAATACCAAAGAACTTACAGTCTTCAAGTAATTAAGGTACATACAAACAAATATATAAAAACAACATGAATACTGAAATGAATTTTTAAATCAATCCAAATATTGCTCTATATCTACAAGTTACTTGTTACTTTCACCATCAATTTATAAATTTCTTTGTAATTGATACAACCCTATGTTTTATTATTTTACAGTGTAACTTATGATGTAGCTTTACAATCAACACCATTAAGGGCAGAGAATCTGCACTCATTGACTGTTTGCCTCTTACAAACTTTTTATTAATTTACAGTATGTGCTGAGACTATGTATATGATAATTAAGAAGTTGTAAATTAAAATTTAATTGTAAATTATTTAATTTAGTTTTATTTAATTGTAAATTATTTAATTTAGTTTTAAACAAAACTGTAACAGCAAATACTATTAATACTTATTTGTATATGAACCATGAGACATTTTCATATACTTGGACTGTTGAAATAATTTAAAGTGTAGGGTAATGATTATTTATCATAACTATAATATATGTCTATTTTACTACTGCAAAGCACTGATAAGCTCTATATGCAGTTTGTCACAAAATATTTGTCCTGTTATTCATATACAGCACATAACACCAAGGAAAATATTAATTTATGTTATATCAATTTTAGAGGTTATTTCATATCCATGCTTTTAACATATTAAAAAAGACATATATCAATATATCTAAATTATAAGCAGAACATTAAATTAAAAATGCTTCCTATATTTGGATCTATTGACAACATGAAAAGTCTGTTTCAAACCTCAAAGCCTACCTTCAGTGACTTACTTTTCCCCTCAAATCCACGCTTGAGAATACTTTCAAATAGTTCCACTCCCAAGTGACCAAGTATTCAGCTCTTTAAGTATATGTGGTCTATTTTATTCAAACCAGCACACTCATCAAGAAAAAAATCCACCAAGAATACATAAAACACATGGGAAACCATATTCATAAAAGAAAGACTACTACACCTAAACTCACATATTGATTCTCACACACTGATAGTGTGTGACTTCAATACCAGAATCTGGCCAATAGATGTGTCATCCAGACAAAACCTAAACAGAAAAATGATAGAGCTAACTAATACCATAAAACAATGGACCTAATATGTATTTACAGAACATTTCTCCCAAACACAAAGAGATATACTGTCTTATCAGCATTTACAATACTTTCTTTAAAACTGACCACACACTTGAACACAAAGCAAGTCTCAAAAGATACACCAGAAGTGAAATACCACCCTGCATTGAATCAGACCATCATAAATTAAAGCTGATCTTCAACACCAGAAGCAATAGAAAACTTACAATGTCATGGACAATGAATATCTCAATATTGAACATAAATAAGTGGGTTCAGGCTGAAATTAAAACTTTCTAGCATCAAATGAACATATAGCATATACAAGCTTATGGGACACAGTAGATGCACTTTTAAGGGGAAAGTTCATAGGAATAAGTGCCTAAATGAAGAACTTGTAGAGATCTCATACAAGTAAGTTTACAATGAATCTCAACGCTCTGAAACAAAAAGAAGAAATTACACTCATAAAGAGTAGTTGGCAAGAAACAATCAAACACAAGGCTGAAAATTTAAAATAGAAATAACAGCAACAAGAAGAGAATATTAAAAAGAATAAATGAAGCAAAAGTTTGGGTGTTTGAGAAAATAAATAATGTTGTCAAACAGCAAAATTTACTAAAACAAGGGGTTAGAAAACACAGTTTAACACAACTGTAAATGAAAAGGGAGTGGTGATGAATAACAAGAAACATGGTGGCACTCCAGAGAATCATAAGGACATTCTTTAAAAACATGTACTCCGTCAAATTGGAAAATCTGAAAGGCATGGATAGTTTTATCTATACATATCACCTAACAAAGTTAAATCAATATCTGAGAAGCAATTTAATCTATATCCCTTAGTGGAAATGAAGCAATAATAAAAATCTACCAAGGGGGGGGAGGACCAGGTTTTAGCAGAGATTTCAACAAATGTTCAAAGAGGTAATGCAAATACTCCCTAGATTATTCCACACATAGATGCAGATAGAATATGTTCAACTTGTCTAGTAAAGTAAAAATTACCTGATACCTTGACCACTTAAGCCATTCCCAAGAGAAAATAAGTTCAAATCATTTACTGTTATGAATATAGATGTAAAAGTTCTCAATAAATTTCATGCAAATGAAATACAAAGAGATGGTCTACCATGGTCAAATAGCCTTTATTTCAGGGATGCTTCAAGATATGTATGTCAATAAATATAGTCTACCATATAAACAAACTGAAATACCAAATCTACATGATCATTTCATTCGATACATAATAAGGCTTTTCCTCTATTATTTTTTTTATGTATTCATGTTATATCCCAATCACAGCTGCTTCTCTTCCCAGTCCCCCCTCACATGGTCTTTCTCCCACTCCTTCCATTCAACTCTAAGAGGAGGGAGGTACCTCCTGTGTACCAATCCACACTAACACCTCAAGTCACTGCAGGACTAGGTACATCCTCTCCCACTAAGGCCAGTCAAGACATCCCAGTTAAGAAAGCAGGCTCCACAGACAGGCAACAGATTCAAATCAACCCCTTCTCTATCTCCTGTGGGACATACAGGAAAAGCATGCTGCACATCTGCTTTATATGTGTAGGTGGCTTGGGTCCAGCACTTGTATGTTTTTTAGTTGGTAGTTCAATCTCTAGAAGCCCCCAAGCATCAAAGTAAATTAACCCTTTCTCCTCCAGGACCCTCAATCATTCTCCCAACTCTTCCACAAGACTCCGGGGGCTCCATCTAGTGTTTGGTTGTGGGTTTCTGTATATGTTTTAGTTAGCTGCTGGGTGGAGCTCCTGAGAGGACAGTTATGCCTGACTTTTGTCTGTGAATCCAGGTGTACAGATGCAAACATAAGCTGGGTCTCTAAGTTAGTTGAAGGAGGAAGGCAAGCCTGAGATGTGTCGCTATTGATCTTCAGATGATAGCTCAGAACATTACCCATGCCCCTAATTGACAGGGGCTGCTACATGTCTGTCTCACACAAAATACCTGACACATGGAACACCATGTAGACATGTCTGAGATCCACATTCATCAATTTCCACTTCATAATTCACATTTGAGTAGTCTTGCAGACAGGCATGTCTGTATCTTCCTATATCATTGAGGTATATTTTTCATTTATGCAAGAATCAGAAATACACACACCAACTTTCAAGTCACAATGCCTGCCTTAGTATCTAGGCACATTATACTAGGAGTAGCCTTTGATTCCATCCTGACATACAGTCCCTTTGTGGCAAGGGCTGGAAGTATACTTATTGTGATCTATCTCACAGAACATTACTAGCATTACCAGCAGGGCAGATAAAAGCATGATCATTTCATTAGATGCAGAATAAGCCTTTAAAAGAATCAAACACTCCCTCATATAATTAAAGTCTTGGAGAGATTATGGGTACAAGAGATATATCTTAACATAATAAAGGTAGATACAGAAATTCCATAGATAACATCAACTTAAATGGAGAGAAATTCATAGTCATGGCAATAAACTCAGAAACAAGACAAGATTGTCTTCTTATACCTTATCAAAACATAATTTCAAAGGGATCCTCAACATAAAATTGGGGATACACTAAATCTGATCAAAGAAAAAAGTGGGGAAAGAGAGTCTTTAATTAATTGGCACAGGCAGACATTCTGAACAAAACATTTTTAGTGCAGGCACTAAAATTCAACAACCAATTAATAGGATTTCAGGATCCTAAAGTCTTCTGCATGACAAAAGGCAATGTTATTGAAAGAAATAGCCTGAAGAATGGAAAAAAAGTTTTTTTTGTCATTGTTTTGTGTTTGATTGTTAATTAATTAATTAATTAATTAATTTATTTTTCCAATTCCATATATGATAGAGGGCTAACATCCAAAAAATGTAAAGAACTTAAAAGCCTAGATATCAGAAAAAGAAATAACCCATTTAATATGGGATACAGATTTAAATAGAAAATATACAAAAGAGGAAACCCAAATGTCTATGAAGCCCTTAAATAAATGATCAAAATATTTCATCTCTAGGGAAATGCAAATCAAAGATACTCGTCTATTTATGATTAACATAGATTTTTCTAATATGACAGAGTGCATCTTACTTGCTATGATACCTGTTTCTTACCCTTCAGTTCAATACTTACCATCCCCATCTTGTGTAGATAATGTGAAATGATGGCACTTTGAGACTTTCATCCACTGGTTATAAGTAGGTCATTAGTCACAGAACTTTGAAGGTTTTACCTACTTCTGTTTCTGGCCTACAGTTTTCACTCCCTCATACTCTATCCTGTTTGAAGTTAATAACAGAAGGTCTCATTAGATTAGACACATCTAATCCTTGTTCTATGCCTGACTTGCTATGACAAAGAGAATTCTCTAAAACAATGAAACACAAAATTACTTTACTAAGTCTTTCAGTTCAGGTCATTTCTCATAACCAAGATAGAAGTAGAAAATGCAAACACAGAAAAAAAATTTTCCCTTCAAGGTAATGCATTATTTGGATCCATGTGTTGGTATGTTCAGGAAAGCCTGTTAGAAAAAAAAAAAAAAAAAAAAAAAAAAACTTGAATTGAGTGTATATGAAAAATAAAGCCAGTTGTGGTGGCCCACATCGGTAGGATTTGCCTAAGGAGGTAGAGACAGGAGGATCACTAGTTCGAAGTCAGCCTGGGCTACACATTATAAAGCTCTTTGCTCTTTTGCTCTCTTGCTGCTCTCTTGTTGTCTTTGCTCTCTTGCTCCTCTCTTGCTCTCTTGCTCTTTCCCTGCTTCTCTTCCCCCTTCTCTCCTCATTCCTTCCTTGCCCTCCACATGCTCATGGTCAGCCTCTACTCCTCTACGCCTGTACTTTTTTATTAGCTCTCCCTTTCCCTGCCTCTACTACCTTCTTGACTCCCCTCGCCATGCCCTAAATAAACTCTACTCTATACTAAAAAAAGAAAGAAAGAAAATAATTTTTAAAAACTCATTGCATATGAACCATAAAAATATAATAAACATTTGTGGCTTGATAAGAAAGGTTACAGGATTTGATACAATTTCTTACAAATTCACAATGACCATAGTAATACATATGTTAAAAACTTAAAAGCAAATAATGCTAAACACTTTAGTGAAGTGGAAAGCAAGGAGATTCAACAAAGTCACTACAATAAAATGTTACAGAGCAGTTGTGATAAAAACTGCATGGTATTGGTACAGTGACAGGCAGGTAGATCAATGGAATAGAATTGAGGACCCAGAAATGAACCCACACACATATGGTCACTTGATTTTCGACAAAGAAGCTAAAACCACTCAGTGGAAAAAAGACAGCATTTTCAACAAATGGTGCTGGGTCAACTGGCGGTCTACATGTA
>CM052700.1:113643165-113691395 GCA_028551405.1 Uromys caudimaculatus | reverse complement strand
AGGTGGAATTCCCTCCTAGAGGCGGGTTGGGTAGGGGATAGGGGGTATACAAAGAGGAGACTCAGAAAAGGGGAAACATTGGAAATGTATATAAAGTATCAAAAATAAAAAAGGAGGAAAAAAAAAAAGAAAAAGAAAAAAAAGTGTTTAACATTTATGATGATGGATTTTCCAATTACCTAGAGTTTTGAGTATGCAATGTACAAATAAACCAAAACATGATATTGCTTCCCCAAATAGGTAAAATATCAGAACAACCAACAAACATTTAAAAAATAATTCTCAAGAGCAAAACTTAACAAATTTATAATTCATAACAAAGGGTAAAAATATGATAGATTTAACACCTTGTACACATTATCATATAAAATATGCCATAACACATTTCAAAACTAGAAAATATAGTATTAAATATTTTATTTTATTTAAAGTAGTATATGTATTCACTAAGTTTAAAATTTTATTTTATCTTCATAAACTATATTACTCTCATATAATTTTAAGGATAAATACATGGTGTATGAATTTAAGTTTAATGAAACAGTGAATTTTATGAGCAAATAAACTGTATTTTTATAGAAAACAACAAGATTATGCTTGGATACTATTTTTTTGTATAATAAATGCTCAAAAGCAAGCAATACTGTTAAATGTAAATTATTATTACCATAACAATATATAGTATAAATTGCTCTTGCAGCTTATATCAGACTTATCCAGAAGACTTGGAAAAATGATGTATCAAAATATATGTTTGCTGACTATAAAAATGATTTTATTACACATTCGGTCAATTGAAGAACTGGAATGAATGGTGTATTGTATGTTTAAAATAATGAAAGGCAACTGTGTCAGCATAGTTTCATGAGAAAAAAATTAAAATTATTATTAAGCTAAATAGCTAAGTACTCGTTATACAAAAAGTTTTTATCTTAATAAAATGACCTCAAAATTTAAAACAAAATTATCAGAGACACTGGCATTAATGTCGAAATACATTTTAGAAGATCCTATGTTGAACACATTGTTTATACAGTTCTTAAAATGTACAAATAATTTCTCTTAAGCATATTCTTTGTAATTTTTTATAAATCTTTCCTAACATTTATATTAATAATGCTACAAATCATCTATTATGTTAAGAAGAGGGCTATCATGTATCTCATAAAATAATTTTGAACTTTAACCTTTTTATATGATTATGTATTATTAATAGGCATATAACTGCGTATGTTTTATTCAGATATCCCTGATATAGATGTCTCAAAAGGGTAATTGAAGGAAAAATTAATTCTCCTTTTGGGAGTATTTCTCATAACTAGAACTTAATAAAAGCCAGGATTCAATTTTAATTACATAAAAATTACTTGAAAAGAAATCTATGAAGTAATAGCAAAGGCTTTTCTACAGAAGAGTGAATCCCTTATTTAAGAACCTGCTATTAGCTTTCCTGTCCTGCGAGATCCTTCTTAAACTAGAACCCTTGCTTGAAAGTGGTCCCAGTGTACTTTCAGACATTTAGTATTATTTTCAACATGCTTATTTAAAATTCTATAAGTCACCACCCTTCTCTGAACAATTTCAAACATGCTTTTGCTGCTTGCACAGATAGATAAAAATACTCTGCCCTAAGAAGCAAGTCTTGGTCACTTCCAATATTATTCTTCATCTTTGCGGTGCTCTTAGAGATTATTTTTCTCTACAGTGTATTTGGAAGTTGTTCTCATTGGTCTTATTGTATTATCCTTTAGCCATTCATTATTTTGTCTGCATAGAAAGATATGTATAACAGTTTGAGTTTCTCAAAGCCAGCTATCCTCTTCAAATTTCATACATTCCAAAATTCCTAACAAGTGGAAAAACTTACAGCATTCAAAAACTTTATACTAATTTGGGTTAAGAATCTGCTTTCTCAGGAAAAATGTCAGAGGACCTCTAATCACTTAGCTAAGAAAAGCTTGAAATATAGTTCAATACATGAAAGTTTCCTGGTATTAGCATGGAATAATAAAAAGCAGACCTAAGTAATGAAATGGAAATTGAGTGACAGAAAAGAATTATAATTTTGGATGTCTGACATTTCCAGATGTTTCTCTTTTTTAGATGGTCAAGTCAGGCAGTATTTTAGTTCATAAAGTGATATTTCTTTTGTTTTTTGCTTTTATAATGTGGTTCTCCATCATAAGATAAATATTTAGTTGTATTACCCAGATTTGTTCTATTCCTGCAATTACATGCTCCAGAAAAATTGCAGGATAGCTATTATCATTGTAGAAAGTAGAAGACAACTGAAATTAAAATGGTCATGATGACCTTTGGTGCATGAAGCTGAATCTTCAAAAACAATGTGTAGTGTGTTTTTTATCATCAATACATGATCAGTGCAGTAGCACAAAAGAAGTTTTACAGCAAGGTGTGTCAACCTTTCATTAGCTTTGAATTCACCCTGCTTATTATCACATTATTTCTAAGAGCTTGGATTTTAATTAAGAAAGTAATTATTGATAGTGATAGGTGAGCATTCATAAATAAAACTATTTCCCTATTTCAAAACATTAAGCTCATGTTCAACACTGAAATAAATTAAAGAGTTTTCAAACTTTTAATGACCTAACTCTCTGCTCTGACTTGAAACTATCACAATACTTTCTAAATTGAATATTATGACATATGATATTCAGTCAAAATTACTCAGCTTTCACTATTGAAAGAAGTTGCTAATGTTATATCTTGGGCAAGTAATTAAGTTTCAATTGTAATAAATCATACCTATAATACCAACACACACACACACACACACACACACACACACACACATATGTATATATCTCTGTGTGTGTGTGTGTGTCCTATACACCACATGGGCATCTGGATAGCCATTGTCTCAGATATTACTAGAGATTAATTTGAATTTATAATAGATTGGAGTTTAATTAGTTCAGATAGATTCTACTTGGAAGGAGCCAGGAGTACTTCTTTCATATATGTGAAAGGATATTGTAGTTAGGATCTGGTAGTCATTTCAAATATTTCTGAAAGTGTAAACTTTTGCACCTGAACCTCTTACCAAATAATGACTCAGAGGCTTATTTTTTATTAAAATTGCAAGTATTAATTAAATGTTTAGACCATAAGTTATGCCTGTTCCCACTAGCCTGTAACTTATATTAACCTGTTTTTACTTGCTCTGTAGTCCGAATCCTCCAAAGTGGTGAATCCTTCCTTGCTTGACTCTTTCCCAGAGTTCCTCTTTCTCCTTCTAACCCTACTTCAGCTTTTTGGCCCTCAGACTTTTATTGAGAGATGATGCTTTCACATAGTACCAAATATGGAGATTATCTCTCCATATTTCAAAACATCCTAATGTAATTTTTGTGGTTGCCACACATATTTATGTATGAATAGCCTATTTCATGTAACTAGTAGGTTTAGGGTAATTTTACCAGCAAAGTTTGTTGTATTGCTCTGAAAGGTACTAAATAAACGTTTTGAGATTGGGGCTTCCTGATGGACAAAGGAGCCCTGTCAAAGTTCAGACACTAAGACAAGTAATACAGATAACATAAGAAGAAAGTGCTTACAAAACATTTTCTGAGCATTGCTGATGAAAAGGGAACAGAGGGAGACTGGCTGACTTAGTACCTGGGATAATTTTATAAATATAATCACAGTAAAGGTTGTGAGAAGCTGAACTTAAATATGAGGAGATATTTGAAGAAAAAGACTTGTTAAATGTATGGAAATACTATTATTAGAGTTTATGAGTACCTCATATCAACATAACTTTTAATTTTATTGCATTAATATAAGTGCATGACATGATTAACATCAGTGCATGGTGCAGTGACATAATCCCATGTCATTCATATAAATGACCAAATCATTCAGATAGATAGATAGATAGATAGATAGATAGATAGATAGATAGATAGATAGATATCCATCTCATATATTTCTTTTCTCCCGTTAAATCCCACCTGCAGTGTTTCCTACCTCCTCTTTCCCAGTTCCTCTCTCCCACCTCCATTTTCAGCCAGAACCACTCTTCTTGAGTTTCTCTTCAGAAAGAGCAGGCCTTCAAGGAATATCAACCAAATATGACAAAACAAGTTTTAATAAGACTAGGAATTTACCCTCATACCAAAGCTGGACAAGGCAACCCAGTCAAAAGAAAAGGTTCCCAAAAGCAGGCAAAAGAGTCAAAGACAGCCCCTGCTCCTACTGTTAGGAGTCACATAAGACTCAATTTAAACAACCATAACATATATATGCAAAGTACATAGGTCACAGGTTCCCTGAGTTTTGCTTCAGTCTCCACAAGTGCCTATGAGCCCTTGTTAGTTGATTCTGTCAACCTTGTTCTTTTTATGTCCATAACTCTTCTGGTTCCTAAATCATTCCTGCCCTTCATTTGCAGGATTTCCCAAGCTCCACCTAATGTTTGGCTGTGGGTCTTTGCATCTTCTCTTATCATTTGATGCATAAAACCTGTATGATAATGACTATGCTAGCTCCATTCTAAGAGTATAATAGGATATCATTAGGAATCATTTCACTGACCATTAAAAATTAAACCTTAAAAGGAATATTAATAGTTCTGTGCTTAACAGCTATAATTCCATCATAATGACTGATTTTAATACACATCCATTTTAACTAAAATATGCCAATAAAGCAAAATAAACTTGTGAAATTTTAATAAAATATTGATAATGAATATGATTTCTGCATGATAAAATACTCATCAAGTAATTTATAATACTAGTTTTCATTTGTTTCCATTGAGTTAATAATATGCCATTAGTATAGTATAATATATGTTATTCATTTGAAAAAACTATTTCCATAGTAATCAATTAATTTATTTTAGTAGAACAAATGATTATAACTCAGGAGTTAACATCTAGTTTCAGAGAGGTTTAATAGTTGCTTGGATAACCTTCATACCTAGTTCTTTCTCTTTTTTACATAGAATCATTTACATTGGTGTTAATATATTATAGATTTATAAGACAATATATTGTGGCTTTATAACAGAAGTACACATGTCACAAAGCATGTATAAATACATGCATATATCACTTATCAATTAAAAATTCAATAAATGTTGTTAATATAAGTTAAATTGGAGAAAATCTAGAAAATTCTCTGAGCCCATCAAGCCTGCTAAGCTCTGTAAAGACATTTATTAACTTTTCTAGATTTACATGATAATGCATACACTGGACTAAAATGGACAAGCTAAGTTTTTTATTCAGAAAGAGCTAACTTTTCCAGTTATTGTACATGATACTGTTCAGTGTAATTGACCAAATAAAATAATCTTATAAGACTTATTAAATATTTTTTCTTGTTTCAGTGGTCTTCCTCTGTGGTCCTCCCATTTGGATGTCCTTGGGAAGCTCCTGATCCATGACTTGTTTTTAGATGCTGGATATGAATAACCTCAAATAAATACACATCTTACAATGTGCCATGCTGGGGTTCTGTTTTAACTATGATAATGGCAAACTTGTACCTTGGGAATAGGTAACATTCTCTTGAATATATTATATAGATGAGCCATAAAGGATCCATAGTCTTGACCTTAGAGTTGTCATGAGCCTAACTCTCTGGGAATCTCTCCTTCTTCAGTGATTCTGGAAGAGCCAGATTATTGTATATTACATGGACTCATATACTTGGACTAGGGTACACACCCCAATTAGGACTTGTTCAGTCAAAGGTAAATAAGAATAATCTAGTTATCTCTGAGAAGATTATAATTAGATAATTAGTTTGTAGAAGAAGATATACGTGGAACTTGAAATGCATTGAGGAGGCTGTAATAACCATGATTAATTACTTTATAAGATTTCTGATTTCCTACATTTCTCATAATGCTAAAGTGTAGCAAACTACATGATTTTTGAGGAAATCTATCATTGTGTTATATCCAATTTCCTGATTAAAATGATGTTTTTCCCCAAACTTCTATTAATTTTTAGCAAGCTGTCTTATCATATAATCAGTTCATTCAGTTTCTTGCAATTTTAAAATCTCATGCTGTTTGATTTATAAGAATTTATTCACCCATGGTAAATATCTTTCAGTGTGCTTGTCATGTATTGTAAACTACTATTCCTTGGGATTAGTGTTTATTTTCATCTCTGAATCTCATATGTCATTTCCATGCTTGATTCTTCATATATGTCATTACAGCTTGTGCATAGCTAAATCTGAGTATTACAGTAAGAATCATATGGTAAAATTTAAATTAAGTGTGAATTAAATTGCATGTGTCTTTAATGTACATTGCTTTCTAAGTGAGCCCACAAACTTTTGCAATAGTACCCTGTGGCTGTATCTGCTTTTATCTTAGTGTCTCTGACTGCTCCTCCTTATCCCACTGTAAATCTCATCATTTTTTTTGCTAGTAGAATGTGTGAGCAATGGACAACTATGCTAATGCATTCCCTATTAAGTGTGTGCTGATGCGTCTTATTTAACTAATTACAAACAGATTGTTCTCCAGAAGAGCCATTTACATATGTAGTCTTATGTAACAAACCCACTGTACTAATTAATGCATTTGATTTTGGTTTCTCTCCAGTGTTACAGTATATGCTTATAAGAACAAAAATTTTTACTTGGTAAACTTTGTTTCTCTAATACCAACTCAAAGTACCAAAACTATAGATATCATTCAAAAGGTGACTGCAGAGACAATGAGGAAATAAAACCTTAGGGTAGAGTTCTATGTTATTAATTTTTTGAAAATGTACTTACAATGTCTCTTCTAAAACCACTTACTTTATTTGAAATTATACTGGAAAGTTTTGGTAATATAAAATCATCTCAATTTAACGCTACTGTATATATAATGCTCAGAGTTCAATTCTGAATATACAAGCATTCATGCATACACAAACACACAACCATACATACATACACATATAGTTTAATTTAAAACTAGTACAATTTACAAAAACAAATAATAGAATACAACAATTAATAGAACACAAATATGGGATGTTTTTTTAAAAAAAGTATTCAATACAGAGTTCTTTAATATAAGTTCTTCTAATTAGCCTAAGAGTGTTGAGATAATTGAATTTTTGGTAGAATGGTCAGAGACTGAAGAAAGTTAATAAGAAATTGTTCCATCTGTTGCAGCAGACTATTATAAGAAATATTAAGTGTTTGTAGACATGTAAGTTAATAGATACAATAAATTTATTTACAAAAATAGTTCTCTCCATAATGAGAAAAACATGTGTAGATAGAGAGTAAGAAGCCTTTTCACTTTATAATATTTCCGATACAAATACCTTTCCCATCTATGTTCAAATACTTATCTGTCCTGAAGAGCAATGTGTCACCATTAGTAGAACACAAGAGGCATGGGTGCTGTGGGCCATAATGTGGCCAGGTATATGTAGTTACAATTTATTTTTTACAGTGATAGCTATTTGAATTTGAAGATTATTTCAGAATAAAAACTCCCTTTTCAATGAAAACTGTGAGTATTTACTGTAATTTTATGTTTCATGGAAGGGCATAGTTTCCACTTCTCGTCTTGATTGTTACAGTGTTAAGAAGTTACTGAGCAATTCAGGGAAGCATGGAAGATAAGAACACAGAAAATTATTCCTTTTTTCTTAAAGAGTTCACTGAGGGAAGGAATTTTAGACTAAAGTACAAGTCATTGTTTCCACAGATTACAATAACTTAGCAATAAATATGACTTGTAGACTATATCATCAGTGTATTGTTTAGGGGTAATTGGATAAATAAACTTATTATTCACAAGTTTTTATGGTTATCTGTTTTATATTAAAAAGTCAACATTAGAAGCATTACTTCCTATAAATCATAATATTTAATATTTAGTAACTAATTACAAAATATTATCAACTGTCTTCTACAATTATAAATCATGACAGAAAGGACAAAGGGTATAGTTTACAAAGAAATTTTATGGCTATAGTAGTTGGTAGAAAAATATGCACTTTTCAATTGATACTGATGAAAACCTTCTGGACAGTGAGAAACTGACGTTAGGAACTAAATGTTCATCCAGAAAAATGAGATTTAAAAAAAAAAAGATATGTATTAACATCTAGAATGTTTCATTTTCATCGCACAGAATGTAGAATTTCTATTGTGAGTGAACATAAAGAACACAGATATATATTTCTTTCCTATATCACTGTGGACATGTGTGTGTGCAGGTGTGTGTTTGTGTGCATGTGTCTGTGTCTGTGTCTCTGTGTGTTTTCTTCGATATACTGTGTAAATATGATGATTCAAGATTGGAAGTTAAATTTTAGCTCTGGATAAAAGAGAGATACTATCAAATACACAAAAGGTAGATGAGAACTCATAGCCAGAGCAGAGTGAGGAATACAAGATGGAATAAGTAGACATATCAAGAGTGTATGATTTTTTAAATTGACTTACAAGAATTCTTATGAAATATGGTAAGGAACTTTAAAAATGAAAGTTGGGATGAGGAACCTGAATAAATATTAAGAGTGATTAAGAATAATAATATGTGGGCAATGTGTGCATGTGTGTGTGTGCGTGTGTGTGTGTGTTTGTGTGTGTGTGTGTGTGTGTGTGTATTGCAACTGAGACACTAAGGTGTCTTAGAAAAGTATAAGATCCAAGTGTAGTAAGAAATGGAAGCTGAATTTCATGTTCTTTTTACTAGAGAGGCCCACTAAGCTTCTTTGTTCTATGTGGATGATCTGTATGGTTCAAGATATAGGCTGTTTCGCTCTGTTCCCCATCTTTTAATAGGGTTATTCCGTTCTCTGGAGTCTAAGTTCTTGAGTTCTTTGTATATATTGGATATTAGCCCTGTATTGTAAACAATGTTCAACATCCTTAGTCATCAGGGAAATGCAAATCAAAACAACTCTGAGATTCCACCTCATACCAGTCAGAATGGCTAAGATTAAAAACTCAGGTGACAGCAGTTACTGGCAAGGAGGTGGAGAAAGAGGAACACTCCTCCATTGCTAGTGGGATTGCAAGCTGGTACAACTACTCTGGAAATCAGTTTGGCAACCCTCAGAAAATTGGACATAGTACTACCTGACGACCAGCTATACCACTCTTGGACATATACCCAGAAGACTCTACAACATGTAATAAGGACACATGCTCTACTATGTTCATAGCAGCGATATTTATAATAGCCAGAAGCTAGAAATAACCCAGATGTCCCTCATCAGAGGAATAGATACAGAAAATGTGGTACATTTACACAATGGAATACTACTCAGCTATTAAAAAACAATGATTTCATGAAATTCACAGGCAAATGTATGGAACTTGAAAATATCATCCTGAGTAAGGTAACTCATTCACAAAAGAATAAACATGGTATGTACTCATAAGTGACTATTAGCCCAAAATTTCGCAATACCCAACATTCAATTCACAGACTATATGAAGCATAAGAAGAAGGAAGACCAAAATGCGGATGCTTCAGTGTTTCTTAAAAGGGTGAACAAAATACTAACTAGGGTAAATATTGATAGAAAGTGTGGAGCAGAGATGCAAGGAAAGGCCATTGAGAGACTACCCCACCTGGGGATACATCCCATATATAGCTACCACATCTGGACATTCTTGTGGATGCTAGGAAGGTCTTCCTGATGGAAGCATGATAAGCTATCTCCAGAGAGGCTTAGGCAGAGCCTGACAAATACAGAGATGGATGCTCGCAGTCAACCATTAGACTGAGCATGGGGTCCCGGATGGAGGAGTTGGAGAAGGGACTGAAGGAGCTGAGGGGTTTTGCAGTCCCATGGAGGGAGCAACCTTGTCAATTGGCCAGAACCCCAGGGCTCCCAGAGACTGAACCACCAACCAAAGAATACACATGGAGGGACCCATGGTGCTGGCCACATATGTTGCAGAGGAGGGCCTTGTTGGCCATTAGTGGGAGGAGAGGCCCTTGGGCCTGAAGGTATTAGATGCCCCAGTATAGGGGAATTCGAGAGAGGGAAGACAGGAGCGGGTAGGTGAGGGGAGCACCCTCATAGAGGCAGGGGGAGGGGAGATGGAATAAGGCATTTCCAAAGGGGAAAACATTTGAAATATATGTATATATGTTTATATATACACACATATACACACTCAAGCCCCAGGGCAATGTTCAATCTGGTGATTTATTCAGATGCTCTATGGTCAATAGATATCTACTGGCTTTTGTGACGTCAAATGTACATATTATTTTAGACTGTGAAGCAGATACAGTGTGGATAAAAAATAATTTTGTAAATTAAAGTTACTAAGCAAAGGACCACTTTTTGCAATGTTAAAGAAACTAAAACTAAACTTCTCTTTATTAACATTTTCAAAACTGGGTGAGTCCAAACTGATATATCAGTTGAAGAACAAAGAAGCAGAAGAAAATAATACTAATGTAGTGGCTCTAGGACTTTAAGAATGAAATTTTCAGCAATTTGGAGGAATATAGAACCCCTTTATTCTCATACATGTATCCTTTCATTAATAATCTTTGTAAAGTTTACTTGAGCATAAGATGATTAACAAAATATCTCTGTGAAAAAAATTCATATTCTTTTTCTGTTGGAAATATTACCAACAACTTTCCACACATAATTTTCTTGGAAAGTTGTTATTGCAGAAATTACAAGAAAAATTTTTATGAGAGGACTTAGACTCAGCAACAATCATTTTATTAAAGGTAGAAAATTTAGAGTTCTTTGCAAAAAAACAAAAAACAAAAAAGAACAAAACAAGAAAAACCCAAACAAACAAACAAAAACCGAAAAAGTTCCTGTCTTTGAGAATATTTCAAATCTTTATGCAAACCAATTTAGTCTTCTTTCTTATTTAGTACTAATTTGACAGCTAATATTCAATAATATTGTAATTTACTCAGAAACACCAGACTCTTCTGGGAAATTTTAAGATACTTTTCAATTCTTAATCAAGTTCGCCTTTGCTTGAATTAAATTCCATTAATGTGTGGAAACACCATCTTAAATAAAAGAATGAGTCTGTTACTTTTCAAAATTGATTATGTTAATATAGATGAGTAGTAGTAGTGAAGTTTTTGATATAGCTGCAATTTA
Organism: Uromys caudimaculatus; assembly: GCA_028551405.1. Taxonomy (NCBI): domain Eukaryota; kingdom Metazoa; phylum Chordata; class Mammalia; order Rodentia; family Muridae; genus Uromys; species Uromys caudimaculatus. Next base: position 113,680,299 of record CM052700.1, on the reverse strand, counting down.
GATTTTAATCATATTGATTCATTTCATTTTCCTTCCAAATAAGTCTTCTAATTAGAATTCATTATCTTTGGGATACAGTCCTCATATTAAACTTTTCAAAAATTAATTTTATAATCAACTGAACTTAATTATCATCTCAGAATGAGTATGGCAGATGAAATAAATTCTTAATATGTAGATAAATAAGAAGACAATGTAAGTTTTAGTACTTTGTACTAAATATAGATTGATAGTCCATGTTCTCAAACCAATAATCACTGGCAACTTCATCATTTGTATGTCAGGAGTCTGAGAAGGTTTACTTCCTTACATTTGTGATTGTCTTTAAAGGCTTGTCTATCAGTGTGTAATGCCTTTTATTTAAGGTCTAACCTATCAGTCTTAAAACAATATATTTTCTCTTCCCTAACTTACTTCCACTTAGGTCAGTCCCTCGTAGCCATTACGATGTTAGGCTGGCTCTACTTCTGTTTCTGAATCTGGACTCAGATGGGCACAACTATCCCCCCCACCCTTTTCAGATGCTTTCCAGAACCTAAAGATGTTTTAAAATTCCCTAGCATTTTGGGCTTCCTAACTCCTTTTCTAAATCTCCCATCTCTGATATGTTGACATGTGGCTGACCATGTTGCTGGCCTATCTTCCTTCTCCTCTTCAGTGTCCTTCCCAATCCAAGTAATTACAGCTGGCCTGCCTTGAAATTTTTCTTTCAATAAATTTTCTTTATGTTTTTAAATTATTCTTCTCTCATATATTATATCATGACTGCAGTTTCCTCATCCTCCTCTCTTCTTAGTCCCCCACCCACCTTCCCTTCTCCCCCAGGTCTACACCTCCTCCATTTCTTCCCAGGTAGGCCAACCTAACATAATATATCAAGTTGCAATAAGACTAGGCACATTCCCTCATGTTAAGACTGGGAAAGGCAACCAGTAGGAGGAAAAGGGGTTGAAAAATAGTCAAAAGCGTAACAAACAGCCCTCATTCCCACTGTTTGGCGAATAACCATAATATATGAGTAAGAGACCTACATCAGATCAATGCAGGCTCCCTAATTGTCAATCAAGTCTCTGAGCCCCTGAGAGTCCTTGTCAATTGATTTTGTGGATGGTTTTCTTGTGGTGTTGTTGACCCTTCTGACTTCTGCAATTCTTCTTTTCCCTCATCTACAGGATTCTCCAATTTTGGCTTAATGTTTCCTTGTGCTTTTTTAATAATGAATTTAATAATCTTTTTATTACTGCAATTAAGACACTGGCATGGGATGCACAATTTCAATAGTATTATATGGTGGCTCCATGGTAAATCAAGCAAACTTCTATAGCACCTCTCTTCTGTCTTTTAAATTTATTTTAGGAAAATATAGATATATAGTTTAATCTTTCTGTTTTCCCCTACTCCCATGCTTCTCTTCTTTCCTTCCCAAATTCATGACCTTTTCTTTAACCATTTCAGTTCAGAGAGAGAACTGAGAGTTAAGAAGACTGCAGTTGTTATAATTCATATCCATAAAGAAATGAATATGCAAACACACCTTTTTAAACTAGTTTAGTGTTGCCTGCATGTATATGTTTCTAGGGCATGACTCTTCATATTGAATAAGCAGTCATTGGTCTCACTATTGGTGAACAGTAATTCTTCCACTCTTAAAAGCTATTAACTGATTATAGTTTTTCATCTAGGGATGAGTCCTTGTGATATTTCTCTCACCAAAGCTCATGTGCCAAATCCTTCTGTAATTGTTCATGCTTTATTTAGGCAGACAAGTTGTTGAGAAGACATGGGTATAACTTCCATATCATAGATAAGATCTCACTGAAGACTTTCTGGCACTCTGGTGGTTCCAATCTTTTCATTTATCCCTTTAATAGGTGGATAAAATGAACGCTTTCCTATGTATATCAGTGACATAAATCTTACCTCTTTTATTCTCTCTACTCCTGCCAAGCCACTGCTTTCCCCAGAAAATCCCTCTCTGATATCATGTGTACTTTTCAATAATATATACTTTTTCTAAATTTCTTTAAATGTAATTCAATAATTTGTTACTGTGTGAATTATTTGAGTTGTTTACAGAGGCTACGGTATACTTATTCAACAGGTCTCCACAGTGTCTCTTATCTAGAGAAATCCTCCAGTCTTTCCTTGCATCTAGTCACTGATTACTTTAGAAAATTGCTTAGTTCCTTTGTATAACTTCTCTGAAATGGAAATTATGTGATGTCTTTTTCATAATTATATAGTAGTTATGTATTTCAGGTACCCAATAATGGAATTATTGACCACATATCATCTCACCGTTTCAATAGTAATAGTACAATTGTGTAATCTTCTAGGAAAGAATGCCAGTGGGCTAATTGAGGACTAATGAACTAATATATCTGATGTAGGAAATTTCTTTACAGGATACCACCTAGGTGATGACAGCTCTAGTGCTTACTGGACTTATTCACGTTCACCATAAGAATAGCAACATGTAAAAGAGTTGAGGAGTTTAATAACATTCTGGAGAAAATGTATCCACTTAGGTAGAAGGAATGATGTGCCAAGGACAACAAAAACAAAACAAAACAAAACAAAACAAAACAAACAACAACAACAACAACAACAACAAACCACCAATGGGATCACCACACGGCTCTTGCAAAGGATCTCAATTTACTTCCCAGCACCCATGTACCGTGTGCCTCACAAAGATCTCTAACCACAGCTCAAGAAGGATTTGATCCTGTCTTCTGTCATCCACATACATATATATGGAAGTGATATATGCACCTATATGCATGTATATTTATATATTAAAAATTAGGTGGAACAGCAGTCTCAATTAACCTGGACCCCTGAGATCTCTCACTGGACCACCAACCAGGCAGCATAGTCCAGCTGATATGAGGCCCTCAACACATATACAACAGAGGACTGCCTGGTCTGGGATCAGTCAGAGAAGGTACACCTAACCCTCAAAAGACTGGAGGACCCAGAGAGTTTAGAGGTCTGTTGGAGTAAGGGTGGGGGTTGGGAAATCTTTGTGGAGACAGGGGATAGGGAGGAGGGTGGACCAGGAGGAGGATAAAATCTGGAGTGTAAAAAAAAAAAAAAGACTAAATAAAAGTTTGAAAGAAAGTAAGTCTTTCGTAACAAAGGCAATAATAGCTCACCGAGCAAATATTCCATCTTATGGAAATGCTAACTCATTTGAAAGAAGATACTCTTAAACTAAGAATGCCACTGAAGGAGGTACTGCTCAAAACAATGACCTAGGAGAGAGTTTCTGCTGTGTCAGACTGGAAGGCACATGAAGGCGCAGAGAGACTACTGTGGTTCAAAGGCGCTAGGCTTTATCCCAAGGTAGCAATGTTATTTTGCAGCATAATCCATGTGCTGTTGTTTTCAGGGAAAGAAATAGCATAATTGAGAGGTGTCCTCCAGTCTTGCACCACAATTTCAGGAAGCCACTGAGGTGTCAGGTTGTATGTGACAGAATGTATGTCTTTGCAAGGAGAAGCCTAGAGGCCACTGTGCAAAGGTAAACTCTGAATACCCTAATTTGAAGTGGGGACACCCTGAATATGGGAGATCAGGACAATAAGTTGTTTCTGAGGAAAGATGCAAGTGTGGAGTTCTGTTACCTGAAGTGATAGACCCTGTATCATTTATATAGTAATGTCAGATTTGGAGATACACAACTCATTTAAAGTCTGGATGATTTAGTTATGAATCACAAATTATGAATGCTGGAAATGGGCCTGTAGGATGGTGAAAATGGTGTGTGTGTGTGTGTGTGTGTGTGTGTTTCTCCTGATTTTTTGTCTATCCTTGCTTAATCATATCCTGCCTTAATCATTCTGTGTTATACATTCATTTATTTCCTTCTGAAATTGGAGAATTCATTACATGATGTTGTACATTGTATGTATGGATTACTGTATGTATGTATGTTTTTATGTATATGTGTTTGTATGTAGCTTGATGATGTTTTACTTTATGTGATTTCACAGTTATAGTTAAAAGATTAACATGGGTCTCAGATGACAAAGGGTGAAATTATGTGACAGTAAATGCTTTCTCTTTTAAGATTCATCTAGTGAGAAACAGTCCTCATGTATGGACATTTCACTATGTGGAGTGCAGTGTTTTTGTATAACTCAATTTTCTTTAGTTTTTAAGTCTCTACTCATTCCTACTATTATAGATATGAGTTTCATTTTAACCTCTAATCTTTCTAGTGATTTTAAAAAACCCGCAACAGAATAAGATTATCACAATCCTATTAGATTATAGGATTCTATTTATTTGTAAATAATTGTTTAAAAAATACAACTTACTGGTTGGCTATTTTCATGATATTCTGTACCTATTTTTTATCATAATGTCACTTACCATATCACTCTTTCCATAATATGCTCTCTGTAGCCTTGGCAACCACTAATCTCTTTTTGTGACTTTATCTTTATCTTTTCCAGAATGTCACATGATTGAAATAATATGGGATTATAAAATACTATATTGACTGTCAGAATGGCCCTTTTAATTTAGAGGCTTTCATATAGTAACCATTTATAATTCTCTGTGTCTTGCAGCTCAGTACTTTATAATACTGAATAATTTTTGGCAGGATGAATTCGGCACAATTGAATTATCTTTATACCTATTAAACAAAACCCTGCATCATTTCAGATTTTGTTCATTATGAACAAAGCTACTCTGCACCTCCATTGACAGGTTTTGGCTCAGAAAAGGTTTTAAAATTGAAGAATAAATATGGAGGGAAATCTAGGCACTATTTATGAGTATATGATTAATATGTGAGCAGAGGGAATAAGATTTCTTATATGATATATCAAATCATTTATTGCCACATTTTAAAAATGTACTTTTTCAAAAAACTGAAATCATAAACACTATATAATATATAGATGTACTGGAGAGAGTAAAATAACTAAAGATAATTTTATATATTTGGCAATTTTTAAAATGTCTAAAAGTATTTCTCTATTAAAATAACGAATCCAGTATTCTCTTTGCAATAATTTTTATTTTCCACGGCAAGGGATTTCTATCCTACTGCCCAAATGCTCCCCAATTCCAGCTGTGGTCTCCTCATATCATCTCCCGCCATACCTCCTTCTGATCCATGGTCCCTCCAATCCCAATCAATTTTCAAACACCACAATAAATACCACATACTTAAATAGAGCATAAAGGAATTAAGAATGGAGTCACAGATGACTTTCTATTTAAACTATGGTGGTAGTGCATGTCATTAAATCAGAATCTGAATAATGTTTAAATTTCAGGATGAAAACTTGATATAAAGGTAAACTAATAGTGTCTGCTTTTCATTAAAATAGTTCAAGATGAGAAACTTCATTTTGATTTCTACTGATAATAAGATTTTTGTCCAGAGGAAATTTAATTTATAGAATAAATAGAGAAAAGTGAAGGAATTTCAAATAATTGTAAAGATTACATTATTAACTGATATATTCTAGAATAATGACTTCCAGACCCTAATGACATTCAGTGTGTGCACACTGAATTGGGTTTTATGGAACTTTGTCACTGCATTTTATATGGTAAACAATTGGTACAACTTTAAGTTTTCTTATTTTACCTCAAAGATCGAGTTTAATAACCACATCACCAAAAACTTTTACATGCCCCATTCACAAGATGTTGATAAACTCTATAGATAATAAATTGGGGAAGCATAGTTTCTTAATATGAAATTTGCCCAAAACACTTGAATTTATAATTTATATGATGCAACCTTTCTCTAAAAAATGCAGCCAAATAAGGAGTCAATATTTTCTATGTTTTAAACTTCTTCATTATATTCAAAACATTTTGAAACATTCTAGGATCACAATTGAAATCTGTTAAGGTAACTTTGTACCTCCATGTGCACCTAAGTTAGTGCTTTATTGATGACTTTATTAAAACTGCTTATTAAATCATGTCTATGAAATGAAGATCCCTGTGGCTGTCAACAGCACACTCTGCCTCAAGTGTTTTGTGTCTCCCACCTATGTCACATCTTTCTGCTCTCTTTTTATTTGCTCACTTCAAAACTGTTAATGTCTATGCTATTGTGATTCAGCTGATTATCAAGTAATTGTGATTTAGCTCTTTTAAAGTTTGGTTGAAAACCACATGCCAGGTAATTTATTCTAAGCACATAGCTTGAGACACTAAGCTGAACAGCCATTCACTGCAAGATAGGAACTAAAACATACAGCAGCTCACTTATCACTCTTACAAAATCAAATGTTGACATTATCTTTGATTTACATTATGATCTACTTAAACAGAAACTTCAAATGTCACTGTTAAAAACTACACACATTTAAATATTTTGGAAAATACCATTTGCAAAGGACTTTTGCGAAGTACATAGTAATTCCTCTTTACTTTTGGAGGAAACTTTATTTAAAATTTTATCACTCCTTGTATTATTTTGCCAGTATTAATGCTTACCAGGCTTTGAACTCTGTGTGACCATGACCAGTGCACATAGCTCATTTATTAAAACTTTTATTAGAATGACATTTATATGCTCTAAATGTTGTTGCTGATTACATCAGGTTATTTATCAAGTTCCTCATGATGAGTTAGCTGCTCAGGATTAACTTGCTGCACCTGTGTTCTGAGCAGACCCTGTCCCTCACAGCCAATATCTGAGGCTTGCAGAAGAAAAATCATGCTCCTAAACACTTGTACTAAAAATGACAACCATAAGTATATCTAGAAGATGAGGACAAAATAATATCTATCACCTTCTGATCATCCCAAGAAAAACCCTACTAAATTTCATCTTGGGCATCTTTTATGACAATCTTTCATCAGATTAAGTGACTCCTTCCTCTGTCACCCACAACCTCTTGTTTTAGGTTTTTAAAAACTCTATTTAGAGTCCTTACCATGTTTATTTTTGGTGTCCTCTTCATAATACACCTAAGATTGAAGAGTCTAGTAGGGGCCCAACTTGAGACTCATGCCATGAGAAGAGAGTCCATCCCTAACACCATTAATAATACTCTACTATGCTTGCAGACAAGAGTCTAACAGACAGAAGCCTAGCATAACTCTCTTCTGAGAGGCATCACCTAGCAATTGATGGAAACCAAATGCAGGCATCAATGTCAGGATTGGACTCCTATGGGTATCAACCCACATTACCATATCAAGTTGCATTATGGCTAGATGTATCTTCTTCTATTGAGGCTAGACAAAACAATACAGTTAAGTCAAAGGGATCCAAAGATAGGCATCAAAGTCTGAGACAGCCCATGCTCCTACTTTTAAGGAACCCACATGAAACCCAAACTATGAGTCTGTTACATATATGTAGGGGGCCTAGGTCCATCCCATGCATGCTCTCTGGTTGGTGGTTTAGTCTCTCTGAGTAACCTGAGTGCCCAGCTTAGTTGATTCTGTTGGTTTTCTTTTGGTGTCCTTGAATTCTCTGCCTCCTTCATTCCTCCCCCCCCCCCCCGCCTTCCACAAGATTCTCTGAGCTCCACTTAGCGTTTGACTATGGGTCTCTGCATCTATTTCCATACTTCTGTTCTGCTAAAGGTTCCCAGCTTTGTGATCTATTTACCATACTCAAGTTGGCTTAGGAGATAAAGCAATCTTTGTGTCATGTCTATTCCTGTAAGGATCCTCTCACCAATATTCCTATAGGTAAACCCATAAAACACATTGGCTCACTAGGTATCTGTAGTTTGATCTAACGTGGTTTGATATCTAGGGTTAGTAGGTGTATATGTTGTGTCTCTGGTTTTCTTAGCTGCCTTTGCAGCCTAGCATTGCTTCTTCTGAAAGGGACTCCCAGATTTTATTACTTAGTATGGTTGGAAGGACCTAGTGAATCTACTCAGCTTCAGGGACTTCCTAAAGCAATTTTGAATTGTTTACCTTCTTGTTTAAAAAGCTCGTCTAAAGAATGTAATGGTTCAGTCTTAGAATAAACAGTAACAATACTCTATCCCTTCTACAACTCCGAGATTCTTTCACCCCCTTCTTCCATAATGATCCCTGAGCCTTGGAATGGGTAACTGTATATGTCCCCTATGGCTAAGAAAAAGGCCACCAGGTTACAGTAGCAGTCGTTGGTTCAGAAGCAGCAGCAGTTGTTATAAATTGAAGCTGATAATAATACAGATCTATGGCCATAAACACACTTAGAAGGCAGTCTGTCAGGCCCATCCCATCTACCTAATTAAATCATACAAGTTGCTTTTTCATAGGGACTTATCACCTCTCCAAACATAAGAGTTTTCCTAGCTTGCCGCACCAGATATGAATTAATACTTGTAGAGAGGGCTATAAACTTCAATTGAAAATCTATTATTCTTGCCCATGATATCTAAATCATCATTATACAAACAGGTACATCATGTCAGGTGGTTGGTATTTTAGCACACAAATCTCATAACCAAGCAGTTACATTAATGACAGTTCTCCACCAGCAGCCTACATGCACCACATCTGACACTTCAAAAGCCATCGATGATGGGAGTTTCCAGTTCCATACCAGCTTAATTCTCCCATGCCCTACAGCCAAAGCATGCACATTTACTTCTTTAACAATAAGGAAATATCTTCTACTCTTGGTATATAACCAACAACAGTAACAATAGCTTTTATAATTTTTAGGATCTCAAAGGCTTCCATGGCCAGTAGCTCATTCCTAACACTGGGATTTCATTCAAAAACTTATAACCTCTGGAGTGTCCTTTTTCACTCATGTAGGGTACAATTTGGATATTTTCTGTTAATTAACTAAGCCCCAGTAGGGTTCATGGTAGTTAGCGATACCATTGTACCTGGTTGTCTCTCCAACAGCTTTCAAAATTTGCAAGTACTTAGAGATTAATATTATGTCATCTATAAATCAAAAGCCTTTCCAGAGGATAGATTGGACAATGAAACTCCAAATCCACCATTTCATAACAAATATTGGGGTTAGAAGATAACCTTGAAGCACTCTGAAAGTCTATTGTTACCTGTTCTCAGCAAATGTCAGGTGATTCCAGAAGTTCCCAACTAAGAAGATACTAAAATAGAACATAAGAAAAAAATAATTTATCATGGAAAGCTTCTATCCATATTTATCAGCTATTTCCCCCATAGTCTAAGGTTGGATACAAAGCACATATAGGAGGTGGTAATTTAATTAGCTCCCTGTAACCCTCAGGTATTTTCTGTGAGCCATTACATTTCCATATTCTGGAGCTCTTCTACTGAGCCTCCTTACATTGTTCTCCCACGAATTAATCTGCTCAGACCTATTCAAGACCAAACATGGCATAACAAGATGCAATAAGAATAGAAAAAAACCCTCATATCAAGGCTGGATGAGGCTACTCAGTATTTTGAAACAGGTTGTACAAACAGTGTGAATCACTTTCACTGTTTAGAGCTGCACAAAAAAACCACAAACTAAACAACCAGAGCAAGCATGCAGAGGTGTCTAACACAGGCCCATGCAGGCTAAGTGGTTGCCATTTCAATCTCTGTAAACCGTATTTGAGTCCTGCTTAGTTGATCCTGTGGCCATATTCTCCTAGTGTCCTCAACCCCTCTGTTTCTTCATCTTCTGTGGGGTTACTGAGCTCCACCAAATTTTTGGCTCTACCTTCCTTTCAATTGTAACCCATAGGAAGAACAACAATATCAACCAACCAGAGCCCCCAGAGCTCCCAGGAACAAAACCACCAACTAAAGAGTACACATAGAGGGTTCCATGACTCTACCTGCATATTTAGCAGAGGATGACCTTGTCAGACATCAATGGAAGGATCAATGCCCCCGTGTAAGGGATGCCAGGGCAGAGAGGCAGGAGTGGATAGGGTGTGGGGGAACATCCTCATAGAATCAGGGGAAGGGAAGATGTGATAGGGGGTTTCCGGATGTGAAATCATTGGGAAAGGGAGTAATATTTGAAATGTAAATACATAAAACATCCCATTTTTTTAAAAAAAGGAGTTTTCAACAAAATGGAATGTTTCAATTGCAGAAGACACAGTTAGACAACAGATGTGTGATTAGCAGAAGTCTTTTCTTGATCTTTAGCCTTCGTTTTGTTAGAGTGTTGATGTCCTTAGCCATGTAGCTTTTAAGTTTCATGTGGTCCCATTAGTTAATTGTCATTCTTAGACCATGTGCTATCAGTGTTCCATGTGTGAACATGTGGTACTGAATCTGTATGTGCTCCTTGAGTCTTTTCTTTCGCTCTTTTTCTTCTGCTTGTTTGTTTATTATGTTTTATATTATTTTTGTTATGTTACTTTTTATGTTCTATTCTGTTCTGTATTTTCTCTTTTTGTTCTTCTTGTTCTTGTTATTCTTCATCTTCATTTATGATCTTTGTATGCTAATGAGAGAGAGAAAGAAAATTTATGGATCTGAGTGGATGAGGAAAGCCCAGGATTTGGAAAGATTTGGTGAAGGGAAGACTGTAGTCCGAATATAACATATGGAAAATGTAGTTTCCATAAAAAAATAAATAGAAGTTAGTGGGAGGGAAATAGTAATGAGACATATCCCAACATAATAAAGACAATTTACAACAAGCCAGAAGTTAATATTCTAAATGTAAAAAAACCTCAAAGCAGTTCTTCTATAATCAAGAAGAGACAAGGATGTCCTCCTTCCATAACTTTTCAGGACAGTGCTTGAAATTCAGCTAAAGGAAACAGACAACTGAAAGAGATACAAATAGGAAAGAAGGTCAAACTATCCTCATTTGCACACAACACAAATTTTTAATAAGCAGCTTTCAACACTCTACCAATATACTTGGACAGCTGATAAATGCACTCAGCTAAGTAGCAGAATACAAAATCAACATGTGAAAATCTGTATATATTCATATATAGAAAGAAAGAATTTAGGGAAATAATGTCTCACAATGACTTTAAAAAAATCAAAGCAAAACACTTTGGAATAAGTGTGTCTATATAAGTAAATGTTTGGCATAGTAAAATTTTAAGACATTGAAGAAAGAATTTGGAGAAGATACCAGAAGTTGGTTAGACATTCCATGAATTGAGGTTTATGGACTGAAGCATATATATATATATATATATATATATATATATATATATATATATATATATATATATATATATATATATCCAAGCTACCAAGCACAATCTGCAGATTAAATAAAATCCTCATCGCCAGGCAGTGGTGGCACATGCCTTTAATCCCAGCACTTGGGAGGCAGAGGCAGGTGGATTTCTGAGTTCGAGGCCAGCCTGGTCTACAGAGTGAGTTCCAGGACAGCCAGGGCTATACAGAGAAACCCTGTTTTGAAAATGAATAAATAAATAAATAAATAAATAAATAAATAAATAAATAAAATCCTCATCAAAATTTCATGCAAATAAAGAAACATATAAATAATATTCACTTCAATTCATCTTATACATTGTTAAAGAAATCTTTTTAACTCATTTACAATAGAACCACTCTGAACACATAAATCTAAAAAATTGATCAGTATATCAGAATTAAGGCCCTTTAATCTTCACTCAAGCAACAAAATGGTGATTATCTACTAATTAAATATTTTCTGTATAATTATACTTTAAATTGTGTGATTTTTCTATAACATGCTGTTTTATATGAATTGAATCAATATTCTTGTGATGTCAATAACTAACAATTTCACGACAAAAATAATTCTTAATTTTAAATTTTAATAAGAAACTACATAAATCTAGCAGAATTTGTCAATGTTTTTTGGTCAGCGTGTAGAATGTAGGGTTTATTTGACAAAATGTTATATAGTTTTGCATTTTATGACTCACATGAGCTTGCTTGGCCTCTAAATTGAAGTACAAGAGAGCCTTTGGTGTTCTACTCTGCCTTTAATGTATTTTAGAGATTAAGATGTAATTATTTGTATATTGCAAAGATGGCTTTAAAGTTTACATAATATAGTATGGATTTGTTCCATAGATAATTTCTGTTTTATTTTTAAATTTTCATACAGTGTCTCATAGTCTAGGCTAGAATACCATAGAATTTACTCTGTAGTTCAGACTGGCCTCTGTGTAATACAATCTCTCTGCAAATGCCTTTCAGTTGCTGGAATTATCAGCATGTACCATAACGCCTGCCTTCCCTTGTTTTCATGCTGTGTTTTCCTCCCTAAATTCCACATATTAATGCCAATACATGATAGTAGTTTGTGTCTTTGTTATGTTGGTCTCTAATTCCATTAATTTACCTACAAAGGAACTTTAAATTTCCTTTATGTATATTCTCTTATGCACATATGCCATATTTATTAACCTTTCCTATTGTTAGTAGTACAACTGTCTTCCTATGTGCCTCATAAAAATTCATTTTCTAAAAGTTGTATATCTTTTCTCACTTTCCACACTGACAGATATGATTGGCCATGGATAATAATGTAATTTTACTTATAGACACTTTGTTGACCTTGAATCATTATGGTTTGGGTATAGATTTCAAATTCTAGGTTGGTATCTCTTCCCAGTGAGATATCCTCTTAGTTATTGTGGATAACCACTTGTCATAAAATTACTTTATTCACGTGAAAAATGAAGACATTGTAAATAAATGTACAGCACAATATACAACTTATAGAAACTTACTTTAAGATGCTTTTGCCTAGGATAAAATTAAGAAGCAATATGAAGCAGTACGCCATTGACATTTTATTGAGTCTGTCTCCAAGTAGAGCTTGAGTATTCATAATTGTTTTAAAACTCTTTTTGAAAGAATTAAGATGTTAAATGGGATAATTGAATAGACAGCTGGAAATCTCAAATATAATTTTAAATGTCGTACCAGAAGGTTATTTACTTTTTTAATCAGATTTAGGGTAGAACAGAAAAATTAATTAAAACTGATCAATTAAGTCATTTAAGTAATATATTTGATTATATGTTAAACAACAAAATTGTTTTAGAGGCAAGGTATGGGAATATTTTTAGGATTTAATAAAGCAATGTTCTCTACATTGTACTTTAATAAATTAACTTCCATAGAGGTTTCAATCAATAATAACATGTACAACTAGAAAAGATTGTTAAACAACCTCATTTAAAGTATGGAAAAAAAATAAATTTTCCTTTTGATTCATAGGTAGAGATAGTGACTTCTTTTCTGGCATGGATGTTCCTTCTTCTTGCAAAACCCCCATATTTTGCCTCTCAGGTCAGACTTTATGAGGGACCATTTTTCTATGCTAGAAAGATTTGAACAAGTCCTTGTCCCTTTGTCAGGTCATATCCTAGAAATAGGTTTATGACATTCTGAGGATAGAACATTCTTGCCCTTTTCTAGTTGTAGAAAAAATTAAAATAGTTTTTCTTTCAATAGTCACCATGGGTATTGTTCTTTTTATAGAGCAACTGGCTTGTGATGTCTGACAGTCTGCCTTATAGGTGCTGGCATAAGGGGGAACAAGACCCTGGACTACTTTTTCTGTTTTGTCTGCACCAGTTTCCTCTTTGGCCCTGAAACACAAATGTGACATGGGGTGAGTATTTAATTGTTTGTTTGTCTTGCTTTCCTGAATAACTAGAAATGAAGATTTCTTGGGTAAATTCCTTTAGAACTGATCTCAAACAAGGTAACACTCTCTTTATCACTTTGTGATCTTCCCTTTGTGGGGCTTCATGTCCTTGGCAACCCATGTTCACATGAAACAGTTCATCAGAATGCTAGGTGCCAGCCCTAGCAGTCACACAGGACCCAGAAGAGAGGAGCTAAGGAACAGGGAGTAGGGAGGGGGCAATAGATGGATGAGTCAGCAAGTCTGAACCTTGCATCTCTGAGTGGCTAGAAACCAGGATGTTTATTTATACAGATTCCACAAAACAGGCAAAGTTTAGATTTTAAAAGCAATACTTTGGGGTGTGTGTGTGTGTGTGTGTGTGTGTGTGTGTGTGTGTGTGTGTGTGTGTGTGTGAACAAAGGTTGTTTTAGGTAAACTAACTTCATTATTATGTTTTTATTTTCTGGGGGCAATGTCCTGTAGACTTCATGTAGAAGGAATCCTGTAATTTGATCTATTGCCTGATCTATTGTTTCTGAGTTTTCTTAGGGGGAGGTGTGCCAAGTAGCCAGGTAAGGTTACTTCTTTGAGAACAGAAATAGTTTTCTGGGGAAAACACACAATTTAATCATAATGTAAAAAGTCCCCAACAAATACAACACATAGAGATCAGAAATCCAATGTGAAAGACAGGACAATGATGAAAAGAACATCTGGCTCAGCTTTCCTGGACTCTCTCACACAGCTGTGATGCCTTCATAGCTCTTGCTATTTTTCCCTAGACATAGCTGTGTCACTGGAAGGTCATGTAGAAATTTTAAATTTGTGTTTTAATTGGCATGTAATAATTACACACATCTCCGGAGTACACTTGTGACTTGTGAAGAATGTGCAATGATCATACCAGTAATTGACCTGGTCTATCTTTTTAAACATCTGCTGTTTCTTTGGGTTGGAAAATTTCAACTTCTATCTTCTCTCCCTCCCTCTATCTATCTATCTATCTATCTATCTATCTATCTATCTATCTATCTATCTATCTATCTATGTATCTATCTAAAATTAATGCTGAACGTAATATTATCTTACCTTGCTATGGTGCCCAGAAATCATTCCTCCTTGGTAATTCTGCTTGGGTAACTCTTATACAATTAACTACATTTTATTTCCATTTCCCTTCATAAGCCCTAGCTGCCACTTTCTTATTACTCTCCTCTATGAAGTCAACATTTTTATTATGTATCTTCAATATGAGCATCAACGTAAAGAACTCACACAATGGAGAAAGTAAATGTTGTTCAAGATGAAATTTTGAATGTGGATTTAAATGAGGGGAGGGATAATCACTTCTTTACAGATTTTCCTAACTCCATACATTTCCTCATTTTCAGGAAAAAAAAAATCTATGCTTAGATTATTACTGTAATAGTCATGTACCTTACTTACTCCCTTTAAGAGGCTTGAATTAATGCAAACACATGGTACTTGCACAATATAGAATAGCCTATATACTTGGGATTTACTTTTTGCAAATAGCATTGATAAAGGAAGTTTTTAAAGGACTAGTGAGATTGTGCTAGTCTACCAAGATATTGATTCAATGAGCCATAAAAGTAAGTATCCCATCATATTAATCATTTACAAATCTTAAACAAGTAGTTACTTGAATCGTTTTGCTTATAACTAAGTATTATTTCTAGTTTAATGTGGATTCAAGAATACAGACTGTGAAAGAACAGAAAAACATTTTATAGTCAGGAAGAGTAACATGCACATTATGTAGAGTACACCAAAGTCTTTATGTCCTTCTTCAGGGACAAGGCTAGGCAGCTCTTGAACAGCATGCATCAACTGATACACTCAGTTTCTCACCTGGCGCACATCAGCCATCTGGAGATGAAAGGAGAGCTCGTCCCAGTTTGCTGTGTTTCTCTCAGGGTGAAGGATGGAAAGAGAAACACTTAAAGAAATAGCGGATAGTTGAGATTCAAAGTGGGATGTGGGGTGAGAAAGCCCATGTTCCTGGTGACTAGAAACTTGAAATAACTGAGTTGCTGGTGGGAATTTGGGCCATTATCAGTCATAGGTCATTTAACTTAATCCTTGAACACACTGAGTAGTGAGAAAATAGATCCATTGAACCTTGGGGCTCCCAATAAACTCAGAATTGACCATTAGCCTTTGAGTGTTCAAGTACTTATCTGTAGGTCCTCTCAAGAGAGAGGACACATTAGACCTTGAAGAGATGTGTCACACATATTAGAAGTGCCCTTTACCTCAGTTACTAACCAGACTTTGCCAAAACTTCACTATATAAGAAAAGAATGCTTTCACATGAATTTCACAGAACAGGCTTTGTAAGGATCTTAAAATCTCTGAAATGTTATCAGTACTCAGTATCCCCCTAGTGGCTAACATCCCAGACTCACAGTCACATTGGACATACAAAGAGCAGTGACTGATGAGTGAAAAGGATACAGCTTTAAGCATATCTCTCTTGGTCCTGTTATGGTTAAAATAAAGATAATACTCTTCAAAGTTACCAGTTACTACTATTGGATATGTATGGAAAGCAACTAAGTTCTCCACGGCAAGATAGAGAGATGCTCAGAGGTTAAGAAAAGTACTGATTTTAAAGAAGACATTAGATTCTCAGCACCGATACAGGACTGTTCACAACTGCTTATAACTCTAGTTTTAGGGTTCCATATGCCCCAAGATAGCCTCTCTGGGAATGTATATGCTCCCAAATATATAATTAAAAACATTTAATCATGAAATCTTAACATTCTCCTTCTGCCTACTTCTTGTATCAACGCTGTTCTTGATGACTAAGCTCTATCTTATGAATGTTCTCAGTCTAATTTAAAAAATATAAGTACTTTATTTTAAATAGTTTTAGACAAGAAAAAATACACAAGATAAAAATAAAGACCTTGTGTATGAATTGTATAATGTTCAAATACAAAGGACTCAGAGGAATATATTTTTTATAACTTACTAGAGGTGATTTTATGCAGTTTTGCCTACACCCTATATTCTCATTTATTTAGTTTTTACCTATTGTTTTCCATCTTTTTCCAGCTAAGCTTCATTACCTTTACTCTGATTTCGTTTTGACACTCATTTGGACCTTAAGCTTATTTTAGTGGGGCGTGAAGATTTCACGCTCTTGTCCACTGTTTTCTAGTCCCATTTACTGGAATGCATCTAACATGGTTTTCCTCTCAAAATAAGCCTAGTGTTTTGGGTTACCAAGGAAGATCCTTAAATAACTTACCGTATTACAGCCATGCTATCTATATCCATGAATAGTAACTATTTACGTGGTGTTAATTTGCAATGGAAAGTTGTCTTTCATTATTTTATGTATTCATTTGCATATAAATGTCAATGAGACTCATCAATATCTCTTTAACTTGGTCTTAATTCAGTTTCCTTTATCCAATTTTTTATTTTGTTCCTGAAAATGTTTGGCTAATAATTTTTTCTGGCTACCAGTGACTGAGGCCTGCTAAAAGCTGCTGGCTATGAGATGCTCTTGAATTTCAGGTACTTTGATGTATGGCCATCACCTTGCAAGTTATAGTTTAGCTGTATTTCAGTACACTAGGATCTCAGTGATTATTGTCTATTGTCTAGTTCTGAGTCACTTATCACAGAATTCCAGAATTCCTGATTATAAATCATATTAGAAAAAATTAGAAATCAGGTTTTAAAACCATTCCAACTTTTGCTTTACTAAATTTTTTATAGTATAGAAGTTTGATTTAAAGACTTTCATATATTTGACAAGTGTTCTTCTACTGACCTCTATTTACAGACCTGTTTGTACTATTTTTTATTTTGAGACAGTTTTTGTTTTTTATTTGTTTATTTGTTTGTTCATTTGTTTTAAGTTGCCCTAGCTGTCCAGGAAGCCAGTCTACACCCCTAAAATGTTCTGAGGACTTTTATCTCCTCATCTATTCCTCTTTCATAGTGGGTCACTCAGGGCTGCACCATCAGGGCTGTAATGCCCTTTTGATATACTCTGTGATCTCCATAGTTATTGGTTATTGTTTGTTCTCTCAATCTGAGCCACTTAACACAGAATCCCAGGATTCATGATTATAAATCTTATTAGAGTACAATTAGAAACTAGGCTCAGTGAGTGTGACCCTAAGTTCTGGCCCACGAATCATAAGTACAAGTGGCAAAATAAAGTTGCGAAAATCTAGGTATTTGTTCCCTGTAAATATTCTAATAAACTGTTTTATATGGAAATTTATTTCAAAGCTGTTGTTTTCATAAAATATATGTAAATTTAAATGAAATTTATTTACTCACATTCAAGTTTCTACATGATAATATAAGCCAAAACTTTTCAAAACAAATTCTGAATATTCAGCAAATTCCTGTTTTAAAGAAAGACATATAAATATATAATAATGGTATTGATTTTATCGCTAATACTTTCAGTATGATAAATTATTTTAAATACAAAATTGGGATATTTCCAGACTTTATTTAAATTTCAAACTCTCAATTTCATGTATATTTTATAATGTACAAACTACGTTGAATTCATGCTTCAGAATAGTTAAAAACAAATATTCAGATAGCAAGAATTTATGCACTTATTTAGCCATCATGACTCATCGTAAGTAGTATTTGGGAACCTTATTGCAGCTTTCTTTTGTCTGCTACTGCTGTTACTGAATGAGAATGCTGCAAAGCTTATTAAGTATAAAAATTAACTGAGCTTTTATTAAGTATAGAGATTATGATAAATTTGCATCATTTATGTATTTCCTATAACAAACAAGTATATAATGGTTTTAAAATATGCATGTATTGCTTCACAGGTCTGTAATTCAAGAATATTGGTCTGTTACTTAGCTCTGTGCTTAGCATATCAACAAACTGAAATAAAGGAATCATGAGGTGCAGTCTTACATGAAGTATAAAATTCTCTGTTAAGATTAATGGTAAATATCATTTCCTTTTAGTTATGGAATCAATTGTCTCAATCAAAGGCCCTTCCTCCAGTCCTTGGTATGAGAGAATCTTCAAGGAGTAGTGATTTTCCCAGTGAAATCTGTAAAGCTTCAATGGCCTCATTAGTTTGAAATGAGTCTTCCAGCATACTCTCACTTTGGAGTGATTCAAAAGCAACTAATTAGTAACCTTTATTGTATATATCCAAAATTCTTTTGAGCTTTTCCATAAAACGCAATAAGATCATTGGAATGAACTTAGCTTGTTAAAAACCCCCACTCATAACTATTTACCTGTGGCACAGTATTGGAAACGCCATAAGCTCATATCATCTTAATGATTACTAATGTATCAGAACACAGAGAAAAAAATCCTAATTAGTTAGGGATTCCTGACATAATTGTCGCAAAAATAACTTACAAATGATCCATAATATTCTGATTAATGGTGTGATACATTTCTCAGAAATGCTATGGGAAATATATGCACTAACACACACTCACACACACACACACACACACACACACACACACACACACACACAAACACACACATGCACACACTGTTCACGATGGATCCTAACAATGAGAAAATTACATAGATTTTATGAGAAAATAGGAGGATTCAATTATCTGTGGTAACTTTATTTAAGACAGGATGTCAAAGAGAATTCAGAGAGAAATATCATGTAGCAACATTAGAATAGTCATTATTTATTTATTAGATACAGAGCATTGAATGAACACTCAGATGCTCTAGATATATTATCTTCACCCAGATTCCTGTGAAAGATTATTGTGATATGTATTTTACAGGGGAGGAAATTGAAGCTCTAAGAAGTGAAACTGTATACTCTATGCCAAAAGAACATGTGCCTACTTAGATCTGGGTACACTGAGTTTTATGTTATGGCAGATAACTAAATGAGACTGTGACCCAGAACAGTGGCTAAGTGGAAGTTCATCCCCAGAGAGAGCTGCTCAGAATGCATGGAAGCAGAATGAACTGTGCGATGAGTCTTTTGCCCGAGGTGATGCCTACTGTGCCTGCCACAAATGCACTCCAGCTTCCCTGCTATGCTGGCAGTGCAAGGAAGAACATGAAGAACTCACATCTGTCTGTCTTCTCCTTCATAATCATTAGAAAGAGCCAGGATAAAAATAACACAGAGGAGTGGAAATAATTCAAAGTTTCAAGAAGTTGTCAAATGAAAGGGGGAAAAAAAAGGAGGAATAGAAGCACCCCATTAGAGTTAGCTTGAACATGCATTAGCATTTTCTAAATCAATAATCATAAGCATTTCTGGAGACTTGTTAAGGGAAAAGAATTTTGTGAAAAAGGTGGCATTGTCATCAACTGTAGACAAGTAACTGGATTGTTACTGTCATTTTTAAAAAGTGACTAAAACAACTAAAGCTGATTATAGGTATAAATTATGACACAGAAATATATGCTCTCATTGAGTAACTGAATAAAATTATCTGTGTTATCTACATAGATACAAAAAAATGTTCATTAGCCTTAATCCGGGAACTGCAAATGACCAACATTTTTACATATGTTATGTTAGTCCAAACAACAGGAATGAATTAAGACTATATCTAACAAAACAGATTAATGATATGGAACTAATATCAAAAAGAAAAAGTCACACGTTCTATATAAAAACTAAAATGAACACAAATTTAGTGCGATGTACTGTAAATAAAAGTAATATTTAGTTTTTAGAATATATATTAACTGAATGCAATTGTTTTCCTACCTTTTGACCTGGACACATCATTATGGTATACAATGTAAATTCTATTGGAGGACACATTCACGACTTGTTCACTTTAATGTATAGATAATATGTCAAGCAGTTGTTCAAAAAAGCTTTAAGGTTTTAGATTACATATTGTGATAATAAATTCTAAAAAAGTTTTAGCTGGAGCAAAATAAGAGTTCTAAAATAAAGTTTCAACTCCATGAAATACTATTGTTAATTATACATTTAAAGATACGATGTTAAGTCCTAACTATGAGAGAAACTGTTCTTTAAGATGGGATTATACATATGCTGAAAGTATTATACAACACTGTGTATGCTTAAGGGTATCTTTGAGAAGTCTAATGCACACACCTAGAGTCTTGCAAAATGTTATATGCAACGAAGTAGTTTGAAGTATTAGAAGTGAAAAAGAACAAAGAGAAGATGAGGTCAACATTTATTGGAATGAAGAAGAAATGTAAAATTTCTAAATCTTTTCCCTCTTCATGTGTGTCTTCAGTGTGTTCAGATATGTAAGTTTGGAAGGTACATGTGTGTGCACCATTACATGCATGTAGAGACATGAAGTTTTGCTCCACAAAAATTGCTTTCCCTTTTATTTATTGAGGCAGTTCTCTCTCTTAGTCTGGCGATTCACATTTCCAGCCAATCTAGCCATCCAGCTTGCTCTGGCTCTTCCCTATGTCTTTCTTTTACCAAATAAAGAGTTGAAGAACAGAGCTTGCATCTGACAAAAATACATTGTATATATTCTCAAGAATTATTATTACTAAAAATCACCAGCTAAGCCCCAAGAGTATTCTCTGTGTTTGCAGCTGCAGAGATGCTTCTGAGGAGATGTTTCTGATTTTAGACTGGTGTATTATTCACCTACAAGTTTAAGGATAAATGTTTAGAAGACATTTTTTTAAAAAAAATTCTTCTCTCATATATCACATCCTAACTACAGTTTCCTCCCTCTCCCCTCTCCTAGTCTCTCACTTCTACCTCCACTGCCCTCCAACCCCAGGATCCAACCTCCTTCACCTCCCCTCAGAAAAAAGTCGGTCTTCCAGGGACATCAACCAAATAGGATGTATGTGATCATACCAGGGATGGACAAGGCAATCCGGTATGAGGTAAAGGGTCCCAAAAGCAGGGAAAAGAGTCTAGACAATCAATCTCTACTCCTACTGTTAGGGATTTCACAGGAATACCAAGCTACAGAATCATAGTATATATTCAGAGGAGCTAGGACAGATTCTCATGGGCTCCTTAATCTCTTCTATCCTGATTGAGCACAGTTGATTCAGTGGGCCCTATTATTTTGGTATCTTTGATCCCTCTGATTCCTCCAAGGCTTCCTCCCCCTCTGGCATGACTACCCTAGTGCCATCTAATATTTGCCTATGGGACTCTGCATTTGCTCCCATCAGTTGTTGCATGAGTTCTTTCTGGTCTTTCTCTGTCTCTGTGTCTCTGTGTCTCTGTGTCTGTCTCTCTCTGTCTCTCTCTCTGCTTATTTAAATAGCTTCTCTATTTTGTGCTGTTCTTATGAGAGTTTGACATAACACATCTCTTACTCATTCTGTCAAATCTTCCTCTGATTTGTCACTTTGTCTGCTCCTCAATTAGACATCACTTTAAACACAGCTACTTCCTTCTACAAACTAACTTTACCTTTATTGTTTGGGATTAGTGGTTTGTACTAAGATCTGTATTCTAGCTAGAGGGATTAAAAGTGTGTGCTAAGGTTAGAGCCTCAGGACCACTAGAAACAGTTTTGTTGTTGTTTGTTGTTGTTGTTGTTGTTGTTTTGTTTTGTTTTTGTAGTTTTGCTCTGTATGTTTGTTAGTTTGTATTTGATTTTTTGTTTTTGTAAATAACATAATCTTGGGATTATTTATATGGTGGACTATATTGACAGATTTTAATATGTTGAACCACCCCTGCATCTCTGGAATAAAGTCTACTTGGTCATGGTAGATGATCTTTTCATTGTTGGTTTCGGGCGGCAACTTTTTTCTTGAGAATTTTTACAAAAATATTCATGAGGATATTGGTTTACAAATCTCATTCTTTGTTCTGTCTTTGTGTGGTTTGGGCATGAGGATAACTGTGGTCTCATAAATTAATTTGACAATGTTTCTTCTTTTTTTTTTTTGTAGGATAACTTGAGGAGTGTTGGTATTAGATCTTCTCTGAAAGGCTGGAATTATTATGCTCTAAAACAATCCAACCCTGGGCTTTGTTTTGGTTAGGAGATTTTAATGAAATCTTCTATTTTCTTAGTGATTATAAGGTCTATTTAAATTGTATACCTGATGCTAATTTAACTTTGTTAAGTGATATCTATTGAAAATTTTCCATTTCATTTAGATTTTCAACTTTTGTTGAATACAGGTTTTTTCCAATATGATACAATGATCCTTTTAAATTTTTCTCAATGTCTCTTACTGTGACCCCCTTTTCTTTTCTGATTTTTTTTTAGTTTGGATTTTCTGTCTCTGTCTTTTAGCTAGTTTAGAGAAGGGTTTGTTTATCTTTTTGCTCTTTTCAAAGAACAGACTCTTTGTTTCATTGATTCTTTGTATTGTTCTTTTTGTTTCCAATTTATTGATTTCAGCCCTGAGTTTGATTGTTTCCTCCTGTTTATTCTTCATGAGTGTGTTTCCTTCTTTGGTTCTAGAACTGTCAGGTATGCTGTTAAGTCACTAGTATGAGATCTCACCAATTTCTTTATGAAGACACTTTGAGCTACGTACTTACCTCTTAGGACTGCTATCATTGTGCACCATAAGTTTAGGTATGTTGTGCCTTTATTTTCATAGACAACTAGTTTCTTTATTTCTTCATTGACCCAATAGAGAGTTGTTCAGTTTTCTTGAGTTTGGAGGCTTTCTATTGTTTTTGTTGCTGTTGAAATACAGCTTTAATCCATGGTGGTCTGACAGGATCCATGGGTTCTTCCAATGTGCTTGTATCTGTTCAGACCTGCTTTGTGACCAATTATGTTCAATTTTTGAGAAATTTCTGTGAGATGCTGAGAAGAAGATATATACTTTTGTGTTTGGATGACATGCTCTATAGATATGTATTTTAGACACATTTGAGTTATAATATCTATTAGCTTTGATACTTTTCTATTTAGTTATTGTTTGGATGACCTGTCTATTGATTAGAGTGAGGTATTGAACTGTCCCACTATTAATGTATGGGATTCCATGTCTCATTTAAGTTTTAGTAATGTTTCTTTTTCAAAGTAGGTGCTCTTGCATTTGTAAATAGATGTCCAGAATTGGGATGTCACCTTCATGGAATTTTATTTTCATGAGTATGAAGTGTCCTTCCCCATCATTTTAATGATTTTTTCTTTTCTTTTTCTCTTTCTTCTTCTTCTTCTTTTTGATATTAGAATGGTTGTATCAGTTTGCTTCTTAGGTCCATTTGCTTGGAAACTCTTTTTCTAACCCTTAATTCTTGGGCAGTGTCTATTTTAAATACCGAGGATTGTTTCTTGTATGCAGCATCAGGCTGGATCCTGTTTTAGCATCCATTCTGTTACCCTGTGTATTTTTGGGGGGAATTGAGTCCATTTATACTGAGAGATATCAAAAGACAATGACTGTTAATTCCTGTTATAGTGTTCTTGTTGCTGGTGGCACTTAGTGTGTGTGTGTGTGTGTGTGTGTGTGTGTGTGTGTGTGTGTGTGTGTGTGTATTTGCCTTCACTAGGTTTTGCTGGTGTGAGATTATTTATTTCCTGTGTTTTCATGGATGTGGTTAATCTCCTTCAGTTGGAGTTTTTCTTCTAGTGGCTTCTATAAGACTGGATTTGTGGAAAGAGATTGCTTAAATTTAGCTTTGTCTTGGATATCTAGTTATCTCCTTCTATGGTCATTGACATTTTTGCTGGGTACAGAAGTTTGGGCTGAAAGCTGTGGTCTTTTAGAGAATGGAGGGCATCTTTCCAGGCCATTTTGGCTTTTAGAGTTTACTGAGATGTCGGGTATTATTCAAATTGGTCTGACAATAAATATTACTAGGTCAGGGGACTTTTTTCTGGTCCAAATGTTGGTATTCTCTAAACTTTTTGTACTTTTATTGGCATCTCCATCTTTAGGTCAGAGAAATTTTTTTCTATGACTTTTTTAATATCCTCTGGGGCTTTAAGATGGTAATATACTCTTTCTTCTACTCCTATTATTCTTAAAATTGGTCTCTTCATGTTGTAGATTTCCCCATTGTTTTGTGTCAGGAACTTTTAAGGTTTAAAACCTTTGACTAATATATCCATTTTGTCTGTTATATTTTTGACAGCTGATATTGTCTCTTTCATATTTTGTATTCTGTTGGTAATTTTTGAGTCTGTAAATTATTTTTGCAAATGTAGATTTTTTATTCCAATAATTCCTCAATTTGTATTTTTTTTATTTCTTCTATTTTTTACTATCAGGACTTCAGTTGTTTTATTTACTTCCTTTACTATTTGTTTGTGTTTTCCTGGATTTATTTATGGAATTTGTTAATTTTTTATTTAAGGGCCTCATAATCTTCATAAGATTGGATTTTTGGTTGTGCTTCAGCTATGTTGGAATATTCAGAGCTTGCTATAATAAGATAGCTGGGTTTTTTTGATGACTTATTGTTAATTATGTATTATTAATTGTGTTCTTATGCTAGCCCCTGGGGTTACTATAGGATAAGGTGGCAGTTTCTCAGTTTATCTTTGTTGGATGAGTGCTTCTTAGATGTGTCCCCCCTTGCTTTCTGTTTCTTCTCTATTGTTCTGGCCTGAGTGGCCTGTGTTTCTGAAGACCAATTACCCTTCAGGTCTAGTACTGTGTCCCTGTTAGGATTTTGGTTGTCTGTGTGACCTCTGACATTTTGGGTGCTTGTGTTACATCTGGGATTCTGCAGTTCTAGAAAGTGCCTTGGCCTCTGGGTTTCTGGCTATTGGTGTGGCCTCTGGAGTTCCAGGTACCTGGGTTTCCTAGTAATGATATGGATTCCACTTGAATGTAACTTTTGTGGTGGTGGGCTGATATATTAAAAAAAACCCTACACACACACACACACACACACACACACACACACACACACACATATGAGTTAGTTTATATATTGAGTTAGTTTAAAACAAAATGAGCAAAGCCCAACTAGACACACAACATGCTACCAAATAAAATTCATAAAACTAGAAAAAGATTACTCTTTATTCTTTGCATTTTGGCCAGTATATATCTATACACTCCTCAAACATTACAGACAATAACTATTATTCTTATTTACCTTTCAGAACTTAGTAAGACCTTATTTCTGAACACAGCACCTACTTGAGACAAAGAATTTAGAAAGTCAAGCTATGACTTTGAAGTTTCATCCTTGTTGGTTAGCTTTCTTCTGGGATGAAAAGTAATCATCAATATTACTCAGCTGTAAATCCTATGAGATATAATAATGATTGTACTGGTGAGATATGCCCACTGATACAGTAGTGTCAATAAAGTTATGAGAGAACCATTAGATTTATGATTTAAATCTGCTCCTGAAAGACAAAGCATACCTAGCCCAGGAATATGTGTCAAGATCCCATTACTAAATAGGTTATGTGCTCTAGTGGGAAACCCAATATAGTTATTCTGATAAATGGACATAGTATTAAACTGTATCCTATTAACTTATTGTTATAACTATAAATTCATGTGTTTCTCAGCTCTCATCAGAAAAGTTATTTCTTGTAGTAGGTGTTAATTAACACAACAACCCACAATTGGTGAACATTCACACAAGAATAAGACTTTAAATTCTGAGCTCTGAATTGGAATTCTCTATCATAGTCTTCACCTCAATATTTAGGGATTATTATGGAAGAGGAGACAGAAAGATCAGATCATAAAAGTCAGAGGTGGTGGTTGACTAAAGGAAACTGATTTTAAAGCACAGCATGACATTTGCACAAATGCATTCAGTGTTTGTATCAGCATGGACAAGAAAACTCAAGGCATACAAAATCACAACAGGGATAAATTAGACCTCTAGCTAAAGAGCTTTTGTTAGCTGCTAGTAGAGGCAAGGATAGGTTAGTATTCTTTCAGAATGTTATCTCAGATAAGTTTAACACTCTCCAGGGCAATTTTCACAACTGAGAATATTTGGTCAACACAAGTCAACTCTGAATTTAGAAAAAAAATGAATAGAAAAATATGAAATTAGGTATGCAGGGATATTTGAAGATTTTCACTCATGGTATAAATATAATCATAATACATCATAAAAATTTTCAGAAAAATAGTAAAATATCTACAATACATGTAAAAGAGCAAAAATAAAAATAAGTTAGAAAGTGTAAGGGTCTGTGATTTACCAAACAATGATACCCAAAACAAATATTATGTAAAATCAAAGAGCATTCATTCTGCAGAAACCAGCATGCAGGGGTCTACCTTTCATCAGGATGAAGGCTGATCTATGTGCTTTGCAGGGTCAAATTAAAACCTATTATGTTAGGAATGGGTGACTTTTACCTTTCTTTTCCTTCATTGGCAGGCTCTCTGTCGAGGAGTATGGTGCCTTTGACATTGGTTAAGGTTCTGGGAAATTTGTGTGGCTGCTGCTGATTAACTACACTTGGTTCAAGCTAGGTGATAGGGCAGTCCCTGACAGTTCCTGATTGGCTGCTTGTGGGGGTGTTTTTTCATGGAATTGACTTGTTTTGGACTTTTCAAGTTCTGGGAAACAGAAACTTATGCCTAGTCTCCCAAACTAGCAGTTTGCAGCCTGCCACGTAGTTTTCCTGACTCTGGCTAACGCAGTCCTCTCAAAAGGAGATATCTTGAATGATTAGATAATTCTGTTCTTTGGTGTCAAAAGCTGTTAAACAAAACCTCAGGTTCTATTTTGTTGTTTGTTTGTTTGTTTGTTTTTAATGGTTGCTCTGATGACAGATTCTACTGACTGTCTATTAAATTTCACTACAATTTTTCTGCAAATAGTTTTGTAAATTCTAAGACTAGGAAACATTTTAATGGAAATAATGACAGAAATTAATATATTAATTAATTTTGCAAAAATATAATAGATAATATTAAAAATTTATCTTACTGAGGAAGAAGAATTGTAAAAGTAACTTTTATTTGCCAGATGTAATGGTTGTCTGTGAGGTTTATTGCTGAATAAGCTCATGTTTCTAGTTCTTTCTGATCTATGACTATCTGGTTCAACTCATCTATTCTGGCTCAAACTCCTCTCTGAGCTCACTGATTCAAACTGGCGTCTTTTGGCTTCTGATTCAATTATTCTGCTTGGCCTCAAATTAACTCCGGAAATCTGTTCTAATCTTCTGGCTCCTTTTCATTATCTGTTTTGTTCTTTCTTCACCTACAACCTGACTCTGTAAGACTGTCCCAGTAAGACTACCTCCAACTCATCTATTTGCACTGCTCTCTTAAATACCTTCTCTTTTCTGCACTTTTATTGTGAGAGTTGGGCATATCCTATCCTGATTAATTCTCTCAAATATTTCTCTTATTCATCACATTGTCTGACTCTCAATTAGAGATCACTTTTAAACATGGTTGCTTCCTTCTGAAAACTAATCTTACCTACATTATTTGGGAATAAAAGTTGTAGTAAGCATGTGCCTGCATTCCAGTCAGAGGAACTAAAGGTGTGGTGTATCTGCATTCCAGGCAACTATTCAGGCAATGATGGTTTATAGTGTGGTCCCTTGTCAGAACAGCCATTTTGCTGGATTAAAAGTTCTCTACAAGACCTGACACTAATTTTAATTCACAGTGATATCAATCCTGGACTAATTCTTATTAATACATAGTTTGTCCACTACATCACATTGTATATGCTCAGAAGTTGTGAATTTGTGCCAGAATATTGTTCTTTCTTTTCATGTTGTATTTCTATGAAAATAGTATGCAAATAATATACTATGACATTTTTGTTCTGTGGCAAATCAATCAAAATAATACTTTAAGAAAGTATATAAGTTGACTAATATGATAGCCAAATGTTTTCTAAAATATACATATTTAAAAATTATCATGGTAGTTTTGAGCTTTTCCTATATATAACATTAATTGACATCAACTATTTTGAAGTTGCTGGCCTACTTCATTGCGTATCCCAGGTCCTACATTGACATCTTTACTCAGTAGAGTTATAAATGAATACTGTTTGTCCCCAGTCCCACTGCTTTCTATGTGGAGGTATGGTCATATATGGTATAGCAAACATTACACCAAGAGCCACAAAGCACTGCATTTGCTGTAAGATGTCAATAATGGCTATTCATTGAGAGTATGATGTCATTTGATGTATTACTTTTAGTTGCTCAAGTACTAAGCTTGCTAAGTTATGGGAGAAAAGAAATGACCTTTTAAGAAGGAGAAATAGTAGATACAAAGGCCTTGAATAAGAAGAGAGAACAATGTATGTATACAGGTGAAGGCAATAAACATTGAAGGCAATAAACAGAAGGATATCAGCAAGATAATACTATTGAGAAACTTCCTTAGGTGTTGAAGAGTCTATGACAAGTTAAGAAAACTAGTCTGGCAAGGAAGAGAAGATTAAACAGAATTATTATTGTACCTCAAGGTATCAAAAGCCCCTTAATTTGGTATTGGCTTTGATGTATCATATGTCCTTTTGGAGTTTAGAACTAGAAAGAGAGTAGCTGGGCATAATTTTAATACAAATGATAACAGACTTTCTGAGAATAATGTATGTCTCAATAAAGGAACCATCTCCACAACATACTTGATGCCATGGGACTTACTTAAGCGGAGATGGATGACTACTTCTTACAATAATGTACCAGGCATTCCATCACCAAGATAAAGGTTGGACTGAATGACCCTTCTATGTCTTAGAGGCAGGTTGCAATTATGTGCTCTTTGTATTGTTATCCTCTTTACTGTGCTGTAAAACACAGATAGTAAAAGCTTGATGTATTTTTAAACTGACCTCCCCTGTTGCAATTTTCTGATATCAGGATACTAGCTGCTGTGGTGTAGTTGATGAGTCAAATATTTGTAGAGATAAAAGTCTTGAATGTGATTATTTTAGGGTGAGTTACATAGAAGTTTCCAAAGCATAAGTGACATTTTAGTGGTATGACTGATATAGAAGAAAGTATCTACTGTTCTGTGAACTAAGTCAGATTCACTATCCAGTGTGGCGTGATACACAAGAGAAAGATTCTTAGAGAAGCATGTGGCTTCACATTTATTACCCTGGCTTATGTACATTCCAAATGGCTTCATTCAATATTGTACATTTTTAAATACTTGTTCACAGAAAGGCCTATCATTGTATTTATATCCCATCCTATGAGAGTGAACCCGTACCTAATACAGATGTGTTTGCCAAGAATTCAAGACTAAATAGTTCATGGACCTAGAGAAAAACTAAATACTACTATTCTGCTCAAATATGTAGCAATAAAACAACACTAATATTATTCTACTATACTCATAGATCAGAATCACAATCAATCATCATCAGTAAAGGTTACTCCTGTGGGAAATGAGAACTAATAAAGATATCTACAAAGAGACAATATGCTGATAGTGAAAGAATATAGAACACTGAGTTCTAATGGGATGTCTTTATCAATGCCCTCCTTTCAGGACTCAGGGGGCTGTGAGAAGAAGGAAAAATGATTGTAAGAAGTAGTGCACATTTCAGCAAACCTCATCCCCTTTGGGTCCTGGGAGCTTCTTACTTCCCTGGCATCTGGTACTTGCTGGTGGCTATCCCCAGTTCCCCATTCCCCATTGCTATACACCTCTGTTCAACTTCCTGACCTTCTGTATATCATCCCCATCTCCTCCCATACATGATCCTGTTCCCTTCTATCCCCCTTCCACTCCTTTCTTCCTCCAAAGTCCCTCCCACACTCTATCTCCCATTGAGTATTTTGTTCCCCCTTCTAAGAAGGAATGAAGTATCCACATTTTGGTATTCCTTCTTCTTCAGCTTCATATGGTCTGTGAATTGTATCTTGGGTATTCCAAGCTTTTGGACTAATGTACACATATCAGAGAGTGCATACAATGTGTGTTCTTTTGTGACCAGGTTTCCTCACTCAGGATAATATTTTCTAGTTACATCCATTTGCCTAAGAATTTCATAAAGTCATTGTTTTTAATAGCTGAGTAGTAATCTTTTGTATAAATGTACCACATTTTCTGTATCCATTCCTCTGTTGAAGGACATCTGATCCTTTCCAGCTTCTGGGTATTATAAATATAGCTGCTATAGACATAGTGGAGTATGTGTCCTTTTTATATGTTGGAGCATCTTTTGGATGCCCAACAAAGGGGAGGGAAAACCTGTAGAGACCATATCCAGAGGTTACAGAAGGCCCCCGGTTGGGGATGGAACCACCCACTCATCTCCAAATTTTTAATCCATAATGGCTCCTGTCTAAAGGAAATTTGGGGACAAAGTGTGGAGCAGAGACTGAAGGAAAGGCCACCCAGAGACTGCCCCACCTAGGGATCCATCACATATACAGACACCAAACCCAGACACTATTGCAGATACCAAGAAGTGCTTACTGAAAGGAGCCTGATATAGCTGTCTCCTAAAAGGCTCTGCCAGGGTCTGACAAATACAGAGGCATGCTCACAGTCAACCATTGGACTGAGCATGGGGACCCCAATGGAAGAGTTAGAGAAAGGACTGAAGGAGTTGAAGGGGTTTGTAACCTCATAGAAAGAACAACAATATCAAACAACCAGAACCCTCAGAGCTCCCAGGGACTAAACCACTAACCAAAGAGTTCACATGGACAGTCCCATGACTCCAGCCACATATGTAGCAGAGGATGGCATTGTTTGGCATCAATGGGAGAAGAGACCCTTGTTCCAGTGAAGGCTTGATTTCCCAGTGTAAGGGAATGCCAGGGTGGTCAGGTGGGAGTGGGTGGGTGGGTGGGGGAGCACCCTCATAGAAGCAGGGGTAGAGGGGATGGGACAGGGGGTTTCTGAAGGGGAAACATGGAATGGGAATAACATTTGAAATGTAAATAAATAAAATATCCATTAAAAAAAAGAACTAGGGGGGATGGAAGAAACCAAAGAAACTATTTCTTCCAGGCACAACAGGATTGATGCACATATGAACTTACAGTGAATGTGGAAGAATGCACAACACAGGATTAAGGAAGATAGGGTCTCAGTGCTACGAGCAAACACTCCCATCCCTAACCAAGGTAGTATTTCCAATTGACAAGCATTTGTAAAGGAAAACTTACTTTCTCAATGTATGTAGTCTCATTGGATATATTAGCCACCCTTAAAAGTAGGTCCATGCTCAGCTGTAGATGTCTAACAAAAAGTGAACTCAGTGGTGTTTCTGTAGAATGTTGGCTCATATTGCTTTGTTTGGGGATTATTTTTTTTTATCTTACTGGTTTTATGCTTGGATATTATGGTTTCCAACTTAGTGATTTTTATGGACTTTTTTGGTGGTTTTGTTTCTTGTGTATTTTCCTTTTGTATTCTTCATTCTTTGTTAGGGTGTGTTTTTAAAATTTATTTATCTATTTATGTTTTTATACTCCAGATTTTATTCCCCCCATTGACCTTCTGACAGTTCCACATCCCATACCTTCTACCCACCCCTATCTCCCTCATAGAAGCAGGGGTAAAGGGGATGGGACAGGGGGTTTCTGAAGGGGAAACATGGAATGGGAATAACATTTGAAATGTAAATAAATAAAATATCCATTAAAAAAAAGAACTAGGGGGGATGGAAGAAACCAAAGAAAGGAAGTCCCCACCCCCACCCCACCTGACCTCTAAATACCCTGAGGCCTCCAGTCTCTTGAGGGTTGGGTGCATCATCTCTGATTGAACCCAGACCAGGCAGTCCTCTGCTGTATATGTGTTGGGGACCTCATATCAGCTGGTGTATGCTGCCTTGTTGGTGGTCCAGTGTTTGAGAGATCTCAGAGGTCCAGGTTAATTGAGACTGTTGGTCCTCCTACAGGATGGCCCTCTTTCTCAGCTTTTCAGCCTTTACTTTATTCAACCACAGGGGTCATCAGCTTCTGTCCATTGGTTAGGTACAGATATCTACATCTGATTCTTTCAGCTGCTTTTTGGGTCTATCAGAGGGCGGTCATGCTATGTTCCTTTTTGTGAGTGCTCCATAACCTCAGTAATAGTGTCAGGCCTCGGGACCTCCCCTTGCGTTGGATCCCACTTTGGGCCTGTCACTGGACCTTCTTTTCCTCAGGTTCCTCTCCATTTTCAGCCCTGTAATTCTTTCAGACAGGAACAATTATGGGTCAGATATTGACTGCAATCCCACCAGCAATGGAGGAGTGTTCCTCTTTCTCCACATCCTTGCCAACATGTGTTGTCACCTGAGGTTTTGATCTTATCCATTCTGATTGGTGTAATGTGGAATCTCAGGGTCGTTTTGACTTGCGTTTTCCTGACCACTAAGGACTTTAAACATTTCTTTAGGTGCTCCTCAGCCATTGGAGATTCCTCTGTTGTGAATTCTCACTTTAACTCTATACCCCATGGTTTTCTTTTCTTTTTTTCTTTTTTTAATTGGGTTGTTTGGTTTTTTGGTGGTTAGCTTCTTGAGTTCTTTATATATTTTGTATGTTATCCCTCTATGTGATACGGGGTTAGTGAAGATTTTTCCCAATCTGTAGGTTGCCGATTTGTCTTATTGACTATGTCCTTTGCCTTACAGAAGCTTTCCAGTTTCATGAGGTTCCATTTATCAATTCTTGGTCTTAGACCATGAGCCATGGGAGTTCTGTTTAGGAAATTTCCCCCTTTTCCAATGAGTTCAAGTCTCTTTCCCACTTTCTCTTCTATTAGATTCAGTGTATCTGGTTTTATGTTGAGGTTCTTGATCCCCTTGGATTTGAGTTTTGTGCAAGGTGACAAATATGGGTATATTTTCATTTTTCTACATACAGACAGTCAGTTAGACCAGCACCATTTATTGAAGATGCTTTCTGTTTTCCATTGTATTTTTTTGCATCTTTGTCGAAGATCAAGTGTCCTTTAGTGTGTGGTTTTATTTCTGGATCTTCAATTCTATTCCATTCATCAACCTATCTGTTTCTGTATCAATACCGAGCAATTTTTATCACTATTGCTCTGTTGTAAAACTTGAGGTCAGGGATGGTGTTAATGTGTTTTAATTTATCTACTTGTTTTCTAAACAGAGAGAGAAAGAAGGTTTGTATGGGTAAAGAGGTGAGAGGAGATGGGAGAGGCAACACTGTGATCAGAATGTATTACATTAAGATGTATTTTAAAAGATAAAAATATGTTGTGCTTTTTCAAATTTTCAAACCATTTTGTATCCAGAAATAAAGTAAAATGTGCTATGCCCCATGGTCGCTTTTGCAAAGCCTATGCATTCCTGTCTTTCTCCCTCTGTCCACCTTCACAGACTTCTTCAGCTATGATCTGTTTAGTCCAAACTCATACTTACCATTGCAGATTATAGAAAATCTTAAAAATCCTAACATTTCAGCTTTGTCCAAATTATTGAGAGTCATACTTGCCTGAGAATAGAGGAAAAGGCAGTTAGGGTAGCTGTGAGGAGCTTCTCAAGCTGTGTCATTTGATGTTGTTTCTTCCTTTCATTGGTGTTGAACCCAAGGAAATCTCTTAGTACATGTTCAGCACATTAAAATCAATCATAAATTATGTGTCCTAAGACGGCTCCTTTAACAATTCTCTTAATTTTCAAAAATATCTTGTTGGTATGTATCAAACATTTAATACCCATATCCATTTTCTAATTATTACATATTTTGTGCATGTGATAGGACTCGGTTGGTGTTTTCATAATAAATATGTTAGGTGATAAATATTATGATGTAAAAATCAGGACATTTATTCTTCATTAAATACATATGTCAAAAATATTGTTTTTAAAATGAAAATTTAAATTATTTTCTAAGCAATAAATATTTTAACATTAAAAACAATCTCATTGGGTAACAAATAAATGAAGTTTTCAAAAATTTATGTCAAATGACATACCGAAATATATTATATTGAAGTCTGTAAAAAATTTAAACCTTAGCTTATATGAAGCTAAGTATAACATATCAAACTACTAACCAATATTAGATTAGGAACTTCAGAGTCTTTATTTTTGCTGTCATGAAAAGCATTAGGAGGGTAATATCACAGAAATATTGTTCTACGTGGCTTCTGTATTGCTGTTATAAAACATTTTACTAAAACCAATTTGGTAAACATGGGTCCTCTTTGTTGTTAACTTGACAACATCTGAAATTAACTAAAATACAAAAATAAAGGGCACACTTGTGAGGGATTATTACTTAATTGGAAGCAGGGAGAACCATTTTTATTCTCAAGCTTTGATGTACATTGACATGCTATTTTAAAATAATTAAAAAGTTACATTTTAAGAATAACAATTTTGTCTTACTTTTAAGGAGTTAAAAGTTGTGGGGCAGTGATCTGTGACAGGCAATCTAGCACCCAGTTGAGCACAGGCCAATGCTCCCGGGAGGTTTTTGGCTCCAGTCATGGTCACGTACCACCGCTCCTCAGCTAGAGGCGTGGCCACACAGCCCCAAGCCATGACCTTGTTAATGAGACACCTAGAGGCTTAGCCACGCTCCTTCCCAGTTAATACATCTGCCTTGACTCTCCCAGAAAGGCGGGAGGCACAATTCCATTCATGCCACTCTGCATGATAAAAGTAAATATATTAGAATTATGAACTGTCTTTTCATTTGGACCTGACGTGGAAAGCAAGGGATCTGACCCTCCATTAAGGAGCCACCTCTCGCCGAGGGCTTCTCAGTGCTCCCAGACTGTACCCATTCACTGAAGACTAAGCAGCTAGCCAAGCATCCTGCAGTGTCTGCGGTGCCCTGGGTGGAGACAGCTGCCACTCATTCCCTGAGAATGGCCCCCTCCCCCACCCACCTGTGGAAGATGCACGGCCACTTCGTGTCTCCTGTCCCACCCAGAGCTGCACGCCCAGGACAGACAGGTGGGTTTTTTTTCCACCGTGCCAGGTTTGTTCAACCAAAAAGTGTCCTGACCTTTATACCATAATTATTATATGTTTAATGAAGATCATTTGAGCTATGAAGTGATAAGCCTTACTCCTGATCTTGAGTTGAGAAAACCACTTTAAATCAGATCATTGAGCTTGGAAATCTCATCTATTCAGGGCCATATCTTCTGAATGAATCATATATAAGGATTTGGAAGACAGATGATTTGGCTTTTTGCCTGTTTGCTCTCACTTTTCTAGCAAGTCCATTTCTTCATAGGCAGTAGAGCCTACTTCCTCCAAATTTCAGCATCTACTGATGACCATCTAATGCAGCCAGTCTCATAGACAGATCACTACTGCATATACTTTCCTTTCATAGCTATACATTGTTGTATTAGCTAGAACTTAGCATGTAAATCATTCTACTAAATGATATAAATAAATAAGCAGGCCATAGATGATAGCTAGATGAAATAAAAATGAAAATAAACTTATATAGATAGATGATAAGTAGGTACATAGATAAATATATGACAGAATGAAATT
This sequence comes from Uromys caudimaculatus, assembly GCA_028551405.1. Taxonomy (NCBI): domain Eukaryota; kingdom Metazoa; phylum Chordata; class Mammalia; order Rodentia; family Muridae; genus Uromys; species Uromys caudimaculatus. The sequence goes on along the minus strand of CM052700.1, from coordinate 113,644,435 downwards.
AATTCTATAAGTTCTGCTACTCTAGAAAACTCTCATGCGGAAAGAGCTTATTTGACTTTGCCTTCCAGATATACTAGGCCATCACTGAGAAAAATCAGGGCAAGAGCAGAAGCAGGAGCTGGAAGTAGGAATTGAGGCAGAGTCATGTTGGAAAACCACCTACTAGCTTGCTCTCAGGCTCACATCAAGTCAAACCTGTACTATCCATACAGTCTTTAATGGATTGGCTTTCCTGGTGTGAAGCTGACTTATCAGGGGTAATTATTTTTAAAAAACAGATGCTCCAACTTCTAACACATTTCAATTGCCAATGGCTTATGGGCTAGGGGTAGAACTTCATGTAAACCCTTCCAGGCCATACTAGGATTTAGTCTGGTTAGAGACTGTATAGGTCTTGTGTCTAATGTCATGCCCATAGTGAATTTGTAAATTTGTATGTGTAGCTTCTCCATTGTGTCCATAAGATAGCCTTTTCTTTTCTCTACTGCCTCTGGTTATTATGGTCTTTCAGGCGCCTCTTTCTCCTTTGGAGGAGGGAATGTGATGTAGATGCTCCATGTAGGGCTGTGCATTCTGTAGCCTTTTATTCTCTATATATTGACCAGTTGTTGGTCTCAGGGAATTATCATCTACTGTAAATAGAACTCTGTCTGATAAGATTTGGGATATTAATTCATACATGTGAATAATGATGTCATCAGGAACTGTTTTAATACTATGTACAGTTAAGTGCTGGAGAGATGACCCAACAGTTAAGAGCACTACCTGATCTTATAGAAGATCTACGTTCAATTCCTAGCACCAAGATGATAGTATAAAATCATCTGTAACTCCAGTTCCAGGGTATTTGATGACTCTTTTAATCTCTCTAGGCAATGGGCACATAGTGGTACATGGGTATGCATGTTGATAAATTCCCATACACATAAAACATAAAATAAAAGTAGTATTAGTAGAATAATACTAGTAGGCTTTTTCTTGGGTCCTATGGTATGTCTAACCATAGGTTCTTGGCCTTAAAATGGTTGCACGCTTCATAGAGAGCTGAGACATACCTGCAAAGGGATAGCAGTTTCCAAAACAGGTTGCCAGTCTCCTGCATCAATTAATGATAAAGAAAATACCCCCATCGACATGGCTACAGGCTAATGTAAAGTAGGCAATTCCTCAGTTGAGACCTCACATAACTCTGGGTTGTGTCATGTTGACAGCTGAAGATAACTAAGAGCAATACCAACTGCTCATAACAAATTTTACATTGTATATATTT
>CM052700.1:113630665-113640665 GCA_028551405.1 Uromys caudimaculatus | reverse complement strand
TGAAATAGCTACTAACTGGAAAATTACACCTGTCTGTAATGTCATGATTTTAGCATAATCTTTCTATTTTATTATTATTTGATACTATATTTACATTTCCAATGTTTCCCCCTTTCTAGGTCTCCTCTTTGGAAACTACCTATCCACTCCCCCTCCGCTCTATGAGGGAATTCCACCTTCCACACACCCGCCCACCCACTCCCATATTCCTACCTTGACATTCCCCTTTAGTGGGGGCTCTCCTCCCCTTGATGGCCAACAAGGTCCTCCTCTGCCACATATGTGGTCCAAACCATGGGTCCCTTGATGTGTATTTTTTGGTTGGTGGTCCAGTCTCCTGGAGGACCGGGAGGGTCAGGCCAGTTGACACTGTTGTTCCCTCCATGGGGCTGCAGACTCCCTCAGCTCCTTCAGTCCCTTCTCCAACTCCTCCAACTGGGACCTCCTCTCAGTCCAGCAGTTACTGTAAAGTGAAACTTGGGTATTCCGAACTTTTGGGCTAATATCTACTTATCAGTGAATACATACCATGTTCATTCTTTTGTGACTGAGTTTCCTCACTCAAGAATTGCAAGCTGGTACAACCACTCTGGAAATCAGTTTTGCGGACCCTCAGAAAAATGGACATAATACTACCTGAGGACCCAACTATACCACTCCTGGGCATATACCCAGAAGATGCTCCAACATGTAATAAGGACACAAGCTTCACTATGTTCATAGCAGCCATATTTATAATAGCCAGAAGCTGGAAACAACACAGATGTCCCTCATCAGAGGAATGGATACAGAAAATATGGTACATTTACACAATGGAGTACTACTCAGCTATTAAAAACAATGATGTAATGAAATTTGCAGGCAAATGGATGGAGCATAATTTTTTTTTTTTTAAGAGTGTTTCTAATTTTTATTTCATCTTATGATGTCAAGGCTATTTTCACACACCAACATGTCATTCACAGACCTATCTTTCCATTTAAGTCACATTTGCTCTGCAATCTGTGTTGCTGGTCAATATAATTGAGATTTAGCATGGTGGTTTACATGAACAGGAATAGAGTTCAGGATATGTAGAGGTCCTCTTGCCTTGTGTCTTGATAGCCTTGTTCAATTCAAATCTGCAGCAGTTATGTATTCATGCCTGTCCTATCTTTATATTTTTATTTGTCATTGATCTCAACTTAGTAGACTCTTTTGCTATGAGATTGAACCTCTGTATTTCTCCTTCATTTTCTCAGATGCCCTTCTAATGGGTGTTCCCTCTGCATATCCACGGAAGAATCTTACCTGCACCTATGTGGAATATGATCATGCCCCACTCACTGCCACATGTGGCATTCTTACTATGAATTGTCTTTGTTTTTTTCAAAGCGTTGCAGAACACAGTTTCACTCTCTGCAGGACATGGTCTTACAGTTTTAGTGTACAATATGTCATTTGCTGAAACAACTCTTACGAATATTTGTTTATTCTCATGATTACTGTGTCACAGGATTTGAGAGTTAATAATGGCAAATAATGGCAGATAATAATGGCAAAGAGATTTTAAGGATCATCCTCAGATAAATAAATTTCAGCTTTCTGACATTAAGTACATGCTTTAGATTCAAATTTTGAAGAAGACAGTAGTTGTGTTAGTCTCTTAAATCTCAGATCTGCTCTTATATCTAAGGGTTCCCTGACATCCTAATCACACTCAGTCAATATCTCCAGAAATATTTACTTATTTATATGAATATAGTGTAGCACATATAATTGCCCATATTCTCAAAGGAAGCCAGACTCCTGTGTGAAATTAGTTATGCTATGGTATTCATTTTACTTCAGCAAAAATTCATAAAATTAATAATTTCTTTTATTTCAGAGGTGATTCCATCCTTATGGTTTTCAATGATGTTGATAAAATTAGACACAGTTTCAAATCAAACCTTGAGTTGACTCATTAAAGTAAATTGATACTGGAATAATTAGTTTTCTCATATCCTATCATATATTGTAATTTCTTTCTTGAAAAATATTCTTTATTTACTTGTATTTATCTTACTACCAGAGTCGTATGAACATGTGTGCCTGCTGGTCTGTATATTGCTGAAGCTTTCAAACTTTGAGAGCTTTCATTTTGATACCAGAGAATATATAATGAACTTTGTAGATAACAGAAAATGATGATGTATATCATGTGAAAATTAATGTTTTTCTTCACCAATTTCAACGTTTATGATTTTAAAAATATGTAAATATTTTTGGACATTTATGTATGTGTGTATGCACATGTGTGAACAAGTGATAATAGCTTTCTGCTTAGTCTGTAAGACAGAGTTCTAACTGGAATTGATTTTTGCCTTCTATCATATCCAGCAATATAGCTAAAGCTGGTCTTCAGGCAAGATAGGAAGGGTCTGCTCAGTCTTCTTGTCAGACTCACATTTTCTGGTTCTTTGATTATAGGATTATTAACTTGAAAAATACTATTGTACCAAGTCTTTAATATTTCCCCCCAATTTTTTACTTGTTTTTCTTTAGTTTTGGTAAGATATACTTAGTACATTTGTCTGTAGAAAGTAAATAATAAGCTAAGTAGTTTACATGTATGCCAGTCAAAACAAAACTGTTACTGTAACAAAGATCAGGAGTCCAACTCTGGTTTTCTATATTTATTGTAGTTTTTTGGGTTATTTCTTCATTATTGAAATGCTTGAGTTCTTAATTTTGAGAATTATGTCATTGCCAAATACATAATTCTACCTCAACATTTTATTAAATTATTACTTTGCTTTTTAAAATGTGTACATTCACATGCAGTTTGTCCACATGCCCTTGCCACATTCCTTGTCCACATTCCCCCAAACAGCTTTATTTGGAAATGTTCATTGCAGTGAGTCACTGGTCTGTTTGAGGACTCTGGCTTCTGCCACACTATCATGATTGGATCCTCCCCAGAACTCTTCTTGCATATTGTTTGTTTGTACATTGATTGGTTAGATGTTAAGAGTGGGTTTATGTTTCCTCACCCAGACTATTATAAAGCATTCTTTCATATACTCTAGCCACATTTCACGTATTCTTCCTGTTCCCATTTCTTTTCCTCTCTTTCTTGCATCTTCATCGACTTTTTAAACTTCTTAATTACAACATTCTACATCTTTATCCATCTCTAAAAATCTGTGGATCATTAACAGCGTACTGACCTCTCCCTCCCAGCTATGTAACTCACTTAGATTTTTTTCTTTTGAAGGTTAATTGAATACTTAATCCTTAACATTAAATTTTCTATGACTTACAACATTCCTAACTTTATTAATTTGGCATTTAATTAACTCCATACTATTTTTGGCCACTGATCCTCCAGTAGATACTGAAGTCATAGAGTCTGTTACTATGAATTAGCTAGGTTTACAATACATAGTGATAATAGAAAATAGCTACAGTTGCTCTTCTAGTTAATATCCTACTGCAGATTATTGTATAGCTTTCACCAGGAAGGGGAAGTTCCTGCTCCAAAGAGTTGTTTTTTATTTGTTATTTTATTTATTTACATTTCAAAAGTTATCCCCCTTCCCTATTTTCCCTCCTTAATTTCCCTATCCCATCCCCCTCACCTGTGCTACTATGAGGGTGCTACCCCACCAACCCCATCCACTTCCACCTCACTGCACTAGCAATTCACTATGCTGGAGCATTTAGCTTCCAAAGGACCAAGGGCTTCCCCTCCCATTGATGCCTGATAAGACAATCCTCTGATACAGATGCAGCTGGAGTCATGGGTGCCTCCATGTGTACTCTTTGCTTGGTGGATTAGTCCCTGGGAACTCTGGGGGGGGGGGGTCTGGTTGGTGGATTTTGTTGTTCTTCTTCTGGGGTTTCAAACTCCTTCAGTTTCTTCATTCGTTCCAAACATTTCCATTCGGTTCTCCATGCTCAGTCCAATGGTTGGCTGTGAACATCTGATTCTGTACTGGTCAGACTCTGGCAGTCTCTTAGGGGATCAGGCTCCTGTCAGCAAGTGCTTCTTAGCATCAGCAATAGTGTCTGGTTTTGGTGTTTGCAGACGGGATAGATCCCTAGGTGAGGCAGTCTCTGGATGTCCTCCTTTTCTTCAATCTTTGCTCTACTCTTTGTCCCTGCATTTCCTTTAGGCAAGAGCAATTCTTGGTTAATGTGTTTGAGATGGGTGGGTGGCCACATCCCTCAACCAGTGGCTGTGCCTAACCCCTGGATATGGTCTCTACAGGTTCTCTCTCCCTTTTGTTGGGCATTTCAGCTAATGTCATCCTCATTGGGTTCTGGGAGTCTCTTGCTTTCCTGGCATCTGGGACTTTCTGGTGGCTAGCCCCAGATCCCCATCCCCCTCTGCTACCCACCTCAGTTCAATTTTCTGACCCTCTGTACTTCTTTACCCTGTCTCCTCCTCCCATGCCTGATTCTGGCCCTCTTTTTTCCTCCCGCTTCTCTCTCCCTCCCAAGTTCCTCCTACCATCTATGTAGGACTGAAGCTTCCATACTTGGTCTTCCTTCTTGAGCTTTACATAATCTGTGGGTTGCATCATGGGTATTCTGAGCTTTTTGCCTAATATCCACATATCAGTGAGTTCATATCATGTGCGTTCTTTTCTGACTGGGTTACCTCTCTTAAGATGATATTTTCTAGTTCCATCCATTTGCCTAAGAATTTCATGAAGTCATTGTTTTTAATAGCTGATTAGTACTCTATTGTGTAAGTGTACATTTTCTGTATCCATTCCTCTGTTGAAGGACATCTGGGTTGTTTCCAGCTTCTGGCTATTATAAATAAGGCTGCTATGAATGTAGTGGAGCAGTTGTCCTTATTATATGCTGGAGCATCTTTTGTGTATATGCCCAGGAGGATTCAGGTGACAGCAGACGCTGGTGAGAATGTGGAGAAAGCCAAATAGTTACTTTCTAATGGAGGCACTCAATACTACTATACCCAACTCCTACTTGCATACTGCAAGTATTTCATTTGAAATACTACAATTTATATTAAGTAAACAACAAAAATGGTACTAATTATGCAAACCCAAGCACAGTTACCTAAAAGGCAAAAGAAGCTAAGGCTTGGTCTTGTTCTGTCCTCTTAGTGATTCATTGGATTGCCCAAACTTTCCACATTTTTACACTTTATTTTACAATTATATGTTTTATTTATTTTTTTAATTTCCAGCATTTTGGATATGTTTTTCATTAGTACATTGACCTCTTTTTAATTACTCTTTCATATCTTTCATTATTTTTGTTATATTATTCAGCTCCTTGTTATTGTCTTTGAACACCCGATCATTCTTCCGAGTTCCCTTTCTCTAGGATTTCATCTAACACACTTTTACTATGCAGTAGGCTTTACAATTTTTTGGAGGAGGCTGAAGGAAACTAGTACCTGTACAATATAAGTGGGACTTTCAGAATATCATGGCAGTGGATATCTTCCACCAAATTTTAGGGTCCGTTAAGCATCTGATATGATTATGGCATATTCATGAAGACTTAATACCAGATAACAGAATGAAGAATCAAAACAGAAAAAGTTGAGATCATTATCTTTAACCTGCCATTACACTTAAAAAACTTGACTGGCACTGTAGGCATTATTAACTTGTCTCCCCCTCATAAGTTTCTTAAACCTACAATACAGGTGGATATTAGGGGTGATATTGTACATGATACCTACAGGGTATTTTGAAGGAGTCATCTAACAGGAGCTTTGGAAGCAAGTTTTCTTTGGGACACAAAACATTCTGAATCACTTTTCTAGAAGACCTGCCTCCCTCACATATTAAAACTCTTTTTAGATTTACAGCTCTGAGCTTTGGTTATTGGTGAATGAAATCAAGGTGATCTAGTTGCTTACACCAACCCATGAGAATTTTTTCATTTCTTGGAATGAGCAATACTTCTCTGTCCCTACACTTCAATTATGGTAGCAATGACTTAACTTTGGCAAGCAAGACTTTAAAAATCTTTAAACAATATAGAAAATACACTGAAAGAAAATTAGTTTAGAGTATGTGTGGAGGGTGGCAGAGAAGAGCTTATCAAGAGAGTTTATCTGTATGAACAAATTTCTGTCTGTCCCTGAAGAATTGAGACTTTTCCCTTCCTCTGAAGATCTTCCATGTATCTCTCTCACTGTCCCTAAAGAAATGGTCAATCAGTCCTTCTGTTCACACCATGATCCATCCATCCACATGGCTAGCAGAGGCCAGTCAGCAGGTAGAACAAAGAGCCAGAATATGAACCACTCAGCCAGCCATTCTCTTCTGCCCATGAAAGAACACTTCCACTCTTGTCCCAGTCACCCCCACTGTAACAAAGTCTGTGGCTGCGCACTGAAGCATCTCAAATAGTGAGAAGCACTTAGTATTATATCCAAGCAGAAGGCTTTCCTCAATGGATAGTTTCATAGTGAACCTCTTCCCTTGAACCTGGGGCCAGAGGAGAGGGAGAGCTGCCTGGGAAATTTGGGTACTGTCTACTAAGACTGTGTTGTCTACCATCTCATAAGAAATGCCATGGGTCTAAAAACAAATCACCCCAGAAGAAATGAAGTGAGTCTGAGGAGGTAGACAAGAATAATAATTCACAGTTGTCAGCCAGGGAACACCAAGCTTGATGGTTGTACCTTATTCTCATTGTGAGGGGGATCTTCTAGTCAAGAGACAGGCAGAAGCCAAGGTTGTTCTACACCCAGTTGATTAAACCAGAGAGCTAGTCCAGGCACAGGAAATGTGGCATTGATAGAGCTTTTTTGTGTGGGACTACAGCAAGTAGGTTCTCCAGTCACCAAGAACTCTATCCAACAACCTTGTGATGAGGGTCCCTCTACAAGTTTTCTCCTCCTCAATAAGATATCTTCCTAATAAAAAGAATTTTACGTGTCATATTTCTCTTTTTACTTTGTTATTTTACTCTCCAGACCACTCTTTTTTTCTCTTTGTAAAACTGTCCTGCCAGTATAGCTTCTGTTTAAATTATAACTGATGTGGGAATTCTTGACACTGAAGATATTAAGGATATGCTAATCCAAAAAATGTTGTTTGGCCATATTGACAATTCAAGTAAAGTAATTTAAATATAAAATCATTTAATAAAATATTTGTAAGACAATAAATCTGAGCTTCATAATATTTTTTTCTTAAAGTAAGAAATTTTGATTTAAAATATACTCTTCATCACACAAAGAAGCTATGTTCTTGTCATTTTAGAGAAGAGTTGAGTCTGACAGAAACCTATACAGACATTGTTAAAATGACTCTCCTCTTCTAACCTTTCCACACAATTTAGTTACGTTTTCACAATTTGCTATTCTCTGTCTAATTTGGTATATATGCATTAAATTCCCATAATTTTTAGGTCTTTATGACTTTATGAGGACCCCCATGTCGCATAAAACTTACATTATACAAATTTGTATTGTTTTCTCCTGTTGATCTGGTTCACTTCAATTTAATTCTCAAGCTGAGATGTTAAACCATAATGAGATAGTTGGAAACTGTTCCCTAGCCTAGGACATTCACATCTTACATGCACATCAAGAACCTTACACATAATGAGCCTTCTGGAATGCAAAACATGAATTGTGCAGGTTGGCAAGATTATCTTTTCAATATGAGAACAACCCTTAGGTAGGTTGCTGGATATTGTCATTGATAACTAATAAATAGATTTTTTTCGGCAATGAATATTTCCTACAAAACCTGTTTGTCATCTATTTGTGAGGATTCTTAAACTGGAATCTCAAAAAGAATGTTCACTGCTTAGCCTCCAGGTTTGAAAACTATCTTATATTAAAAATCCCTGCAGAGACTAACAATTGTTAATGCCTGGCTCTTACCTCTGGGAATATTATTCTACCACGGAATTGGCAGAAAACCAAAATAACCCGGGCTTTTTTACACTTGACAGTTTAGCTTTCCATCTCTGCCTTTAATCTTATCATCTTTGAAATTATGCTCCAGATATTAGTTTTGATAATTAAATGCTTTTTTAAAAAAGTGAAATTATAATCTAATTACACCACCATTTCTCCCTCCCTCTTTTCCCTTTAATCCCTTCTATGTACTTTGTTCTCATCATTTCATGGTCTCATTTTATTCTCTCTATGTCTCTCTGTCTCTCTCTTTCTCTTTGATTGTGTCACACATACACACACACACACATGAACCCTGAAACACACATTACTGGATATGTAAACACAACTTGTTTTTTTCATATCATGATTCTTTTACATATTTGATTTCAGAGCTGACCATTTGGTACTGGAAAGCCAACTATAATGTTCTTCTCTGGGGAAAGACAATATTTCCTATTCTCAGTATTCCTTAGTTGTCTATAGTTCTTTATCTTGGCTTGAAGGCTTGTGATTATTTCCCATTCCATATTAGCATGTCTGTTGGTGTCATTCTTGTTCATGTCTTGTTTAGGCAGTCATGTGAATGAGATTTCAGGTACAGAGCACTACTCTAATACTCATGTTATGTTTACTGGTGGCTCCTTCCAACTGTGGCTCTGGAGTTCAGAAATCAGATTCACAATTCCAGTTGTTCATTGAACTGATTGAAGACTTTCAATACTTAGTAGTCCTATTAATATGGAGGAGTAGGAGCATTTTTATCTATACTTTTCATTCCTCAAAGACATTAAACATGTATAGATGATCCATTTATTATCATCTTAATTTGGTAATATATGTCTTTTAAAAGATTTGCCCATCTCATTTAATTGTCAATATTTGATTTATATTTTAAATTTTTTATAATTTAATTAATTTAGTGAAAATAGAATCCTTCCACACACTCATATGATATCTTTACACTTAATTAATTGTGGTGATTATAAGCAAGATATTTTGTCTCAGAAATTAAAATCTTTTGGTAATATTACCTTTTCTAACAATCTTCACTAGTTCTTATAATTTTTTTAATAAAAGAATCTTTTTCTACTGTATTTTTCCTACTGCTTGCTTTCAATTGTGTTTCTTTTCTTTATAAACTTTTATACAGTAGAAATTTAAAATATTGATTTGAAGTCTCACTTCTTTCCCAAGTTAAACAGATGTAATGCTATATACTTTCATAGATGGGGTATCTAAACCTCACCCTGTATTATTATTATTATTACTATTATTATTATTATTACTATTATTATTTGATATTTTATTTATATTTCAAATGTTTTCCCCTTTCCAGATATCCCCTTTGAAAACCCCCTATCCCATCCTCCCTCCCCCTGCCTCTATGAGGGTATTTCCCTACCCACCCACCCACTCCCTTCTTCCTTCCCTGGCATTCCCCTATGCTGGGGCATCTAACACCCTCAGGCCCAAAGACCTCTCCTCCCACTGAAGGCCACCAAGGCCTTCCTCTGCCACAAATATGACCAGCACCATGGGTCCCTCCATGTGTATTCTTTGGTTGGTGGTCCAGTCCCCAGGAGCTTTGGTAGGTCTGGCCAGTTGACACTGTTGCTCCCTCCTTGGGGCTGCAAAACCCCTCATCTCCTTCAGTCCCTTCTCCAACTTCTCCATCTGGGACCCCACGCTCAGTCCAACAGTTGCTGTAAATTGAATCATTATTACTGCATATGGCTCCAAGTGCTTCCTATACTCTTCTTCTCAGAAGAAGCACATGAATGTCTCCATGCACAGTTCCCCATGCCAATGCAGTTAAGAATACCAACTTTCCAATGATATCGTATGTACTGCTACATTGTGTAAATATGTCCTACTTGCTCTTTGCATTTTTTAATATATTTGCCTGCACATTTCATGAAGTCATTTTTTTAATAGCTGAGTAGTATTCTATTTTTTAAATGTACCACATTTTCTCTGTTGAGGGACATCTGGTGGAATCAGCATCCCTGACCTCAAGCTGTACTACAGAGCAGTAGTGATAAAAACTGCATGGTATTGGTACAGTGACAGACAGGTAGATCAATGGAATAGAATTGAAGACCCAGAAATGAACCCACACACTTATGGTCA
>CM052700.1:113609014-113630565 GCA_028551405.1 Uromys caudimaculatus | reverse complement strand
CTGGGAAAAGATCTTTACCAATCCTACACCCGATAGAGGGCTAATATCCAATATATACAAAGAACTCAAGAAGTTAGACTCCAGAGAACCAAATAACCCTATCAAAAAATTGGGGAACAGAGCTAAACAGAGAATTCTCAACTGAGGAAACTCGAAAGGCTGAGAAGCATCTAAAGAAATGTTCTACTTCCTTAGTCATCAGGAAAATGCAACTCAAAACAACTCTGAGATTCCACCTCACACTAGTCAGAATGGCTAAGTTCAAAAACTCAGGTGGCAGCAGATGCTGACGAGAATGTGGAAAAAGAGGAACACTCTTTCATTGCTGGTGGGATTGCAAGCTGGTACAACCACTCTGGACATCAGTTTGGCGGACCCTCAGAAAAATGGACATAATACTATCTTAGGACCCACCTATACCACTCTTGGGCATATACCCAAAAGATGTTCCAACATATAATAAGGACACATGCTCCACTATGTTCATAGCAGCCATATTTATAATAGCCAGAAGCTGGAACCTCACTCTGTTTTAAAAAATATGTTACATTAAATTTTCCTGTAACTTACAATATTTTTTTTATTTTTATGCTTTGATGAATCTAGAAAGATATTGTTTAATTTAAAGAATGTTTTGATTTTCTGACTTTATTTTTCTTATTGATATCTAATTTAACTCTGCCATTATAAAGGCATGTATTAATTATTTTGTCACATTTTGAGAATTCTTTTCATTGCTTACAGTATTATTTCTGTGAAGGTTGCATGTGCTCTGGACAATCAATCAAATAGTTTTACTTGCATAAAGAATTATATATTTTTATTTATGACAACTTCTTTGTTAGCATTCACCAAAAATTTAAATCTACAAATATTTCAGTTCTGCTTTATAAATATGATGTAAGTTTTATATCCTGATCGTTTTAATTTTGTTAACTTAACAGAAACTAGGAAAGAGGCAACCTTACAGAATCCTCTCTATCAGATTTACTTGGAGACCAGGATCTGGAGCATTTTGTTATTATTTTTTCCTTTTCTTTTCTTTTTAAGATTATAATTACATCATTTCTTTCTTCCCTTTCATTTCTTATGATACAATTTCCTAATTGTTATTTTTAATATCTTCAAGCTCTTTATCGTTAATTTTTGATGCATGCATTGATGTATTTACATATAAATATATATTGCTAAATATAATTTTCTTGGTTTCAATAATGTACCTTCTATGTAGGTTTATTTTCAGCATTGAGTATTTGGTATTGGATAACTAATTGTTGTACTCTTTGAACGCTCAGCATTTCTTAGTTGCCTTAGTTATTTGTGTAGGATTGAGTTTTCATGAACTTTCCCTTGTCCATTGTCCATTTTTAGCATGTCTATTGTTCTCTGCTCTAGTTTAAGGCAGACATGTTCTATATTGTTAATGGGTATAGCTTCAGATATGGACATACAAGGGCCACAGTGTCTGAGCTAACTCCCTAATCTTCTAGCTCTTAAACCTTTCTACCAGCTCTTCCACAGTGTTCCCTGAGGTATAGGTACTAGAGTTGTTTTGTAGGTATATCCCTTAGAAATGAGCTCTACTACTCTGCCATTTAATTGGTTGTATTTTTTTCTAATGATCTATGTCTGTTGTCAAGAATGGTTTCCTTGATGAATGGTAATGACAACACTTAGTTGTTGGTATAAGACCAAATATCTAGAATATATTTAGGGATTATGTTGACTTGGTAAAGTGGTACAAACAGGTTCTTCAAGATCCATGGCCCTCCCCCCTCCCCCCCGGTGCTCGGGGAGTCTGGACCACCAACCAAAGAATACACATCGAGGGACCTATGATTTGGACCACATATGTGGCAGAGGAGGGCCTCGTTGGCCATTAGGGGGAGGAGAGGCCCTTGGGCCTGAGGGTGTTAGAGGCCCCAGTAAAGGGGAATGTCAAGGTGGGAAGACAGGAATGGGTGGGTGGGTGGGTGGGTGGGAGAATACCCTCATAAAGGCGGGGGAGGGGATAGGGGCTTTCCAAAGTGGAGACCTGGAAAGGGGGAAACATTGGAAATATAAATAAGTATCAAAAAAAAAAAAAAAAGATCCATGGCTTCATTTGCCCTGAGTATTTGGCTAGTTTTCTAGTACTAGCCATGATTTCTCTTTCATAAAGCAGGTCATAAGTGTAGTTACAGAGTATTTAGAGAGTATTTGGTTACCATCAAGGTATGAATTTCACTCTTGCACCTTAGAGTTTAATGCCATGTTGCTTGTTGCGGTTCATAGGTGTGATAGATTGGTATGAATGTATGGTGCTTCCTACCTTTGGAAACTCTGATGGCATCTTCTGATTAGTTTATTCCTGAGTGTGAAGTGCATGGTGTCTTCAGCATTAAAACTTACCTTCCAGCTTTCAGGGACAATCAAGCGAACTAGCAACAGATTATATATTTGGGAAGTCTTTTAGATAACTTTGACTAACATCTCCAAGAGTTCACACATTTAATATTGGGATTTTTGCTATGAGGTGTTTGCTCTTGGTGGAAGCATTGTTGGCCCACAAGATATGATATATAGATCATACACAAACGTTTGTGTTTTTATGGGACTTTTAGTTAAGTAGTTAAGAGCACTATTGGTAATAATCCTTTCCAAAATGGTTTCATGTTATTTTACCCATCTCTTCCCTCTATGTTTTTTCTTTCTCTTTAATAGAAACAACTTTTTCCCCCATTTTCCCATGTATCTTCTTATTCTTATTCTATTGCTCTTTTAGTCAACTACACCTGAACTTTCCTCTTTTATTTTCATGGTCTCATGGTTTCTGCAATTTCTCTAGGATATGTGCTCACATATGAAGATTTGGACTTAGTAACCTCTGATGAGTATAATGTGTGAAGTTTGTCTTTCCAGGTATTAATTACCTTACTCAATATGATCTTTTCCAGTTCTATCCATTTCTCTGCAAAATTTATGATTAATAGTATTCCATAATATATATGTAGCACAATTAATTATCCATTCATATGTTGAAAGGAATTTAATGCTTTTACCTTTCATAGATGTGAATAAAGCAACTGTGAACACATTTGAGCAAGTGCTTCTGGGAAAGGATGTTGAGTACTTTGAGCATATGCCATGGAATGGCACAGCTAGGTTGACTGCTTTGAGCATATGCCACAGAATGGCATAGCTAGGTCAGACGGTAGATTTATTTTTCAGTCTACATACTGATTTCATTACTGTGTACATCATTTTGCAAACATAGCAAATTTTAATAAATGCTTCTGTTAACTCCACATCTCCACTAAATAATTTGTTGTCAGATATTCCATTGAATAAGTCATTTTTAGAATAAGTCATTTGTTTGTTTGGTTTTTTTTTTTTTTGATGCTTTGTGTTTTTGAATTTTTTGTATATTTTATATATTACTCATGCCTTTGGTATATAGCAGGTAAATATTCTTTTTTATTTTGTGAGTCTTCACTTCAACCTATTGTTTCTTTAGCTCTGGTTTTTAGCTTTATGAAACTCCACTTGTCATTTTTTGGCTCTAATTCTTGGCCAAATAGAATTCTATTCAGAACATTCTTTCATATACCTATATTATATAGAGTACTGCCTATATTTTCTTCTGTACACTTCAATGTTTAGGATTCAAGGTTAATTTTTCATTAATTAATTTTGAGTAAATTATTGTGCAAGAGAGCAGATACAGGTCTAATTTCATTTTCCTCTATGTTGACATCTAATTATCCCAGTATCATTTTAAAAAATGCTTTCTTTTCTCTAGTTTAGGTTTTTGGCACCTTTGTCAAATACAAAATGGCTAAAGTCACATTTGCTCATGTTTGTGTCTTTATCATTTTATATAAATTTAGAATATATATATATGTATATATATACATGTATATATATATTCGGGATTTTTTATTAAGTTTCCATTGCAACTACAAATAAAATGTTCATTCTCACAATATTAATTTTACAAAATCATAAGCACAGGATGTGTTTCATATTCTTATGTTTTTCTTCACCCTCTGTTCTGAGGTTTAAAAATTTCATGGGAAATGTTCTTTGCTTCCTTTGTTCGGTTCATTCCTAGATGTTTCATTTTCTTTGGGGCAATTGTGACTAGAAATATATACAAAATCTCTTTCTCTGTGTGCTTGTAGTGAACATGTAAAATTCATTGATTTGTGCATATTGATTCTATAATCTGTCTCATTACTAAATTTGTTAATTATTTCTAGAAATCTTATAATTTTTGAATCTCTAATATATAGTATCCCATTATATGCAAATATGGATAGTTTCACTTCTTTCACTATTTATATTCTTTTAATATCCTTGTCTTGCTGTATTGTTCCTTCAGCATTTTCTTGACTTCAAATTGATGGAAGTGGGTCCAGGTCACTGTGCATGTCATCATCCATAGTCACAAGGTCCACCTGCTAAGTGTCCACTTTATTAAGGGGCCAGATAACATAAATTTTGGTAGTACTCTTATTCCATTTCCTTTGAAATACCATAAGCTTAATAAATAATGTGGAATTGTCTTAGGATTTATACTGTTATAATTAAACACAATTACCAAAGCAACCTTGGAGGAAAAGGGTTTTTTTTGTTTTGTTTTGTTTTGTTTTGTTTTGTTTTTTGTTTTGTTTTGTTTTGTTTTTTTGGCTTAAGCTATTATATTCTAGTCCATTATTAAAGAAAGTCAGGATATAAACTCAAACAGGGAAAGATGCTGGAGGCCAGAGCTGATACAGAGGTCATGGAGGAGTGCTGCTTACTGCTTTGCTCCTCATGGCTGGCTCAGCCTGCTTCCATATTGAACAGCAAAAGTAGCAATCCAGAGATAGCACCACCCACAATTGGCTGTGGCTTCCTCGATCAATCACATAAAATGGGCCTGTAGGGCATTTTCTTAATTGAAGTTTCCTCCTTTTACATGATGTTAGCCTGTATAAACTGACATAAAACTATGTAGCACATACAACAACTAGTTG
Organism: Uromys caudimaculatus; assembly: GCA_028551405.1. NCBI lineage: Eukaryota > Metazoa > Chordata > Mammalia > Rodentia > Muridae > Uromys > Uromys caudimaculatus. Next base: position 113,625,565 of record CM052700.1, on the reverse strand, counting down.
ACTAACTGTCCTTCTTTAGTTTTAAACTCTTTCCGACATCATTCATTAATTTCTCAGAAGACCTGTCTCCACGATTTTCTCCTTCCTCCCTCCTAATCATTATTTTCTAAATGCTTTCTAATCTGTGATAGAAAGCATATATTCTCTGTTATCCTAGCACGACTCAGACACCTGACGTCCTAGAATTCATGTGCTCTGGAATAGGGTTCCCTCAGCCTAATTTAGTCCTAGGCTTTCTCCCCTCGTCTGTGCAAGAATAGCATTATCACTTTCCTCATAGGATAAGGATTGCCATTGCTTTGCCTAAATCTTTAGTGACTCCTGTTCTGTCTAAAAATACCGCGAATATTTGTACATCATCTTCACGTTCTGCTTTTCAGGATAACAATCCAAGGTATGGTTTCTGGAGGACTTTATGCCTTTGCTCGAGTGGCAGTCCTTTCAATCTTTTTCAGTTTACCACCACCGATCAAAACTGTCCACCACTTATTGTATACGTATCCTGCCTCCTGTGTACTCACTGAGAGCTCCTTGAAACAGGACGTATGATAGGGCTAAAAAGGCTTGATGCGTGTGGATACAAGGAATTCTGTGCTATCACTCTAACACACACTTGACCTTTAGCAATACATTTTAAAATAGTGAATGATTAGCTAAATTCTTAACAACTGATAAGATATCTTTTGTACCATGCCTTGTTCTACATGATACGTATCTTCACAGCCTAACATTCCTTAAAGGTGGCAGTGGCTCATTACTATCTTACTTATTCTGAATGATTTTTTTCTGCTATCTACAGCATAAAAAAGGACCCATACCTGACTTTTGAAATTATCTCACTTCCAGCTTCTAAAAATCACCAAGCTCTGATATTTGTTCATTTTTATCCCACTGAACACCCTAAAATTCAAAACTGTTATTTAAACTTGATGCCTATGTAAATCATTATTTTGTACTGAGAATCAAATAAGTAATGCTATGACAACTTTAATTTATAAAGGCTCTTCAAAACTAGTTCTCTATTTTATGTTTCATTCTTTCTTTCAAAGTATTACTTTGAAAGCCAAAGTCAAATGCAATTAATAAAAAAGAAAGAAAAATTAAAAATCTATATGATTGACCTAGACCCTCAACAGATAAAGGCAACTAGAGGTTTAATCTTTACTACTCAAGGAAACAAGCCATCATTTCTCATGGTATTATATGTCTTACTTCTTTTCATTTTCTTTCTCATTTTTTTCAGAAGCTGATTCACTCTCTTATGCTTCCTAAGGATTATGCCATTAACAATGAGCCTGGAGACAGTGTTAGCATTCATATCTTTTGAATTATGTCTGAAGGATAGATGAATGTATGCGAAAGTCATTTAAAATTCAACACCACCTTTAATTAGACTTATTTAACCTTGCAGGCTCAACAAATGAACATAACTAGATCAAGTGAGTTTTTGTTAGTGTTTCTACCATGATCCCGGATATGAATTGAAGAGCTCTACACAGGCTCAGAATTGATGAAGCATGTGATGTAAGAGTGCTTGTAACTCTAGGGAAAGGGTGACCTTTTTAAGGATGAGAATACATAAAGGTTGCAGGGCAGGTTTTCCTCCTAGCTTCCTGTAGGAATTTATTATAGATTTGCTTAGACTATTTTTTTTTTTGGCTTAATAGTCAGTTATTGCTTTCAGAGCTAAATTATCTGACATAAGCAGAAGTAAAGTTCTCATTAGAACAAATTAACTACAAGCCAGCACTGTTTTGCATTTGATTATCATGCTTATTTTCTCTGATTAAAAGTGATTCATACGTTGAAGTTCAATGCAAAAGGCATCTTAGCACAAGAATGTAGTATTAGACAACCTCCAAAATTCTGTTGCTGAGATGGAGATTATTCTTTCTCAGCCTCATCTGCAAGCGTGCTGATGCATTGCTTGTTCTATAAAACCAGAAATGTTTAAAGCATGCTAAGTTAATCACATAATGTTAAGTGTCTCTACATTGATGCTTGCAAAAGTACTGCAAAGTCACATTACCAAAGAATATTAAGGCACATTCAATACTTTCCTCTACTTGGAATTACTTTATAATGACACAGTGCTTATTTTTTAGGCATTTCATCAAGGATTTAAAAGTACATTACTGATGATGAAACTTTCCATGTCCTTGCAAAAACTGAAATTCAGAGGAAAATCTCAATAATTCAGACATCAGTGTTACATTTTTTTTCTGAAATGTAGAGAAGTAGCAAAACAGTGGTTTCCTCTGAAAATTGGTTTTATGTTAAACAAATCTTTGTTTTCAGATTGCTTTTATTAATTTGTATCTGATTCCTAAGTGTCGGTTATGATTTTACAACTGACATTTTGGGGCAGTTCATAATATTGTATATTTAAGTGGTACTATTTTCATAGTATATACTGAATCTTAAGTTTGGTATCTAAGAATAGGGACAGAGAGAGCAGAAGGGAACTAAACCTATTGTAGACCTGTTCTCCAAACTAGTTACAGTCACTGGAATTTCACTTGAATAATTTTTATGTAAAGTGGGATAAATTCTAGAATGGTATCATGTCTCTCGTTAAGTTTTTTTTGTTGTTGTAATTATGTTTGTTATTTATTTATTCACTTAGCTATTTAGTTACCTGCATCCCAAACATTGCCACCCTTTTAAGTCCCTCCTGTCAGAGTTCCTGCTCAGTGCAGGCTCCACTTCACCTCTGAGAGCACCTTCCTTCTCCCACCTGTTTTCTGCCAACCCTGGTGCATCAAGTCTCTGCAGAATTAAGAGCATCCTCTTCCACTGAGTCCAGACATAGCAACTCTCTGATACAATATGTTGATGGTCTCAGACCAGCCTGTTTATGCTCTTTGGTTGGAGGCTCAGTCTTTGGAAGCTCTCAGTGGTCCAGATTTGTTGGCACTGTTGGTCTTCCTAGGGAAACAGACCCTAACACATTGGCATAGGAGAAATTTTACAGAATAGAACACTAGTGTCTCAGATACTAAGATCAACAATTGATAAATGGGACCTCATGAAACTGAAAAGAGTCTGTAAGGCAAAGAACACTGTCAATAAGATAAAACGGCACCCTACAGATTGGGAAAATTTCTTCACTAACCCAACATCTGGCAGACAGCTAATATCCAAAACATCCAAAGAACTTACAAAGTTAGATTCCAAAAACAAATAATCCAATAAAAACTGAGGTATAGAACTAAACAGAATTCTTTTTTTTTTTTTTTTTTTTTTAGTTTTTTTCGAGACAGGGTTACTCTGTGTAGCCCTGGCTGTCCTGGAACTCAATCTGTAGACCAAGCTGGCCTTGAACTCAGAAATCCACCTGCCTCTGCCTCCCAAGTGCTGGGGTTAAAGGCGCACCACCACTGCCCCGCTTAATTCTTAACAAGAATCTAGAATGGCCAAGAAGCACTTAAAGAAACATCTAACATTCTTAGTCATTAAGGAAATGCAAATCAAAATGATCACGATAATCCACCTCACATCAACTAGAATGGCTAAGATCAAGAACTCAGGTGACAGTACATGATGGTGAGATGTAGATAAAGAGGAACATTCCTCCATTGCTGGTAGGATTTTAAACTTGTGAAAACACTCAGGGAATCAATCTGTCAGTTTCTGAGAAAACTGGAAAAAAGTTCTACATGAAGCCTCAGGTATAAGCACTATTGGGCATATACCCAAAAGAAACTCCAACATACTCCAAGGACACAAGTGCCAATATGTACATCATAGCTTTATTCGTAATAGCCAGAAACTAAAACAACCAAACTATCCCTCAACCGAAGAATGGAAGCAGAATATTTGGTACATTAACACAATGAAATACTATTCTTCTATGAAAAACTAGGACATCATGAATTTTGCAGGCAAATGGATGGAACTGGAAAGCATCATCCTGAATGAGGTAACCCAGTCCTAAAAGGACATGCATGGCATGTACTCACTAATAAGTGAATATTAACCAAAAAGTTTAGAATTCCCATGATATACCCACAGACCCAAAGATATTAAACAGGACAGAAGACCCAAGTGAAGATGCATGAATCCACTTAGAAGGGGAAACAAAATCATTGTGGGAGGCAGAGGGAGAAACAGACCTGGGTGGGTGAGGGGAAGCATAGGGGAATAGGGTGCAGGTTCAGGACTGGGGAGAGATGGGACAGAGTTTCAGAGGACCAGCAGAATGAATGGAAATATGCAGCTGTGGGGGATCTGGATGGGGGGAGCCCTAGAGACCTGTAATAAGGGAAGCTCCCAGGAGTAATACAGCTGACCTTAGCAGAAATACCAGCAGTTAAATATGGAACCTGAAGAGACCACCTCCAGGAGCCAGAACAGACCTGCAGTAGAGGGATGGGACACCAAATTACCTATAAATGTTTTTACTCAGTATTGGTCCTGAATAAAAGAAATGCAGGGACAAATAAAGAGCAGAGACTGAAGAATGGTGAGCCAATAATAGACCTATTTTGAGAAACATCCCATGGGCAGGCATCAAAATCCCTCGCACTATTAATGATGTTATGTTGTGTTTGCAGACTGGAGCCTAGCATGCAGCCCTCTGAGAAGTCCTATCGAGCCGTTGACTGAGATAGATGTGGACACCCACAGAAAACTTTCTACAGAGGTCAGAGACCCATGTGGAAGAGTTAGTGAAAAGCGGAAGACCCTTTCCCTAAGTTATTAACCCAAGGACTGGTTAAACAAACAATATTCAGAATTACTTATACTTCATAGCTCTTTATCTGTGTTAAGGTCCCTTTGATGATCTTACATTATAATATATACTCTGATATAAATTATTAGTGAGTTTTCTACATCTTTAATCTATCAGTTTCAAGAACATATTTGGTAGAATATTGATTTAATGTGCTTTATATTTATAGACTAACACATCTGGTTTTTCCTCCCAATTCAATTAATCAGGCCTTTTCCTAACATGACAAAGGATTATCATAAATCTTCTCCTTACTTTTAGTAATGAAATATAAAATTAATTCTGAATATGAAAGTGCTAAATGAAAACATGACCCTTGTCAGTTTTCAATGCAGTGAAAGTGAGCTCTGACTGCTGACATTACTTTTCCAATGTGATCTGGACTTCAATGATGTTTTAGGGAATTTTCCTCTAAGGAAACCTAGGCTTGCTCTCTGTCTCTGTCTCTCTGTCTCTCTGTTTTTGTCTCTCTGTGTCTGTGTCTCTGTCTGCCGCCCCCCCCCCCCCCCCCCGCTTCCTTCATGTAGATAGAAATGTGTTTCTGTAGTCACTTTGGAACATAAAGGGACTTATTTGAAACATCAGGACAACACATCAAACAAAGAAACATTGTATCAAAATGCTGCTATATGTGTTGTTTTTGTTTTTCACTTAACCATCCTAAGTGTGATTTTTCTCTACCAAGGCAGGCAGCTTGAACTAATTCATTCTCATTTTGACAGTAACTGTGAAGCAGAGAGATGACTTAGACTCTGCTCTCTCTCTCTCTCCATATCCTTAGATATCTCTGCTCTCGAAGTAGCTGTATTTAGGACTGATGGCTCAAGGGTAATTTGCAGATGTCAGCTGGGTTCATGACCAGCGGTAAATTTATCTAATTATACTGCAGAGGATAGAAGGCGCATTAGACTGCAAATCTAAAAGCAGATTCTGTAATCAGCTTCATCATTAATAAAGTTATATTTTTGTTTCCATCTGTTTGTTTCATGTGTCAGCTGCACTGATGTTTCTGATATGGCAGATTCTCACTTAATGCAAATAACTATATAACTACACAATATAGAATGTTTAGTTACTTGCTCACTGAAAATCAAATAAACTCACTACATAGTATATACTGATTTGGGTGCTTGAAATATTCCTTTTCGAGCCACTATCAAGTCATGACTGCAATGCTGCTGAAGAAAGAGGAACAAATCCTATTTATAGTATTCAGATATGTAGATACAATATGAAAAAGATTTTCAAGAAAATATATGCAGTCTATACTTTAATAAATTAATCACCACATTTTGGGCTTTTAGTCTTAATTATTTTCATATTGTTGTTATTCATTTAATTACATATGTAATTTACTTTTTCTAATTATCTTATGTAAAAATACATTGTGTGTTTTCATTAAAAATAGATTATTTTCTCACTTAATATATCCTGATTATATATTCTTCTTCCTCTACTCCTCCCAGTTTCTCCATACTTCCTATCTAGAGCCACTCTTTTTCTGTCTCTATTTGCAAAATAACAGGCTTTTTAGAAATAATAGTAAAATATAATAAAATAAAATGTATAACATTAAAACAAAACTATCACACTCAAGTAGGACAAGACAAAGGAACAGAAAGAAAAAGTGCACTCAGAAGTACAAATATAAGATAGCCATTCATTCACATACCTGGGGATCCCATAGAAAAACACTAAACTGGAAGACGCACTATTTACATACACAGAGGACCTGGTGTAGACTCAGGAACGCCTTATGCATGCTGCTTCGGTCTCTGTGAGTTCATATGAGATTTGATCATGTTGATTTAGAGGGCTTTGTTATTGATGTCCTCCTTCTCCTCTGCCTGTTACACTCTTCCTGTCTCAGTCTCTCTAGGGTCCCTGGCCTTTGTGGGGAGGGACTTGATCAAGACATCCCATTTAGTGTTGAATGGTCCAAGGTCTTTCACTCTCTGCATGGGCTGTAGGTTTCTATATTCCCATATTTGTTCCCAAACTTTGTCAGGGGAAACTACTTTGATGATGGCGAGAAACAGCACTGATCTATGAGTAGAGCAGACCATAGTTAGGAGTTAGGAGTGTCCAACAGAGTCAGGTATGGGTTCTATCTTGAGGAGTAGGCTTTCTGTCAAAGCAGACACTATTTATTCCCATAAGCTTTGGGATACCATTGCCCTGACATAACTTGTAGGAAGGCCACCATTGTAGTTAGAAGAATATGTGGTTGGCATAGGGTTTATGTTACTCTTTTGGTATCATTCAGAGTTAAAGCCTGGATTAAAGACACTAGACCTTTGGTTTGAAGATTCTGTAGCTACCAGTTCAACTTCTCTATGTTCAATGAGTTGTATAGGTGTTGTCTTTGGCAACAGAGCTCTGTTCTTCACAAACTGACATGAAAAATGGTTTTGTTGTAAATTTTAAGAAAACTTACTGATTGATTTTTTAAAGGCAGTATTCAAAGGTTCTTCCACTTTTGAATAACCATAAACAATCTGTTTATTAATATATATAAAGATGAGTACTATGTTTATGTATATTATAATTTTTTTGATCTTTGCCTTTCACATTGTTTTATTGTTCATTGTTGCATACACTAGTTTAGCTGGACCATGAGATTCTGGAAAGTCCCATCAGGCACTGGGGTATAAATATACCCTTCAGGACCCAGCTTTACATGGATTCTGGGAATTTAATTCAGCCAGTTTGGTTTTCTACCTCACCCTGTTATTCTTTTGTTTTGTTTCATTCTCATTTTGTTTCCCTCTTCCTCCCTTCCCGTATGCCTCTTCCCCCCTTTTCTTCTATGCTTCTATCTTCCTTTCCACCCTCTTAGCATCTTTTTGCATCTAGAATTCTTCAGCTGACTTCTAAACCCATATATCTAGTGTGATGCATAGAGTGCCTTCCCTGTAGTTAATTAGAAATAATGAATAGCCAGTAGAAGCTGGGCTCATATCTTTGTCTAGACAAATGTTGTATTGAAGCCTCCTTCCTCTATAAGTTCTCAATCACACATAACTTAGGGTTTCTCAATAGGGACACTTGTTCAGAAAATTCTACATCCAAACATTTCATTTTTAAGTCCACATTTATAAATGCAAAAACCTAATATTATTTTGTGTCTATGTTGACATTTATTTAATACTAATAAAAAGGTAATTAATGCCAGGAAAAGGAGAGCTGTGTAGAATATTAATTTTTTCTATATAAACAAATTGGAATTAACTTCAATACTCATTTCTTTGAGTATTATAGTCCTAGTGAACAGTGACTATGCTTAATAACATCCTATGATAATTTCATGTGTTAACTCCTTTAATATGTGTTTCAAGTATAAAAACAAATATTATACTAAGAGCAGTAATTTGTAACCACAAAATAATAAAATGTTTGCTTTACCAAAATATATGGATTTATGTTTCAGTTTTTAATGAACACATAATAACATTTCTGTTTTCTTTGTTATTTTAAGCTAAATTAGTTTAATTGAAATAAACGCATTCACATCCGATCTGCCCATCCATATCCTCCCTCCAACATTTCCATGTTCCCCTCTCACATCAATACCTTCTTTTCCTTCAAATATATGTAATATAGGTGTGGGTATGTATATGGATGTGTATGTCTGTGCATAAATATACAAATACAAACTGTTGAATTAGCATGGCTTATGTGTATATGATTTCCGAAATGACCACTTTATGTGGGATAACTAATCATGTGTCTGATTGCCTAATCTTCATGATTATTTTTTTAATTTCCTATTTTTCACAAGTTGATCTCTATGGAAGAAAAAAATTTGGTTCCTTTGGTGAAATAAGTGCTTTCCAGTTCAATCACATGATATTACTTATTATGGTGGCAGGCTTTTCTCTTAAGTGTAAAATACATGGAGAAATATTCCATGCCTTAATATTTTATATGTTGAAGTTGCTCTGTGAGGAGCAATTAAGCTGTTAGAATGCTTTTTATCAATGCAAAGATCTTTCTACTTAATCATAGTTACTCTTCCAAAATTTTACCCCTCCAAATTTACCAATTTGTTCTAGAGTCATATTTAAGTATGATGTACTTAAAGAGGTATTGGAAAACTGCACAATGCGTCATAAGACTGAGGAGAAGCATCTGAGGAGACATGAATGCCAGACGAATGAATGAACTAACTGACCATTGGTCATAATAGAAGATTATCCATTGCAAAGTACTAAAAAATATACATTTGCATTCAAGTCCAGAGTAAGAAAGGCACAAGAAACCAATTGTCTTTGTTGCCTAAGGGCTGAACAATAGCACCATAATTCTGTATTGTAAATGAGGATGTTGGCTTTGTCTCAATAATATTAAAATAAATGACAACAAAAACTTTGGAACAACGCTTAGTGCAGATACTGATGCCTGAAAGTATCGCAGAATATTTTTAGAAGACTGCTTTGAATACTAAAGATGAAACAATATACTTGTTATGCATTATGATATAGGAAAGCAATTCCCATCAGAATTAAAATGTGGATACTCTAAATTGTATTGTAGGGCTATCTATCCTTCACCTGGTAGTACAGAAAGAATATGAACTTGAATTCATTTGTTATAGGTGCTGATCCCAGGATCCTAGATTGAACATTTGAATAATGTATAAGTACTTCTGTTGGATTGAATTTGGGTTTTATAATGTCCACTTATGCTGTTGGGATGAACAGTGTTAATACCATGAGGAAAATTCATTTTGTATTTATTCATTTTGTTTAGATGAACTATCACTTTATCAATAATTGATTTTATAAAATGGAAAACATTATCAAGGGATTAAGAAGAGGCTTGAAGAATGCATTCATTATTCTGGCAGCCACAGCATTTGGCAGTGTGTTACTCAAAGTTGCCAACCTGCTCCTCATTGCGGGTGGTTGCTAGGAACCCTGATATCACCAATGCAGTCTGAGTCCAGTTAAAAATCTGTGCAGTTACATTACTGATACCTTATTACATTAAAATGATAAGCAAGACATTTTACTGCTTAGAAGACCTTATTTGATCTGTGTATACCTCTACATTTCATATGAGATTAAATCATATTTAGTATATTACACATAAATACAAACACACCCCCAAACACATTCTCTCTCCTCTCTCTCTCTCTCTCTCTCTCTCTCTCTCTCTCTCTCTCTCTCTCTCTCTCTCTCTCTCAGACACACACACACACACACACACACACACACACACACACACACACACACATACACACACACACACACACACACAAAGAGAGAGAGAGAGAGGGAGAGAGACAGAGACAGAGAGAGAGAGAACCCTGAAAAACAAAATCAATAAAACAAAACATACAAAAAACAATGTCAGAAGCCATCTAGAAAGCCATCTGGGAAGCCATCTAGGAATGGCTAAAGCCATACAAGCAAATTTTTCCAGAGATAGCCTACTCTTTTGCATGGCACTGATGGGTAAACTCTGAATTGTAAGGCTTTCAAAGATTTCATCCCAGGAGTGCGTCTTACTGCTGTTCTGCCTAATGACTCCTGGCCATCAGCCCACTCTATTGAGCAAACTTCCTGAAGATGTGAAGATAATGGTCTTCATGAATTAATGTTATTTATATGAATTAATGATTTTATAAAATTCCTGATTTGAATCAAATAATTTAGGAAGAAAGTTTTAGGGGAGGTTTTTAGTTGTTTTGCTAGAAAGATGTAATAAAGTTAGGATCAAGAATAGAATATACCCATTCCTCATAGAACGGTAAATAAAGGCTGCATGAAGTGGAAATTTCTGGTTTCTTTGGAAACTCAGTTATGTTACGTGATGTTTTTCTAGATGCTCTTTTGTGAGAGGATGTTTTGCTGAAGCTGACACATGAGAGGGCTTATGATGTTTTGCTGGAGTGGATGCTTGAGGAGGTGTGTGACATTTAGAAAGAATATAAATATGACACCAAAGACAGTGGAGTGTACTCTTGTATTGCTGTCTTGCAATGCTTTGCTGGTTTTCACTGATCTTCAATACCCATGCACGCAACACTTTACTAATCTTCGTTAGCCTTGCAACATTTCTATGATCTTTGTTGGTCTTTCACTTTTTAGAGAGAAATGCACCAATGAACTCATGGTATTCCCACTGATTCTTGGCACTTCTGCTGATTTGAGCTGCTTTGGCAGATCCTTGAGGTTTCTGCTGGATTGACCCACTGCTACTGATTCATATTTGGTGTTTGTTATTGGAATGAGCTGAAGATATCCTGGCAATGAAGACTGGAATTGTTCCTAAGGCACCTAAGAACTACTTCTAAACAGGTCTACAAGCCCCTTGTTCTGTTAACCATCTTTCTCCCTTACTGTTGGTCACTGTGCTAGAAGGAAAGTTGAAGCTTTTAAGAACACTATGTAAAGCAGGTTTCGAAAAATATAAGTCAAAATCCCAGTGACAGACTAAATAATGCTTTGTTAGCTCTAAATTTTCCTAATAATGGTGAAGAAGAAACCACATTAGCTGAGAGACACTGGGTTATCGAAAACTGAGGAACTAGGTCAAGCAATATACTCTGAGGATATGATGACATTAGAATGGAAACCAGCAATACTCTTACGATAGGAATGTATCGGTTATGCCTATATATCTACAAGGAATGAAAAAAAATGTGGTTATCAACAAAATTTGTAAAAACGAGATCTGACCAGGGAACATGTCTTATCAGCTGAGATATGAATGTCTTCACAAAGTAACTAGCCCAGGTGCTTCAGTCTCACAGACTGAGTTACTCTCACAGACACAGTTACTGTGTTGTACAAAATATGCATGCAAATTCACTTCAAAAGGCAGGCCTGAATGATTGATCATGCAGAAGCTTAGACTGGACATACACATGGATTGGACAGACAACACAGAGACTGAACAACAAAAGACACAGCTAGCTTTTTAAAAAATAACCATTTTTTTCCTTAGGCCCCAAACAGGAATTCTTCACCCCAACTCAGAAGGAAGCAATTGTATGAAGTCTGTTGCTTCATGCCCTTTAGGTGGGGTGGGTGGCTTTGGTCATTTGATGTGTTATGTTTGTCATTTCTATGGTATCATCTAGGTTGTGATTGGTTATGATCAGGGAGGAAACAAATTAATTTAAATCAGGGATTTTCTCCTCTATCTTTCTTTTATTTTTTTCTCTTATCTAATGATGGGAAAAGGGGGCAAAGGGGGGAAAGGCAAGAAAGGGGAATAATATAGCAATAAATAAAAATTAATTAAAACTAGAATCTACTAGTCTAAAATATTTTACTTTGGCATGGATTAATGTATCTTGATAGAAATTTAAGGTTGTTTTGTTTATTTTTTGTATCTTGATAGAAATTTAAGGTCATTTTATTTAATCATTTTATCTCAATAGAAATATAAGGTTATTTTATTTAACTATTATATATTGATTATTTAAATATTATTATATATTATTTACTATTATATATTGATAAAAATTAAGGATTTTTATTTTTGTTTGCTATATTGTACATAAGCAGCTTATTGAAAATGTGATGCAAAGTCTAGTTTTATGGTTCTTATAAATAGTTCTATTGTGTATAGATTGGTAATGTTAGAGAAAAAGAGTTTAAGCAAAAACAGAAAGGGAGATATGAAGTGAAAATTTCTGGTTTCTTCAGAAATTCACTTGTTTCACATGATGTTTTTCTGGAGGCTGTCTTGTGAGAGTATATTTTGTTGAAGCAGATACAAGAGAGGACATACAATATTTTGCTGAAGTGGATGCTTAAGAAGGCATGTGATATTTAGAAAGAATATAAATATGATCCCACAGATAGGGAGAGGACACTTTTGTATTTCTATGACATGCAACATTTGGCTGTTCTTCACTTCTTAGAAATTAACCAAAGAATTTCTTCGGGTATTTGGCTGATTTTTGCTGTTTCTGATGACTTGTACTGATTTAGTAGATTCTTGATAGATTGAGCCACTGCAACTGATTAATGTTTGGTGTTTGCTATTGGACTGAACTCTTGGTATCCTGACAAGGAAGTTTGGAATCACCCCCAAAAACTACTTTTAAGCAGGTGCACAACCCCTTGTACTATGAACCATATTTTTCCCTACCTTTGGTTCATGGGTTAGAAGTGAATCTGAGGCATTTAAGAACACTAAATAATTCCTTCACCTGTTTACCTATGTTCTCCTGTATTACTTTAAGGGAGTTAATTGTGTCCTTATTAAAGTCCTCTATAATCATCATGAGATGTGACTTTAAATTCGAATCTTGATTTTCTGACATGTTGGGGTATCCAGGACTTGCTGTGGTGGGAGAACTGGGTTCTGATTATGCCAACTAGCCTTTGTTTCTGTTGCTTATGTTCTTATGATTGCTTCTCACCACCTGGTTATCTCTGGTGTTAGCTGGGCTTGCTCTCTATAACTGTAGCTTGTGCCTCCTGTGAGTCTGTGAGCTTGTGATCTTAGGTGTATCAGCATTCCTGGGGGACCCTCTCTCTTCAGACGGGATATGGGTATGGAGAGCTGTGGCACAGGTTTAGCTCCAGGGCGAAAATGGAAACACTAAAGGTCATATACCTGGCTGCTCCATGGTTCCTGTGTCCTGTGGGCTCCTAGAGGGTCACACTTGGGCCAGAAATTGGAGCAGTAGTGATGATCTCATTTGTGATCTTAGGTATATCAGAACTTCTGAGAGAGCAGCTCTCTCTGGGTGGGATTTGGGTATGGAGAGCTGTGGCAAAGGGTTAGTTAACTCCAGGGCATAGCTGGAACCCTGAAGGATCCTGTCCCCAAGAACCCAGCTATACCCAAAAGATGCTCCAACATATGACAAGGACATATGTTCCACTATGTTCATAGCAGCCTTATTTATAATAGCCAGAAGCTGGAAAAATCCAGCTGTCCCTCAATAGAGGAATGGATACAGAAAATGAGGTACATTTATACAGTGGAGTACTACTCAGCAATTAAAAACAATGGCTTCATGAAATTCACAGGCAAATTGATGGAACTAGAATATATCATCCTGAGTGAGGTAACTCAGTCACAAAAGAACACACAAGGTATGTACTCACTGATAAGTGGATATTAGGCAAAAATCTTGGAATACCCACAATACAACTCACAGACCATATGAAGCTCAAGAAGAAGGAAGACCAAAGTGTGGATTCTTCAGTTCCACTTAGAAGGAGGAGCAAAATAATCATGGGAGGTAGAGGGTGGGAGGGACATGGGAGGAAGAGAGGAGGGGGAGGGAAAAAAAGATGACAGGATCAGGTAGGAAATGACATCGGGGTGATATATGATGTACAGAGGTTCAGGAAATTGAACAGAGGTATGTAGCAATGGTGGATTGGAACTGGTGGTAACCACCAGAAAGTCCCAGATGCCTGAAGAGCAAGGGGCACACAGGATCCAATGTGGATGACATTAGCTAAAATACTCATCAAAGGAAAGGGAGAGTCTGTAGAGACCATATCTAGAGGTAAAGCATAGCCCCAGGTTTAGGGATGGGCCACCCACTCATCTCCAAAATTTTAATCCAGAATTACTTCTGTCTAAAGGAAATATGGGGAACAAAGAGTAGAGCAGAGACTCAAGGAAAGGCCATACAGAGACTGTCCCACCTGAGGATCCATCCCATATGCAGACACCAAACCCAGACACTATTGCTGATGCCAAGAAGTGCTTGCTGACAGGAGCCTGATATAGATGTCTCCTGAGAGGCTGTGCCAGAGCCTGACAAATACAGATGTGGATGCTTGCAGTGAACTATTGGACTGAGCACGGGGACCCCAATGAAGGAGTTAGAGAAAGGACTGAAGGAGCTGAATAGGTTGCAACCCCACAGGAAGAACAATACCAACCATCCAGACCCTCCAGAGCTCCCAGGGACTAAACCTCCAACCACAGAGTACACATTGAAGGACCCATATCTCTAGCTGCATATGAGTAGAGGATGGCCTTGTTGGGCATCAATGGGAGGGGAGGCACTTGGTCTTGTGAAGACTTGATGCCCTAGTGTAGTAAAATGCTAGTGAGGGGAGGCAGGAGTGGGTGGGTGGGTGGGGAAGCACACTCATAGAAACAGGGGAAGGAGTAATGGGATAGGGGAATTGTTGGGGGGAATCTAGGAAAGGGGATAATGTTTGAAATGTATGTAAATAAAATATCCCATAAAAAATGAATAGTAAATAAAGCAGGCTTTGAAAAATCTAAGCCTACAGCTCCATAATAAGGAATACAAAGAACTTTCACCATTACAGTAAAAAGAGAAATAGGTTTGGAAAAAACTTGTGATCAAGGACAACCATTCATTCTAAGTCAGGTATAATAATGAAGTCAAAGACATGCACTCTGATAAAGCCAGGCCATATGAAACTGTTACTTTTAACTTATAATGAGCTTATAGAATGAAACACTGCTTTGAACTCACAATAGATATCCTTCAGTAGCTCCCCTTTTGAGTAACATTTTATCTATGAGCAAATTTACTAAAGCACATATCTCTAAGAAGGTATAAGTAGGGGAGACAAAAGAATATGTGTAGCTTTTGTGTGGGGATTCCCCATCCATCAAAATGATATGTGTAGCTTGGGGCTCTGCCCCATCCACCAAATATATATATTTGTAGGTATGTGTGTATGTACATACGTATATATGTAGGTATAAGTGTAAGTATGTAAGAATGCATGACCACTTGTGGAGTTGATGAGACAGTTGGTTGGGCCCAACCAGAGTGTATATGTTTATGAGTATGTGTGTGTGTGTCTGTGCATGTTGCCTGTGTAAAAGATTTTCTTTTTCTTCTCGTTTCTCTGTGGTTTGCAAAGAGTTAATGAATTCCAAGCCTCTGGCTTGGCAGTGAGAGAGGTCCTTGAGCCAGAGAGTAAAGATAACTAACAATTAAGCCTTTATTTCCTAATCCCCTACTGCTGACAGAAGGAATATATTACTAGAAGCCAATGCTTTTTGACGTTACAATAGCAGAGTTGATGACAGATGAATCGCCAAAGATTTAAAAAAAAAAAAATCCTTTTGGCCCCAATCTCTGACTCCGTGCCCCTTGGCAACCTTCCTCAAAGAAGTGGTGGTGTAGCTGGATGGCTGCAAAACAGGAAATCTGTCTCACCAGAGTCCCTAGTTCTATAAGAAACCAATGGCCATCCATAGAACTGTTAGCCTTTCTCTCCCTGCATAATTACTGTTCTCTGGTAGACAGATGTCTGATGGTTACTAGAGTCTCTTACTCAGTTTACATTTCAAATACCATTTGTGTTCGAATATCTGGGTGCAATAGATTTTCTTAGACAATTTTCTTATATAACACACACACACACACACACACACAATTTATTGAATAGACAATAAGATAAGAAAAGTATTTCTAGCATGATGTCAAAGTTTAGATTATGCTGGTATAGTTAAGTGTAAATAATAAAATTTCTCTCTAAGTTCAAATAGCAACTCAAAGCAGTATTTTAGTTATCCAGTTTGTCTTCTTACAATACATTTCATTCTTGTTATTTTTTCTTTCTTGTTTAATTATTTTATGTTTTAGATTTCTTTTTTTTTTCCTCCTTTTTTATTTTTGATACTTTATATACATTTCCAATGTTTCCCCTTTTCTGAGTCTCCTCTTTGTATACCCCCATCCCCTCCCCAACCCGCCTCTAGGAGGGAATTCCACCTCCCACCCCACCTCCCCCGTCCACCCATCCCCATTTTCCCGCCTTGATATTCCCCTTTACTGAGGCCTCTAACATCCTCAGGCCCAAGGGCCTTTCGTCTCTCCCTGATGGCCATCGAGGTCA
>CM052700.1:113585939-113608514 GCA_028551405.1 Uromys caudimaculatus | reverse complement strand
AAACATAACAGAAAAGTTAGAATCATGAATTTTATTGAAAATAATTCAAGTGGATAGTCTACACTATACTATAAGATCATTCTCTTTTATTGTAGAAAACCCAAATTTGTCTTTCGCAGAAAGATTTTACTGTATTCTGTCTTTAATTTTAAAAACTCTTAACTATATTTCCAACTTCCCTTCATTTATTACCTTATAATATAAGTCATTAAGGAGTAAACCCTGTTAAAGAAATTGTTCCTCATTTCTCTGTGGAAAAATCTGTAAATCAATAAATATGTTCACCATAGTCTCTTACTTTATTTTATACAAAGTAAGAAGTCAGTCTTAATTCCTGATCTTGTGTTTGATTTCCTTAATGAAAATGGAACTTTTCATATATATATATATGTGTGTGTGTGTGTGTGTGTGTGTGTGTGTGTGTATTATAAGAAAATGAACATTGAGCATTAAGTGTTCTTTTTATGATATAGATTATTGATTTAAAACCAAACATATAGTTTCCTATAAAAAATGTTATTTGAATGCAAAACTTATCCAGTGAGTAGTTTGCCTAAAACATCTCACATATCTGTGAACAAAGGCCAATGGGCAAAATTATTTTTCATTTGAGAGTTTAGAATGTCAATCTTCTATAAACATAAGAGACACATCCAAATTATTATGGCTAAAATGTATTTTATTTTGATGTTTTAGGTTTTTTGAGGAATGAAAACCCTAAATAGGGAAAAGGAAGGTGAGAGGCGATGA
The DNA here is from genome assembly GCA_028551405.1 of Uromys caudimaculatus. Taxonomy (NCBI): domain Eukaryota; kingdom Metazoa; phylum Chordata; class Mammalia; order Rodentia; family Muridae; genus Uromys; species Uromys caudimaculatus. The sequence goes on along the minus strand of CM052700.1, from coordinate 113,607,764 downwards.
GTTGAGAATAAGGAGGAAGAGGGAATGGAAGAAAGAAAGAATGAAAGAAAGAAAGAAACAAAGAACCAAAGAAAGAAAAGTAAAGAGTTCACTTAAATGTGATTCATAAATATGGTATGATCTTTGGATAATTTGTCCAAGTCTCATAGAGTCATCATATCTAAAAGTTCTTCATTTTAGTACTTTTCAAATAAGGCATGGATATTTTGTAAAATGTAGACATTTATTAATATAAATATATGTGGAAAATACAATATTACACAAGTAGCAGAAATTAGCACTGAATACCTTTCACAAAATGTACTTTTAGTGGTAACACTTTTAGACATTACATAAGAGGCATGATATCTGAAAGGATATATTGATAAAATATAATTCATAAGAATTATGTCCTTTTAAATATAACACTGTCAAGGGAATCTGAAGACATGCTAATGACTGTGGGTATCTTGAACTTTTAAAGATCTATGATTAGTTGTCAGCAACACCATTGCATAAGCTGGCATCTTGGACTGAATAAAAGGGAGAAAGGATATTGAGCACAAGTATTCATCACTGCTCCAGGACTGCAGATAGAATGTAAGCAGCCAATCCGGTCAGAATGCCTTCCTGACATGATAGACTGTATCCCTTCAAACTGAAAGCCAGAATAAGCCTTTCTTTCCACAAATTTTATCTTCTCAGGTATTTTGCTATGGCAATGATACAAGTAGCTAATGTAATATCATGATTGCTCATTCCTTAGGAATGGTCATTCAGATGTAATTGCCACTTTAAAAGACAATTAGAAGTTTCTTTGTAAACAATGAATGTGCTGAACATGTGATAGAATAATCATACTTTTTGCTATCCCATTCATATATTTGAATTTTTTGAAATTTGCACATAAATGATTATAGCAGCCTAATTCATTACTATCAGTATTTTCAGGAAGCTAAACAATGTCCTTCAATTTACAATTGTATTAAACAAAATTCCATGTATATTATGATGACACAATGCTAGCATTTGGAATACAGGAAAATGTTATAGAAAATAAAAAAGATAACAGTTTCCAGGGTATCTTAGAGCATTAAAGAGACTACGTATAACTATATAATACATTCATGACATTGGAAGACATAAAATATTCAAAGCCAAGTACAAGCCCTAATGTAAACTACTAAAGTTGCGTTGCAATAATGTTTCTATTTGTGTTCATAAATTTGAATAAATGTACCATTATAATAGGATATGCTTGGATGGAGAAAGAGGACATATATTTGTGCTGTCTGTATAGTTTTCTGTGAATCAGGTTATTAACTTAATTGTGGTTTGCTCAGTAATTATTTATAGCAAATTACTTCAGATAATGTTTTATTAAGGCAATATTTTAAGTTAGGTTTACTTAGAACTTTTATAGTAAGTATATTAAACTTAGAGATAATTTCTAGTAATTGATACATCAATTTCTTATAATTGTATTATTAATTAAAAATATCAGTATATTAATATTCTGGGCAGATAAGAAAGTATATACAGATAATTTGTATATTTAATTTATTATAGAGAACACACATCTGCACTAACATACTACATAGTATTACAAACAAAATTTTCATGTATGTTACAATCTTCCATTAGAAATGATACTCCCTTTAAATGAAAGGGGAGAAAATTACTTTATGAAATATCAGGTATTTATACATAGTAAGTGTAAGACATATCTGCTTATTTTGAAATAAGTGTGTTATTTGTCCTCTTATGTAGTAGGAAGATTGTTTTTCTAAAATGTTGAAAGAAAAAAAAGTGATGTCTAAATTCTCAACAATGCTATTTTGAATGTGATCTATAAAAAAATACTACTGTTCCTCATAATGTGTGTGGTGAACAGGATTGAAGCCCTGAGGTAAGCAGAAAGAATGGAAACAGGCAGCCTCTGTAGGTAGTAGGTGGGGGGGATCATCTAGATTGTACCAGAGCCCTGGGAAGTGAGAGACTCTCAGGACTCAAAGGAAGGGCCCTTAGATGAAATGTCCTACAGTGGGGAGAGGGAACTTGTAGAGTCCACATTCAGTAGAAAGACAGGTCATCAAGTGGGGGCATGGGGGTTGCCATCCCATAGTCAAAAACCTGACCCAGAATTATTCCTGCCTGAAAGAACTGCAGGAACATAAATGGAGAAGAACCTGAGGAAAAAGAAGTCTAATGACAGGCCCAAACTGGGATCTAGCCCCAAGGCCTGGCACTAATACTGATGCTATGGTGTGCTCACAAACAGTGGCCTTTCATGACTGCCCTGAAAGGGTCAACAAGCAGCTGAAAGAGTGAGATGCAGATATTTACAATCCAACCAATGGATAAAAGCTGGTGAACCCTTTGGTTGAATTAGGGAAAAGCTAGAAGAAGCTGAGGAGGAGGGCAATCATATAGGAAGATCAGCAATCTCAACTTATCTGGATGCCCGAGATCTCTCAGACACTGAGCCACCAACCAGGCAGCATACAGCAGCTGATATGATGCCCCCAACACATATACAGCAGAGGACTTCTGGGTCTGGACTCAGTCAGAGAAGATGCAAGTAAACCTCAAGAGACGTGAGGCTCCAGGAATGGAAAGGTCTGCTGGGGTGGGGGTTGAGGTTGGGAGCATCCTGTTGGAGATGGGGGGAGAAATATGGGATGTGGAACAGTCAGAAGGTGTGGCCTGTGAGGGGGATAAAGTCTGGAATATAAAAAAAAGATTAAAGAATAAAAAAACCCCATAATTTTCATGAAAAGATTTTATTGCTGAAACCATTTCCCCTGTCTGATGTCAAGTCCTCTGGGGCATGCACAGCTGTTCCTTTCAGGTTGCTATTTCAACCAGATCTCCATTCCTGTTGACCTGGAACCTTGTAGCCCAAGGATATCCAAACCAGGATCATTAAGGTTAGGCCCCCTCCCAATACATACTACAACAGGAACATCTAGAGACTAAAGCTATCTAGATGAATAAAGTCCTGCAAAAGAACACAAATAGCAAATGCCGGGGTAGTATGATATAACCAGAGCACAGCTACCCTAGTACAGCAGGCCCTGGATATCTGAACACAACTGAAACACAAGAAAATGTCTATAATTCCAATCTTAAAATGATGATAGAGGCCTTTAAAGAGGAAACAAAAAAATCCCATAAAGAAATACAAGGAAAATACAATTAAACAGGTGAAGAAAACAAATAAAATTGTTCAAGACATGAAGATGGAAATAGAAGCAATAAATGAAACACAAACTGAGGAAATCTTGGAAATGAAAAACCTAGGGAAAAGAAGAGGAACAATATACACAAGTGTCACCAACAGAATATCACAGATCGAAGAGAGACTCTCAAGCATAGAAGATACAATAGAAGAAATTGATATATCAGTCAAGGGCAATGTTATGTCTAAAAAATTCCTGACACAAAACAAGGAAATCTGAGATGCCATGCAAAGTCTTCACCTAAGAAAATAGGAACAGAAGGGGAAAAGTCCCAGCTCTATAGATCAGAAAATATTTTTGACAAAATCATAGAAGAAAACTTTCCCAACCTTTGAAAGAAAATGATGCTTATAAATATAAAAGAAGCTTACAGAACAGCAATTATATTTAACCAGAATAGAAAATCCTCCCTATATATAATAAGCAAAGCACAAAATCTACAGAAGAATGAAAGAATATTAAAGTGTCAAGGGAGTAAGGCCTGGTAACATAAAAAGACAGAGTTATCAGAATTACACCTGATTTCTCCACAGAGACTCAAAAAACTAGACAGTCCTGGACAAATACTTTGCAACCTCTAAAGAACCACAGATGTCTACCTAGACTACTATACTCAGAAAAACTCTGTAGGCTTAGATTTTTGTAAAGCCTACTTTTAATAAGAACTCTCAAATACTTTGACTTGCCTTCTATTCCACTGTCTCAAAAGTAGGGGAGAAAAGATGGTAAATAGGATATAGGGATGTGGGTCTACTTAGATGTAGTTCTTTGATGTGATTCTAATCTCTGTTTTTAAGGAGACAAGCAGTCCAGTTCAGTAGAGTCAGGATACCAAACATGAATCAGAAGCAGTGGCATAATCCAGTAGAAACCACCAGGCCTCTGCTTAATAGGTATGAATTAGCAGGCCCAAACATGGCCAGCCAGAAGTTCTCTGTTGTGCCTCTTTAGGAATTGAAAAACAGTGAAAACAATGATGAGAGATCCACAAGCATTGCATAACTAGCTATGCAAGAGAGCCATCAATGTTCACTGAATCCTAGCTATACTGTCTCCAAACATCACCTTTCCTCCCATGGGTCTTAACTTAGCAAAACATCATGTGAGTTTATATCAGAGAAATACGATGTGATTCTGCATCTGATGTGATATACACAGCAACTACCACTTCAATTCTCATTCATCATAGATGGATAAAACAAGGCATTTCAAGACAAGTCCAAATTAAACAGTATTGGTTCACAAAACTAGCCCTACAGAAAATATAAAGAAAACTCCAATCCAAGGAAGGTAACTCCACCAAGAAAACTCAGGAAATTAGTAATCCCATTCCAAAGGGAGGGGGAAGCAAAGCACACCAAACACACAACCACAGCAAAACCGGTGCGACTAAAATAATAGGAAGAATCAACAAATCAAAGAGCTGGTTCTTTGATAAAATCAACAAGATAGAAAAAAAACTTTAGCCAAACTAACTAAAAGGCAGAGAAACAGTATCCAAATAAACACAATCAGAAATGAAAATGGATACATAGCAATGGAAAATGAGAAAATTCAAAAAATCATTAAGTTTTACTTCAAAAGCCTGTACTCCATAAAATTGGAAAATATTATCTAAATGGATGATGTTTCTAGACAGATACCACTTACCAAAGTTAAATCAAGATAAGATAAACTATTTTAAAAGCCCTATAATCCCCAAGGAAATAGAAGCAGTCATTAAATATCTCCCATCAAATAAGGCCTAGAGCCAGATGGTTTTATCACAGTCTTCTACCAGACATTCAAGAAGAGCAACTAGCAATACTCCTCAAACTGTTCTACAAAATACAAACATAGGAAACACTATCTAATTCATCCTATGAGGACTCTGTCACTCTGATATCGAAACCTCACAAAGACTCAACATAGAAAGAGGAGTGGGTGGTAGGGTGGGGGAGCACTCTCATAGAGGCAGAGGGAGGGGGATGGAATAGGGAGGTCTGAAGGGGAGACCTGGGAAGGGGAAAAATTTGAAATGTAAATGAAGTAAATATCAAATAAAAATTCATAACTTTAAATGCTAGTGAGAAAAAGTTCGTATAAAATATATACCAATGATGTTTAAATACAAAACAAAATTGGATGCCTCATTTATTTGGTTGATTTTAAAAAAAAGGAGGACTTCAAACCAACTTTACTTATGAACATCAATGCAAAAATAATAAAACACTCACAAACTGAATCCAGGAACACATCAAAAACATCTTTCATATGATAAAGTAGGCTTTATCCCAGAGATGCATGGACTGTTCAATATACAAAAATTCATCAATATAATCCACCATATAAACAAACTCTAAGAAAAAAGGAGATTACCTTCTCATTAGATGCTGAAAATCTCTGTGAAAAAATCCAAAACTCCTTCATGTTCAATGTCATAGAGAGACCAGGGATACAAGGCACTTACTTAAATATAGTAAAAGCAATATACAGTAAGTCAACAGTCACATCAAATTAAGTTGAGAAAAACTTATAGAAATTCCACTAAAATCAGGGACAAATAAGGCTGCCTACTCTCTCCCTATATATTCACAATATTACTTAAGGTCCTAGCTTGACGAATGAGATAATTGAAGTAGATAGAAATTGGGAAGGAAGAAGTCAAAGTATTGGTATTGGTAGATGATAGGATAATATGTATAAGCAACCCTCCAAATTCTACCAGAGAAGACTTCTAGCTGATATGCATATTCAACAAAGTGGCAGGATACAAAATTAACTCAAAAACTCAGTAGCCATCCCTTATACAAATAATAAATGGACCAAAAAATTAGGGAAATGATACCATTCTCAATAGCCACAAATAATCCAATAAATCTAATACATTTAATAAATCTAAAATCTAAAAAAAGAAATACATCTAAAGCAAGTGAAAGATCTACATGAGAAGAACTTCAAATCACTGAAGAAAGGAATTGAGGAATACATCAGAAGATGAAAAGATCTCCCATGCTCATGGATCAGTAGGATTAACATAGTGAAAATGAATGTCTTACCAAAAACAATTTGCAGATTTAATACAATTTCTAACACAATTCTTAACAGAACTTGAAAGAACAATTTTCAGCTTCATATAGAAAACAAAAATATTCAGAATAGCTTAAATAATCCTGAATACTAAAAGAATTTCTGGGGAAATCAGCATTCACGACCTGTTGTTGTATTATAGAGAAATAGTAATAACTTCATGGTATTAGTATGGAAACAGATAGTTTGATCAATGGAATTGAATTAAAGACCTTGAAATAAACCTACAGCCCTATAGACTCTTGATTTTGATAAAGAAGCCAAAACCATGCAGTGGAAAAGGAAAGTATCTTCAGCAAATGGTCCTAGTATAACTGGATATCTGCATGTAGAAGATTACAAATTGATCCATATTCATAATCTTGTACAAAGCTCAAGTCTATGTAGACATAGCCTTGCAATCATTGGTACAGGAGATAACTTCCTGAACAGAACACCAGTGGCTCAGGCTCTAAGATCAGCAATTGATAAACAGACCTCATGAAACTGAAAAGCTTCTGTAAGGCAAGGTACACTGTCAATAGGACAACATGACAGCCTTCAGATTGGGAAAGGATCTTCACCATCCCTACATATGACAGAGAGCTAATATCCAAAACATAGAAAGAACTTATGAAATTAGACACCACTATCTCCCAAAAAACGGCATACAGAGCTAAATAGAATTCTCAGCAGTAGAATCACAAATGACCAAGAAGCCATTAAAGAAGTTTTAAACATCCTTAGTCATATTGGAAATGCAAACCAAAAGGATCCTAAAATTCCATTATATACCAGTCAAAATAGCTAAGATAAAGTGATAGAACATGCTGGTAAGAATGTGGTGCAAAAGGAAGAATCTTCTATTGCTACTTGGAGTGAAAACTTTTACAACCACTTTGGAAATCAATTTGGCAATTTATGAGAAGATTGAGAGTAGTTCTACTTCAAGACTCAGCTATACCACTTCTGGGCATATATTCAAATGATGCTCCTCTATAACACAGTGACACTTGTTCAACTATGTTCATAGTAGCTTTATTAGTAATAACCAGAAACTGGAAAAAATCTAGATGATCGTTAGATTAAGCATGGATAAAGAAAATGTGGTATATCTATACAACTGAATACTATTCAGGCATTAAAAACAAAGGCATCATCAATTTAGTGGGGAAATGGATGGAACTTGAGAATATCATCCTGAGCGATACAACCCAGACCCCAAATGATATGCATGGTATGTACTTAGAGGATATTAGCCATAAAGCAGAGGATACCTACACTACACTACACTACACTACACTACACTACACTACACTACACTACACTACACTACACTACACAGATTTAAAGAAGCTAAACAAGAAGGTAGACTGAAGCAAGGATCCTTGTATCTCATTTAGAAGCAGAAATAAAATAGTCATAGGAGGCAGATGGAAGGAGGGAAATGAGTAAGAGGGAACAAGGAGCAAAGGAGTGGAATATACAAGTTTGGTGTCAGGTGTGGGGCAAGAAAGGAGAGAGGGCCTTAGGGCCAGGAGAATGAATGCAAATCTGCAGCTGGTGGAATTGGGGATGGGGGTGGGAATCACAAGGGTGTGCCAGAGATCTGGAAGCAGGGAGGTTTCCCAGGAATCAATGAGAGTTACCAGAGCTGAAAATCAGAGCGTTGGGGTAATCAAAACCGAAAAAGCCACCTTCTGCATACTAAAGGAACCACACTGAAGCGATAGGGACACTAACCAACTCACAAAACTTCCAACCCAAAATTTATCCTGTCTACAAGAAATACAAGGAAGGTTAATGGAGCAGAGACTGAGGGAATGGCCAAACAATGGGCAAGTTCTAGTCTCTGATACTACTAATGATACTCTGTTATTGCTTGCAGATAGGAGTCTAGCATGGCTTTACTCTGAGAGGCTCCACCCTGCAGCTGACTCAAACAGATGCAGAGACCCACAGAAAACATTGAAAGGAGCTTAAGGACTCTTATGGAAGAGGTGGGGGGAAATCTGAGGGCCCTGAAGGTTGTAGGAACTCCACAGGGAGACAAATAGAGTCATAACCTGGATGTTTGGGGACTCTCAGACTGAACCACCTACCAAAGAGCATATACGGGATGGACCTAGGCCTTTTGCACACATGTAGCCGATGTACAGCTCACTATTCATGCGGATCTCCCAACAACTACAGTGGTAGCTATTCCTGAAGCTGTTGTGTATCTGTGGAATATGCTCTTCTAACTGGGTTGCCTTCTTTGGTCTTTGTGGGAACAGATGTATCTAACCCTGCAGAGACTTGTGCCAGGGTTGGGGGATAATCGGCGAGGCCTCTACTCTCTTGGATGAGAGGAAGAGCAAGTGAGAGATGATATGAGGGGGACCATGGGGGGCAGCAATCAGAATGTTGATTGAATAAATAATTAGCTAAAATATATAAATGTTTCTGTGTTAATTATATCATATTAATACAATTATTCTGTAATTTATTAACTCTTAGGAAAATTCTTTATGTGCCAGAGTTTTCCAATTTTTGATTTCAGGATATTCAATTGATATGGTTTTACTTTTCTAATGAGTTGTGTCTATTGTCTAAACAAATGATTCTCAAACTGTGGGTCATGATATCCTGCCTATAAGATATTTACATTAGGATTCATAACAAAATTAGGGATATTAAGTAGGAATGAAATAACTTTATGTTTGGGGAGTTACCATAACATGAGGGATTACTTTAAAAGGTCATAGGGTTAGGAAGTTTGAGAAGCAGTGAAAATGAAGCATGCACATATGGAGTTGTACTTTGAGCTCTTAGAAGTTCAATGTTTTGAAGCCACTGTCTTACTAAGATTAGGGGCAAAATTGTATAAATACTTATATACTAGGTTTATTGTAAGTTAATTTTACAAATTAAAAATTCCTTGAAAAACAAAAAATATATATTCTATTACACATTGTTTGTTAAACATTTTGTAGCTATGATGTGAAAACTTCAGAGGTGTTATAAGAGATTGTTTGTTACAATTCCTCCAGGTTTCCAACATGAATCTCAAAGGAAATTAAACTGTCCAGGTATATAAATAGTCATAGATCCTAAGAAATACTAAATGCTCTATAAAATTTATCGAATTACAGAATGACTATTAGAAAAAGTACAGTTGAGAGTAAGGTATGTTAAAATGTGATTTTGAAGCACCCATTTCATTAGAAAAGGTTTTTCACAGACAGTTACTTAGTAAATATTATTCTTTTTCTCTTTTGTCCCTTTCTATTTTATTTTTAAAATACAAGCTTTCTGCAGATGTTCTTTTCATCTTACAAAGAAGAAAGAACAGACTTAGCCTGTGATATGAACACATATTTCTACTAAAGTTAGGTATTCATTTATTTAACTTATATTATAGATGGATTATAATATTATTTATTTTGTAAATTCTCATAATCTCCTAAAGAGTAATTATGTAATTTTCATCCAGATAACTATTGACCATCCTAAGTTAGAGTTCATTAGTTGAGAGACACTGCCTAAGGTGTCTACTGTTATTAGAAGAAAGATCATCTTCAAAACTAGTTGTAGAAAATATATGAAATAACTTTTTGATGTTACTGGTAACAATTTTAAGTTTAAAAACCCCTACTTTATCTAGGCACACTACTCAATAAAAGAGCAGCCATAATGTAGCCAAAAGCTTAATGAACTGTTTTAAGAAAGAGCCAGGGGGTTGTGATTAAAAGCTTAAAAGAATTGTCAAGTACAACTTCCTTTTATTTAATATTTTATATATTTACATTTCAAACTTTCAAACATTATCCCCTTTCCCAGCTTCCCCCTGCCTCCTGGAAGATCCCTATTCCATAGCCCCTCTTCCTGCTTCTATGAGGGTGTTCCCCCATCCACACACCCACTCAAACCTTCCTGCTCTCAAATTCCACTATACTGGGGCATTCATCAAGCCTTCACAGGACCAAGGGCCTCTCTTCCCATTGATGCCTGACAAGGCCATCCTCTGCTAAATATACAGCTAGAGCCATGGGTCCCTTCTTGTGTACTCCTTGATTGATGGCTTAGTCCATGGGAGTTCTGAGGGGTTCTAGTTGATTAATATTGTTCTTCTTCCTATGGGGTTGCAAACCCCTTCAGCTAATTCAGTCCTTTCTCTAACTCCTCCATTGGGGACCCCATGCTTAATCCAATGGTTGATTATGAGCATCTGCCTCTGTATTTGTCAGACTCTGGCAGAGTCTCTCAGGAGACAGCAATATTAGGCTCTTTTCAGCAAGCACTTCTTAGCATCCACAATACTGTCTGAGTTTGGTGATTGTACATGCGATGGATCCCCAGGTAGGGCAGTCTCTGGATGGACTTTCCTTCAGTCTCTGCTCTACACTTTGTCTCCATATTTGACCCATGGGTATTTTGTTCCCCTATCTAAGAAGGACTGAAGCACCCGCTCTTTGGTCTTCCTTCTTCTTGAGCTTCATGTAGTCTCTGAATTGTCTCTTGGGTATTCCGAGATTTTGGGCTAATATCCAATTATCAGTGAGTGCATACCATGTGTCTTTTTTGTGATTGGGTTACCTCACTAAGGATGATATTTTCTAGTTCTATCTATTTGTCTAAAAGTTTATGAAGTCATTGTTTTTAATAGTTGAGTAGTACTACATTGTGTAAATTTATCATAATTTTTGTATCCATTCCTCTGTTGAAGGATATCTGGGTTCTTTCCAGCTTCTGGCTATTATAAATAAGGCTGCAATGAACACAGTAGAGCATATGTCCTTGTAATATGTTGGAGAATCTTTTGGGTATGTGTCCAGGAGAGGTATAGCTGGGTCTAATACTATATCCAATTTTCTGAGGAACTGCCAGACTGATTTCCAGAGTGGTTGTACCAGCTTGCAATCCCATCAACAATAGAAGAGTATTACTCTTTCTTCACATCCTCGCCAGCATCTGATGTTACCTGAATTTTTTATTCTAGCCATTCTGACTGGTGTGAGGTGGAATTTCAGGGTTGTTTTGATTTGCATTTCCCTGATGAATAAGGATGTTGAACATTTCTTTATGTGCTTCTCAGATATTCGATATTCCTCAGTTGAAAATTCTTTGTTTACCGCTGTACCCCATTTTTTTAATAGGGTCATTTGCTTCTCTGGAGTCTAACTTCTTGAGATCTTTGTACATATTGGATATTAGTCTTCTATTAGATGTAAGATTAGTAAAGATCTTTTCCTAATCTGTCGATTATCATTTTGTCCTATTGAAATTGCCCTTTGCCTTATAGAAGCTTTTCAATTTTATGAGGTCCCATTTGTTGATTCTTGATCGTAGAGCATAAGTCATTTTTGTTGTGTTCAGGAACTTCTCCCTTCTGCCCACATGTTCGAGGCTCTTCCCCACTTTCTCTTCTATAAGTTTCAGTGTATCTGGTTTTATGTGGAGGTCCTTAATCCACTTGGACTTGAGCTTAGTACAAGGAGATAAGAATGGATTGATTTGCATTCTTCTACATGCTGACCTCCACTTGAACTACCACCATTTGTTAAAAATGCTGTCTTTTTTCCACTTGATGGTTTTAGATCCTTTGTCAAATATCAAGTGACCATAGGTGTGTAGGTTCATTTCTGGGTCTTCAATTCTATTCCATTCATCTTCCTGCCTGTCTCTGTACCAATACCATACAGTTTTCATCACTATTGTTTTGTAATACAGGTTGAGGTTAGGGATGTTAATTCCCCCAGAAGTTCTTTTATTGATGAGAATAGTTTTAGCTATCCTGGATTTTCTGTTATTCCAAATGAAGTAGAAAATTGTTCTTTATAGCTCTATGAAGAATTGATTTGGAATTTTGATAGAGATTGCATTGAATCTGTAGATTGCTTTTGCAAGATGGCCACTTTTACTATATTAATCCTGCCAATCCATGAGCATGGGAGATCTTTCTATTTTCTGAGATCTTCTTCGATATCTTCTTAAGACTTGAAATTCTTGTCATACAAATCTTTCACTTACTTGGTTAGAGTCACACCAAAGTATGTAATATTATTTGTGACTATTGTGAAGGGTGTTGTTTCCCTAATTTCTTTCTCATCCTGTTTATCCTTTGAGTAGAGGAAGGCTACTGATTTGTTTGAGTTAATTTTATATCCAACTGCTTTGCTGAAGTTATTTATCAGCTTTAGGAATTCTCTGGTGGAATTTTTGGGGTCATGTAAGTATACTATCACATCATCTGCAAATAGTGATATTTTGACTTTTTCCTTTCCAATTCATACCCCTTTGACTTCCTTTTGTTGTTTAATTGCTCAAGCTAGAACTTCAAGTACTATACTGAATAGATAAGGAGAAGTGGGCAGCCTTCTCTAGTCCCTGATTTTAGTGGGATTGCTTCAAGTTTCTATCCATTTAGTTTGATGTTGACTACTGATTTACTGTATATTGCTTTTACTATGTTTAGGTATGGGCCTTGAACTCGTGATCTTTCCAAGGCTTTTAACATGAAGGGATGTTGAATTTTGTCAAATGCTTTTTCAGCATCTAATGGCATGATCATGTGGTTTTTTTCTTTGAGTTTGTCTATGTAGTGGATGACGTTGGTGGATTTCCATATATTGATCCATCCCTGCATCCCTGGGATGAAGCTTACTTGATCGTGGTGAATGATCGTTTTGATGTTTTTTTGGATTAGGTTTGTGAGACTTTTATTGAGTATTTTTGCATCGATATACATAAGGGAAATTGTTCTGAAGTACTCTTTCTTGTTTAGTCTTTGTGTGGTGTAGGTATAAGCATAATTGTGGCTTCATAGAACCAATTGATTAGTGTTTCTTCTGTTTCTATTCTTTTAAATAGTTTGAAGAGTATTAGGTCTTCTTTGAAGGTTTGATAGAATTCTCTACCTAATCTATCTGGTCCTGGACTTCTTTTGTTTGGGAGACTTTTAATGACTGCTTCTATTTCTTTAGGGGTTTTGGGATGATTTATATGGTTTATCTGATCCTGATTTAATTTTGGCAACTTGTATCTGTCTAGAAATTTGCCCATTTCATCCAGATTTTCCAATTTTGTTGAGTATATGCTTTTGTAGTAGGATCTGATGATTTTTTTTTTAAATTTCCTCAGTTTCCATTGTTATGTCTCATTTTTCATTTCTGATTTTATTAATTTGGATACTGTCTCTGATTCCTCTGGTTAGTCTGGCTAAGGGTTTATATATCTTATTGATTTTTCTCAAAGAACCAGCTCCTGGTTTTGTTGATTCTTTGTATAGTTTTTTGTTTGTTTGTTTCCTTTTGGTTGATTTCAGCCCTGAGTTTGATTATTTCCTGCCATCTACTCCTCTTGGGTGTATTTGCTTCTTTTTGTTTTAGAGCTTTCATGTGTCCTGTCAAGCTGCTAGTATGTGCCTTCTTCAGTTTCTTTTTGGAGGCACTTAGAGCTATGAGTTTTCCTCTTAGCACTGGTCTTTCATGGTGTCCCGTAAGTTTTGGTATGATGTGCCTTCACTTTTACTAAATTCTAAAAAGTCTTTAATTTCTTTCTTTATTTCTTCCTTGACCAAGTTATGTACATGTGTTGGGATATGAACAGGTGCAGGTGAAGCTGTGGGGTAATTGAGGGTATCACTAAAATCAAAGAGTTCTTGGGCAGAGATAATATTTTTATGGTCAAAATTTAGAAAGTGGTAGATAGTCCCAATACTGAGTATTCAAATTATTTTAATCACGGTATTTGTAGTACATTTCTGATAGTTTAATGTTTGCATTTACTAAAAAAGTAGTGGTATTTACAGGTCCAAAAGTAGAGTTCAGGGGACAATCTGGTAGTCAATGAAGTTTGCAACTCATTAGTTTAGACAGAAGATATGCATCCATGTATAAATAGGTAAAGCCTGCTTTAGAAAATATTCAAACGACCTTGCAGTAAGTGTGGAAATGCTCCTCTTAGCTCACTCTTCTGCAAAGGAAGAAATCTATAGGTCTACTGAGAGTGGAGTAGGCAGAGGTTATAGCCATCATTATTTGCAGAGTTTGTTCAGGTAAAAAAGAAAAAATAATGTATGCTAAATGAATAACCCTTCCAAGACAGCTCATTTTTGGGGCTTGAGAGCAAGTGTTTTCAAAAGTCGGGCCTTTGGTGTTTTATTTTGTTTTGTTTTTAACATATTGCATGCTAATGAGTCATAACTCTCTTTAAACACTTTGTCTGATTGACATGGCACTGACATTTTCCGTAGCCTATAAATCACTCCACCACTCCTTGAAGTATTCACCCCTCTTTCAATACAGAAGAACCCTGCAATAGAACTGTGGTGATTTGAATAGGAATGGCCCAAGAAACTAGTGTGTATGTTTGTGTGTGTGTGTGTGTGTGTGTGTGTGTGTGTGTGTGTGTGTGCATGTATGTTTTGCCTGCACTATTAGGAAGTGCGACCTTTTAAGAGTAGGTGTAGCCTTATTGCAAGAAGTGTGTCACAATGGTTGTGGGCTTTGATACCTTATAAGGTGAAGTCTATCCAGTGTGTCCCAGTCTCCTGCTGTCTTCTGTTCAAGATATAGAACTCTCAGCTCCTTCTCAAGCATCATGTTTGTCTGTATGCAGTCATGTTCCCTACCATGAAAATAATGGACTCAACCTTTGAAACTATAAGTCATCCCTAATGAAATGTTTTCCTTTTTTAAGAGTCGCTATGACCATGGTGTTTCTTCAGCAATAAAGCCAAAACCGAGATAAATATTTTCTTCCAATGTGCTCTTCTCAGAGATGCGTGTGACAAATGGACAAGAAGATATCAAGATAAATCAAAAGGCATTATCAAAATGAGTTTTATTCAAGGAAAACCTAGAAGAATGTGTTAACACTATTGTGGAAGTTTAGCTGAGTAAGAATATATCAAACACCTTCAATAGGAGGCAGAGATTTCAGATTGGAAGAATTGAGAATGACAGGAAACTGTGAAAGATGGTGCAGGAAATCTCATTTACTTGAGAATTCTAGATGACAGAACATAAAGAACTACACATGTGAATACAGTTATGTCTTATAAGAATGACATGAATGAAGAAAATGAAGAAATGAAGAAAAAAATAAATAGCTTAACATACCATGTGAAAGAATTCTGGAATAAGAGAACATGACCATGAAGCTAAAATGTAAAAATTCCTCAAGAAGCCAAGAGAAACAGTATACCTGTGAGTAATAGAACCATGATTTGAACTCAAGCAATCCTTCCAATTCTGTGTAGAGAATCATAGAACACAGAAAATAGGCAAGAGAGTTCAACTCTGTCACAAAAAAAGATTTGAAGTTAAAAAAGACAATTCATATAAATTTCAAAGAAAATTAAAATCTTTCCAATACACTACAAAAAAGCAATTTACTTTATGGTTGTTTTATTGATTAACCATATGTATGCTACCAAAGTATTAGCCACAGGCATTGCTTAAGGCATAAAAATCATTATTTGTTTTCTTTAGGAGAGATAATTTGTTTTTATTCCTAGAAGGAATAAAATAAATCATGCAATGTGGAGTTTCTGTCAAGATGATATAAGTATTCTCCTTATTTTTCAAATCTCACATAAGATGTATTCTCACTTTCACAGCTGCTAAATCATTATTCATGACATGAACACACTGTCCAGATGTTCGTTCTGATTAATGAGGTATTGCTATATTTATGGTAGTTTCCATGTGGTAACTACACAATTACTGATGCTGTCAGGACATGCATCTCTTTCCTGATAATGGAACACAAGTTCCTAGACCAGTGCTGCTTGCCTGTTTTCTCGTCTGCCACAATCCTGTGCATCAATAAAACCTTTCCTTGCAATGTCTACAGCTTTCAACCACAGCATTCTGCCTAATGTATGCAGTGTGCATATCGGGGAAGAGTTTATTTTGTTTTGATTTGACATGTTCCCCATAATTTATTCAGCAATATCTCTAATTTTTGGAGAGTGTAAAGAAAGGTAATAAAGCTTCTATTCATATACATTTAGTTTGGGTTATTGACTCTTGCCAGTTTACTTGTAAAATATATTTAAGATTTTGGATTATGCATTCAATTAAGTTCAACTAAAAAGACAGAAGTAAGAAATGCAAGAAAAAGGCCCAGTGAAAACTGTAAGCAGCAAGATGATTTTATATTGCTTCATGTATGTTTTGTTTCAGTCCATTTATATTCTTGACCACTAGGCAATACATGTTGTTTGTTTAATATTTGTTCAGAGCTTTTGATCTTAAAATGAAGATGATATGAAGAAGATGGTTAAATAGAGAAATACACTTTCCCCCTAAGCCTGACAGCATTAGTTTGATCCACAAGACCCTCATGGTGGAAGAGAAAAATAACTTCCACAAGGTGTCCTCTGACTCCTGAATGAGAGCCATGGCACTTCCATGACCACGCATGTTTATGTAGTCACCTACATATATACACATACATATGTACACACATACAAACATATAAATACATACATGCACACATATACACATACTTATATATTAACATACATATAAATATACATACATAATATGCACATATGCACATAAATACATACACACATACAAATACATATACATATGTACATGCGCACAGATATACATACACAGATACATAACAGATGCATATACATACATATACACATTTAAATAAATGTAATTTAATAGTTAAAAAGAAGACAAGTCTGTGAAGTATCTCAGAGATACATTGTGTGTAGCTGTTATTCCATTTCAATTGTTTGCTCAATTTCAAGATAGCCTTTCAAGGTATAGTGAAAGGCTCTATTCTTTGTTCTACTTTTCAATATGAATGTACACTATTGTGTAGGATGTCGTCATGCCTGAACCAAGTAGGTGATTAATAAATGTTTGATGGCTGAATGAAGAAACACAGATGAATGAACAGATATAAAGAACTCCTTAGCATGCTGTCTGATCTTTTAGACATCTATGAATTAGATAATTGATGGCATTTTATATGTTCAACTTAAAAGAGAATGAAAAAAGGGCCTCTCACACTGCCTTTGTGATTTCCTCTAATTTTGTGCTTCTTTAAACTTAAGGAATGATTTCTCCAGTTGAATGATAGTACTTTAAGAATGGTGATTCAGAAACAGTACAGAAGATTATTGATCTTGTGTCATATGTGTTTTATTGAGCTATGTGGCTGAGGAGACCCAGAGCCCTGTACTTCCTTCTGGAGAAAGAAATATAACTACAGAAAGCAATTTGAGGCAAGAGGAAACAAGAATAGATAATAATTGATTCAAATGCTTAACTTGTGGCCACAAGATTGCTCCAGGGTTTGCTCTTGAGGTTGTCTGCTAATCATTCTAGCTGCCTTCCCTCATCTCTGCTATGAGAATAGCAATTGTCGCCAATTTGGAGCAGATCTGAATTTAAAACAGACCTGAAACCAAAAATGGCACCTTGTAGATGTTAACCCTTGGAAGACACCTGAAGACAGCCAGAGAATGTGCAGACCAGAAATAGAGTCTTGTTTTACTTCAGGAGAAGGGGAACAAAATGTGCAACCTTCACAGCAGTGGGGCACAGTAAAAGAAAAAAATGCAAAAAGTAAGCTGTTGAATATTTGCACTCCTTACATAGCCCGAAGGAATCAACAGGTGCAATGAAAGACTCTTATCTCCCCCAGTTGTAGTATGCTGTATGTAGAAGAGAAACCAGGGACACAGAGCATGAAATACCTTTTGAAGACTGTGACTGGAATTGTACACCATTCTACTGTTCTTCACAAGAGAGAAAGAAGCAGGCTGCTGAGCACAGCCTGCTGGATCTGTAAATTTATCAACAATAGCGCTTTAAAAAGGTGGAACAAAATCCATTATGTTTTGTTTCAACAATGTATAAAATATGATATATCTCATAGAGTAATTAGAAAGAAACAGAAAACAGTAGCAAAGTAGGCCTTTGTGTCAGGAGGTGAAAGACTTACCAGTGGAGATCCACTTAGTAACTGGCATTCTTCCTGACATTAGTCCTTTGAACACCATGTGCCAGTCATTTAATTCTCACCCAATCCTGAGAACCAGGCCTATAACCACTGACCAAGCTTTCTTCCCTGGGCAACTGTCACAGACTTATGTGCATGTTGGGTGCCTTCCCATGTTATTTATGTTCCCTGCATTGGGTTGGTTTGCTGACTACTCACCACTCAGCATAATTCCTGCATTTATTACACCAGAATCAAATGGGGTTATCTATAAATTTAGTTGACAGAATTTGCAATTTAGAAATTAAAAGGCTGTGAAAGAGGAGGAGACAGGAAATTGTCATCACTGGGTAGCAAATAAACCCTTGTAGGCCAAGCTAACAGACTTCTCACAACCACATAAAATGACACCAAAATGCTGGCCAGGTAATAATGCAAACCACTGCGCTTGAGTAGTTGAAAGTTTGATGGCTTGTGAAATGTCACCAGGTTCAGCTAACTAAGCAATAGGTGGTTGGAGTCGATTTCCGAGATAAAAACCCTCTCTCTTTCTCTGTCTGTCTCTGTCTTTCTTTCCTCTTTCCCTTCTTTTCCCTTCTCCCCACCCTTCCTCTTTTCTCCTTCCCTCTCTCCTGGTC
Organism: Uromys caudimaculatus; assembly: GCA_028551405.1. NCBI lineage: Eukaryota > Metazoa > Chordata > Mammalia > Rodentia > Muridae > Uromys > Uromys caudimaculatus. Next base: position 113,588,902 of record CM052700.1, on the reverse strand, counting down.
CCTCTCTCTTTCCCAGAAAGGAGACACAGAAATATGCAGAAGAAGGAAGAATCTGATTCACAAGAAAACACTGTGGTTTGTGCTCACTGCAGTGGCCAAACAAAGTGTTTTAACATATAGGACCTGGAAATGGTCTTCAGAATCTGTGATTATTATCATTTTTGCTGTTGTTAATATGTAAAAAGGATACTTATTTTATTTTATTCTGTGACACATAAATTATGTTGATTTTTATCACTCAGTATTCTTTCTTATCCCCCCTCCACTCCTGCTTAAAATTTTCTTCGTCCCATGACTTTGTCCTTTATTCATATATTTTTTGGAGTCAAGTATGATTTTAAGCATCATTTCTACCTGCTCACCCATAGACTTCTCTTGTTTCTATTTCAAATTTGTGGCCTCTATTTTCTTTATGTGTGGTTCCATACATATGTGTGTTTTCCTAAACATTGTATTTAATTAGGAAGTTTTCTTGCGAATAAGAGTGTGTGGGTGATCATTTACCTGATGCTACACAGCTGAGCAATAGGATTTCTCCTCTCAAATTGCAATTGTCTATAGTACCTCAGGGATGATGGGTTGTTGCCTAGTGTGGTCTGGACAGAACTTGCATGGATAATTATAGATTCTGCAAGGGCATTTTTGCAATACCCATGCTGTGTCCAGAAGACAGCATTTCCCCTTCTTATCCTCAGCCTCTACTCTAGCCCCTGCATTAATTGTTTCCATACCCTATTACATTACGCACGGTTAGCCTAGAAGTGAATATGCTTAGGACTATGCAATAAAGTGTCACGTATCTCTTTACTCTCGCCTAATATGAGTTTCTGCATTCACCAATACCTACTGTAAAAATAAAACTTTTCTGACCACAGCTAATCTATAGCTGTAAACATAAATATTCAGAGTGAGTATGACCGGATGGCTATTTATTAAAATGTCAGCGATAGATTCTCTCCTAAGACTTGTGACACTCCTGCTGCTTACTAGGCTTTGATCAGGTTACAGGCATGATTTCTCTCCAGGGGAGCATGTCTCAGTCACTGTTCTATTTCTGTGGAAAGGCACGAGGAGCACAGTAAGTCTTATGAGGGAAAGCATGTAATTGAGGTTTGCTTACAGTTTCAGTGATTTAGTGCATTGTCACCATAGCATGAGGCATGGTGACATGCAGGCAGACATGGTGCTGGAGGAGCAGCTGACAGTTCTGCATTCAAATTCATAGGCAGTGGGAACACAGACCCATTGGCACTGCCTTGGGCTTTTGAAGCCCCAGAGATCACTCCCACTGACATACTAATTTTAATAAGGCCACACATATCCCAATAAAGCTACACTTTCTAAAGTAGTGCCTCTTCCTGATGATAAAGCATTCAAATACATGAGTCTTTGCGGTCTGTTCTTATTGAAACCATCACAGGGCAGTTCTCAAGCCCAAGTTTAAAGTGATTAGCTAGTCTCACAAAATCTATACTACTACTCTACCATTAGGCACATCTTGCCTGGTGATTTAGTCTCACAGTTAGATAAGAACACTGATGAATTTCTTTCCCGAGCAGACTGCCTAGCACCATCCAACACTATGAGAGCTACCCTGTGTTAGGAAACATCTAGGCCAATCCCATCTTAATTTATCTGTGCTCTACCAACAAATTGTGTGACGTCTTTAACAATTTTGTTTCAGAATATTGATGATAGCCATACTGTCTAGCGGTAGGCTTTGAGGTTTTCATGACTAGCAACTGACAGGGCGTCATTCCATCCTTTACACAGAGATTTTCATTTGACAGTATATGACTTCTGTGAGCATCCTTATCCACCTATAAAGCCCTTTTTCTTTCTATTTAAAAAAATGGTATATGTGATTGGTTATGCAACAGCTCGCTGATGCCTGGAAGTGAGCAACTCACATTGCTCTTACCTTCCTTAGGCTTTTCGATTAATTCTTCTTCTTCTTCCATGATGTCCCCTGAACCTTACTTAGAGGGGTAATCTAAATGACCTATTTATGGCTAGACATTCAACAGATATTTATTGTCAGTACTTTTACTATTTTAGAATTTCTGCAGTCACTACTGACCATTACAAAGGTGTGTTTCTCTGATAAACACTGACAGAAGGTCTGGTCTATGTACATTATCACAGTTATTTAGAAGGTAAATTGACAGGAACATATTACCATTAAGCAAACAGAAGCAGTAGCTTCACCCCTAGGATCTATGACTTCTCTAGGCACCTGGAATTCTGCGTTCTCTCTCTTCTCTAGGCACCAGGGATTCTGCGTTCTCTCTCTCTCTCTCTCTCTCTCTCTCTCTCTCTCTGTCTCTCTCTTCTTCCTCCCTCCTCCCCTCTCTGTGTTTTATACACTTAGTTGTGTGAATATGAACATGGATGTATGTGTGTGGGCATGGAGGCTCAAAGTCATTATTGGATGTCTTCAAATAGTCATTCTCACAATTTTCATGAGATGAATTCTAAGAATTTCTTCTATTCTATCAAATTTATTATTTATTATTAGTCAACAAAAGCTCATGAGCTTGCAATATTTTACAATAAAGTCTACATAGTAAACATCCTCAACTTAGCTATTGACCTTATGCATATCATAGTTTTACAGCTTTCTTTTTCTTTCTTTCTTTCTTTCTTTCTTTCTTTCTTTCTTTCTTTCTTTCTTTCTTTCTTTCTTTCTTTCTTTCTTTCTTTCTTTCTTTCTTTCTTTCTTTCTTTCTTTCTCTTCTGTCTTTCTTGCTTTCGTTGTTGCTTGCTTTTTATTTTATTAGATATTTTCTTTATTTACATTTCAAATGTTATCCCCTTTCCTGGTTTCCCCTCCAAAAACCCCCTATATCATCCTCCCTTCTCCTGCTTCTATAAGGGTGTTCCACCACCCACCCACTTCTGCTTCCTTGGCCTGGTATTCCCCTTCATTGGGGCATTGAGCCTTCACAGGACCAAGAGCCTCT
>CM052700.1:113570627-113585839 GCA_028551405.1 Uromys caudimaculatus | reverse complement strand
TGGCTTGCTGGCTTGCTGGCTTGCTGGCTTGCTGGCTTGCTGGCTTGCTGGCTTGCTGGCTTGCTGGCTTGCTGGCTTGCTGGCTTGCTGGCTTGCTGGCTTGCTGGCTTGCTGGCTTGCTGGCTTGCTGGCTTGCTGGCTTGCTGGTTTGCTTTCTCTTTCTTTGTACATTTCTTTAGCATCATTTTTACTTTTCCATATTCTGATGATAGCAGCCTGTCCCCCAAATCCTCTCAGATTTCTCTTCATTTCCCCACCCAATGAAACCTACATCCTTTCTTTCTCTCTTTTTTTCTGAAAAGAAATTATCTTAAAAAGGAAAATGAATCTTACTGCTTTGGCTAAATTGACTGCCCAATGAGCAACAAGTGTCCACTGGTTTCCATTTCCACCTTTGTATATTTTTCTGTTGTTATGTAGACATGCTTCCGTGACTCAAGATCTCGGCATTCTAACTCAAGTCCTCAAGCCTAACCAGCAGATATTTTACTATATAAGCCATCTTCCCAGTCTCTCTGCACTTGTCAAGGAGGTTTTAACCAAGACCAACTACCAGATCTGAATTCTTTCCCAGGTGACAAGCATCAAATTCAGTCAATGTTGTTTGTTTATTTCCACAACGGACTTTCTACTTCTATTTCTACACATAGGTTCATTTTGCCTGGCCAGTCAGTACAGTTTCAGTTTGTGTATCCAAATGAGCAAGACTGCTGATTGCAAATCTCTCCCTTCAGCCTATATAGCACCTTCTAGTACCGATGGTTAGCCTGAAAAGAGGGTGCTTCCTTCTCAGTTATAGCTCTATCTGTCCAGAAAGTCTCTCAGTCTTCTCTTTTCATTTCCCACGCATTCTCCTACACTTATATTTGGTGAAATGCATTTAAAAAATTGTATTCAACATTTGGGACATGGAATAGGTATATAGACTGATGGCATATTTCTTTAGAAAGAAATGTGTGTACATGAAAACAAATGTCCAATATTAGCTCCCAGGACAAGATTTTGCAGCTTTGTATTCCAGGGAAGAAGTAGTTGAATTAGTAAAATTACCAAGATCTCAAGAGTCTCTTCCTCTAAAGTACCCCATTAGTTAAGAGGAGGAATTATTTGCAGTGATTATTCTTAGGTAACAAAGGTTAGTGTAAGACCCAGAGATAATCAAATTATGTGGAAGAAAGAATTAAGAAAATTCCAAGCATTATGCATCCTGAATATTTCATAATATATAAATTTACACGAGTGAGTAATTTTAAAATTGTTCCCCTGAAATTTTCAAGAATGTTGTTGCAACAATAACTCTTTGATGTAGATATATGACAAACTGATTAAAAATAAAATTGCATGGCCATAATGCATCTAGGATTTATATCTCAGTAAGAAAGTCTTTAGCTATGCAGAATTTTAACTGGCATCAGTATCACCCTTATTTCTATATTAGAAATGCATTCTTCTTCAATTTATTTATTTATTTAGTTAAATATATTCTTTTATTTTTTTGCCATGTGAAGGATTGAATGCAAGACATCCCATGTGATAAGAAGGCCTTGATCTACAGTACCATATCTTAATTAATTTATCATTTTAGTTTTTAGCAATAACATATCTAAGTCCAAAAGTTTACGTAGGGCTAATGTTGCATTTAAAAAAAAAGTATGCTCTGAATGTTACTATAATATATGGCTTGACATATTCTAAGAAATTTCAACTTTGTCTGGAAGACTTGCATCTAAATAGATATTTTCATATTTGTCACTGAAGTTTCAGTGTATTTCTGACATATCAGAATGTCACTGACTATTTATGTTTAAAGCACTTAGAAGGAAAGTAACAGGGATGGGGATAGAGGTAGGACTACATAAGCAAAAATAACATTACACCAAGGCATGGCATCAGAAAAAAAGCAGATGTCGCTGTTCCAATATTCAACAAAACAGACTTCAGACTGGAAGTAATCATAAGAGATAAAGGGTCTTACAGTCTAATCAAGGGAGCAATTACCCCAGAAGATGTGACAATATTAAACATATATGCACCAAACTCTGGCACATAATGGCTAAATCATTACTGGGCTTAAAGACACCGCCTAACACCATCTCAGCAATGGGAAGTGGATTTGTAAGACAGTGTCAGGCACTTTCAGAACTTTGTTGTTTTCAACTGTTTACTTTTAGATGACATTATACTTAGTTCTCTAACATGGTCACCACTCAAAAAGGCAGTATAACGTTTAGTATCTGCTTTCCAATATTGATGCTTGCTAAAAATATTATAAATATTCCCCAAGGGAACAATGATAGAGTAAGTTTCATTTTGTAGCATTCAATATGTAATCACACAAAGTATTTAGGTTTTGTTGTTCTTGTCAGTAATATTCTCAAGTAAGCCTTTGTTTTGATTTGAGTGAACTAAAGTTCATCAAATTTTACTAATATTCAGGTATTCCTGAAGAATCTAAAGTTAAACATTATAGAAAATGTTCCCCTCTGAATTCTGCTTCATTACCTCACTTTATTCCATTTACATTTTTTTCTATAAATTATGTTTTTCTTTACAGAAACATAATGAGGATTAAAAGCATAAACACCTGGCTATGAAAGAAAATTTTTAATATTAAGTAGACTTTTATCCTCTCACTCTAGGCTTTATCAACACAAACAAACACATCATGATTTTATGTCATCTAGATTTTCAACATAATTTCTTCATCAAGAAAGCAACATAATGAGTAGCACAAGTCTCTTTAAAAGTAACCTTTTCAAAAGAAAAGCAAGTTGTAAGAAAAAAATTCATTTTCATGAGTTTGCATATACTCAGTATTTATAAAAGACATTATAACATTTTTTTTCAGATCTCAAAATGAATTACATTAAACCTACTATTTTTCATGAACAGTGCTATAGAGCATAGGATTTATCACTGTTTGGAAATATGCAGGTATGGCCACAATTTATATAGTAATCACAGATTGTATGTGCATAATAATTTAAGTTTTTCATACATTTATATGCACAATTTACATTTTTTAGTAATATTATACACATAAAATGATGCCTTAGATACATAATATTCCTAAAATAAAGTATACTGCAAATGCATGTTGGATATTTTAGTTACATTTCAAATATATGTATACACACATATGTATATATAATATATATTAATAATATATATCCATGTATATGTGTGTATAAATTATATTCTAAATGTATATTCTATATATATTCTAATTTATATTTAAATTTCCAAAACAACTTTATGCTATATTTCACATATAAATTATTATCATCTATATTTTAAACATGTATACATTTTCATATACATGTGTGTGTGTGAGAGTGTTTACATATAAACATATAAACATTTATATATTTGCATTTATGTATGAGTTCTCATAAATACAGGTATTCATTAAAATGCTAGGTAAGCTAATTTGCCATGGTAATTAGGCTTAATCTAAAGCTTTTGCTTCTGTGCTGTTTCTGTTGAAAAATCAGTGGCATGTGATCTGAAGAAGAGTCAGCAGATAGCTCCCAAGCCATGCCTTTCCACATCCTTCCCTTTTTGGTGGTCAGAGCAAGAAAAGTCAGCCATGCATGTGAACTCTCAGGTCTCAAACAGCCAAGACCTGCTGGAGGCCATGATGATGTCTGTGACACATTTCCACTGAGGTCTGTGTGGAAATCTGTTGTCTGTGCTGAAGCCTGGGGCAATGATGAGACCTGTGGGCTAGGATGATGCAAGTTAAAAACCAAAGGTCATGCAGCTGTGTATGGTCTATTGTGAAGCTGGAAGTCACTTAAATGTATAGTTCCATGCTGCCACTCAGGGGTCATATTGATGTGGTTGGCCTGAGCTGCTACCTGAGGCAATGTTGATGTCTGTGGTCCATGCAACTTCTGAAAACCCACCCACCTCAAAAATATTAATACAGAATTCCTCCTGTCAAAAGGAATACAGGGACAAATAGTGGAGCAGAAACTGAAGGAAGGGCCATCCAGAGACTGCCCCACCTAGGGATACATTCCATCTGGTGACATCAAACCCAGACACTAATGCTGATGCTAAGAAGTGCTTGCTGACAGGAGCCTAGTATAGCTGTCCCCTGAGAGGCTTTGCCAGAGCTGGACCTATACGGATGGGGCTGTACACAGCCAAACATTTGACTGAGCATGGGGACCACAATGGGGAAGTTCGGGCAAAGACTGTAGGAGCTGAAGGGGTTTGCAACCTCATAGGAAGAACAACAATATCAACCAACCAGACCCCCAAATCTCCCAGAGACTAAACCACCAAACAAAAAGTACAAAGGGGTACCCAAGGCTCCAGCTATATATGTAGCAGAGTATTGCTTTATCTGGCATCACTGGGTCCTGTGGAGGTCTGATGACACAGGAGGAAGAACACTAGGCAAAAGTGGATGGGTGGGTGGGGAAGCACCCTCATAGAGGCATGGGGAACTTGTGGAGGGAAAACTGGGAAGGGGGCTAACATTTGAAATGTAAATAAATAAAATAACTAATAAAAAAATCTCATGAATAAAAAAAAATTTCCTCAACTCCAAAGAGCTCAAGGCCATGTGATTTTTTGCTTGTTTGATTGATTTTTTTAAATTAAATTATTATAGTTGTTGACATTCCAAAAGTTGCACCCTTCTCAGTCCCCCCTCACAGAGTTCTTCATCACACACCCCTCCCCCCTTGCCTCTGAGAAGGTGCTCCCTTACTCACCAATCCACATATACCACTCATGTACCCACCCATCCCAACCTCACTCCCCCCCCCGAATACCCCTTTCCTGGGGCATCAAGTCTCTACAGGATTAGGTGCATCATCTCCCCGCTGAGGCCAAACAAGCGAGTCCTCTGCTACATATGTGCCAAGGGCCACAAAACAGCCCATGTATGCTCTTTGGTTGGTGACTCAGTCTCTGGGAGCTGCCAGAGGACCTAGTTAGTTGATACTGTTGTTCTTCCTCTGGGGTTGCCATCCCCTTTAGCTCCTCAGTCCTTCCCTTACTCTTCTGCAGGGTCCTTGACCTCAGTCCAAAGTTTGGCTGTGAGTATATGCATATATCTCATTCAGCTGCTGGTAGAGCCTCTCAGAGGACAGCAGTGCTAGATACCTGTCTGCAAGCACAATATGGCATCAATGGGATGGATCCGAAGTTGGACCAGTCACTGGTTGGCCTGTCCTGTCCTTCAGTCTCTGTGCTATTTTTGTCCCTGCATTTCCACTAGACAGGAACGATTCTGGGTCAAACATTTTGAAGACAGGTAGGTGACCCCATCCCTTATCTGGGGATACTATCTACTGGAGGTGGTCTCTTCAGGTTCCATCTTCCCACTGTTGGGCATTTCGACTCTTGTCATCCCCATTGAGTCCTGGAAGCCTCTTACATCCCAGGTCTCGGGACTTTCTGGAGGTCCCCCCACACTCATGCCCATAACTACATATTTCTGCTCATTCTCCTTGCCCTCTGAGCTTCTCTTCTCCCCACATACTGATCCTGCCCTCTTTCCCCTCCCCCCTTCCCTCTACATCCAGGTCCCTCCCACCCTCTACCTCATATGATTATTTTGTTCTCTCTTCTAAGTGGGATTAAAACATCCTCACGTGGCCCTTCCTTCTTGTTAAACTTCAAACATTCTGCGAATTGTATCAAGGATATTCTGTAATTTTTGGCTAATATCCACTTACCAGTAAATGCATACCATACATGTCCTCTAGGGTCTAGGTTACCTCTCGCAGAAAATTTTCTATTCTACCTATTTGCCTGCAAAATTTATGATGTTCTTGTTTTAAGAGCTGAAAAATATTTCATTATATAAATGAACCACATTTTCTGTATCCATTCTTCAACTGAGGGGCATCTAGGTTATTTCCAGCTTCTGGCAGTTATGAATAAGGCTGCTGTGAACATAGTGGAGCACATGTTCTTGGGGTATGGTGAGCAACTTTTGGGTATATGCCCAGGAGTGATAAAGCTGGATCTTCAGGTATAACTATTTCCAATTTTCTGAGAAACCACCAGATTGATTTCCAAAATGGCTGTAGCAGTTTGCAATCCCACAAGCAATGGTGGAATGTCCCTCTTTCTTCACATCCTTATCAGCATGTGATGTTACTTGAGTTTTTGATCTTAGCCATCCTTACTGGTATAAGTTGGACTCTTAGGGTCCTTTTGATGTGCATTTTCCTGATGATTAAGGATGTTGAATGTTTCTTGAAGTGCTTCTCAGCCATTCAAGATTTCTCTGGTGATAATTCTCTGTTTAGTCCTGTACCTCATTTTTTAATTGGGTTGAGTTCTGTATTTATTTTGAATAGTCGTCTATTGGATGTAGGTTTAGTGAAGAACTTTTCCCAATTGGTAGGCTGTTGTTTTGTCCTATTGACAGTGTCCTTTGTCTTACAGTAGCTTTTCTGTTTCCTGATATCCCAATTGTCAATTGTCGACCTTAGAGCATGAGTCATTGGCCTTACGTTCAGAAAATTTTCCCCATGTCTATGCATTCGAAGCCCTTTCCTACTTTCTCCTCTGTTAGTTCTGTATATCTGGTTTTGTGCTTAATCCATTTTGACTTGAGCTTTGTGCAGGGTAATAAACATGGATCATTCTTCTACATGGAGACACAATAAAGGCAGTATACAGTAAGCTGATAGGCAACATCAGATTAAGTGGAGAGACACTTAAAGCAATTCCACTAAAATCAGGAACAAGACAGGGCTGTCCACTCTATTTCTATTCAATATAGTATTTGGGGTTTTAGCTAGAGCAATAATAAAACTAAAGTAGATTAAAGGTTTATAAATTGGAAAGAAAAACGTCAATGCATCACTGCCTACAGATAGTATGATAGCATACATATGTGACCACAAAAATTCTACCAGTGAACTAGTAGATCTAGTAAACACTTTCAGCAAAAGGGTTGGATACAAAATTAATAACAACAAAAACTATCAGTATCCCTCCTTTAAACAAACAATAAATGGGCTGAGAAAGAAATAAGGGAAACAACCTTCCTACAATAGCCACAAATAATATAAAAGAGTTTGTTGTAAATCTAACCAAGCAAGTGAAAGATGTGTATGACAAGAACTTCAAATTGTTGAGGAAAGAAATTGAAAAAGATATCAGAAGATAGAGACATCTCCCATGCTCCTGTATAGGTAGGATTAACATAAAAAAGTTGCCAATCCTACTAAAAGCAATCTAATCTATATAGTCAATGAAATTCCCATCAAATTTCCATCACAATTCTTGATTGAGCTTGAAATAATAATACCCAGCCTCATACAGAAAAATGAATACCCAGAATAGTTTAAAAAAAAAACTTGTATAATAAAATAGCCTCTGAAGTTTTCACCATCCCTGTTTTCAATATGTCCTATAAAGCAAGAGTAAAAGGACAAGATATTAGTATAAAAACATCTAAGTTGATGAGTGGAATCTAATTGAAGACGCAGAAAGAAACCCACATACCAATGGACAAATAATCCAAAACTATATAATGGTAAAATAGAAAGAAAGCATCTTCAACAAAGGATCTCCTCTAACTGGATGTGTGCATGTAGAAGGATGCAAATAGATCCATATTTATCACCCTGTATAAAACTGAAGTTCAAGTGGATCAAAACCTAGGTTAGTTGATATGCATGGGAGGCATCTCGTTTTCTGAGGAAGAGAAATGGAGGGGTGAGTATGAGGGGAGGGGAATGAGAGGAGGAGATTGGGATGAAAGGAGAGAGGGGAAGGTGTGATTGGATGTAAACTGAATAAATAAATTAATAAAAATGTTTCTTTATAGGTCAAAGTTATAAATGTTTTACTGGCCTTGACTGTGGGCCACAGATTTATTAAAATATTGGTGAAAATAGAAAAAAATGATATGTAGTAGAGAAAAAAGAAAAAGACTGAAGCTCTCACAATGGCCTGTGCATTCCCTATTACCTCTCACTGAGTGATATGAATTACACACACACAGTAACAGCCCCTCAAATGCCCACCACCTCTTCTTTTATTATGTTCTTTTCTCTTTTGGTTTTATCATATAATTACATAATTCCCCTTCTCTTTACTCCCCCCAAAGATCCCTATATACTTCTTCATGCTCTTTATCAAATTAATTGACATTCTTTTTATTAATTGTTACATACATCTCAGATATTCTTGTGGAAGAATAGATAGAAAAATTGTGAGACAGAGTGTAACAGGAGTTTACTGTGAGATTGTACCTTCTAGGAATTCTGGAAGGAAAACATACCCATAAGGTTGTACCACCATGACTACCTATCACCTGTTAAATTATCTTCTAACTATTGATGATGACACATTTGGAAAGGAAGTATTTACAGAGGTGATTTCTCAAATTTCCATAGAATGAAAACACTGATTTTAAAGCTTAAGCAGCACTGTGTGTGTCAGTCAAGACAAACTGAAAAAATTCTATATATTTTCAATATGAACAATGAGTAAGTTCCAAGGCCATGCTGGCATAGTGTGAGGTAGACGCTCCTCATCTCATGGGAGACCAGGATATAAAGATGGGCAGAAACCAGGAATCCAACTATAACAACAGAATGCCCACCAATTGACTACTTCTGACAACACATGGACTACCACTTTTTGTTTGCAGTCTCAAAAACTCACTTCACATTTTGGGAAACAGATACTCAAACCATGAGCCTGTGGTACATATTTTGGAGTCAAATAATTTAAGCAGCAATTTCATTTCTAGATGTAAATTCAAAATGATTAATCTGTTTTTACAAGTTTTTCGTAAACCTATGTTCATAGCAGAATTGTTCTCAGTAGCAAAAATGTAAGAATAGCCCAAATGGCCATGGATTTATGAATGGATATCATTGGAATATTATTAACCCCCATAAGAAACAGGTTCTTATATGTGATAAAACATTGGTGAACTTTGGAATGTTATTTCAAAGTGACATAAACCAGATACAAAATGGCAAGTGTTTTATGATTTTAATAAAAGAGTTAATTGTGTAGATAAAAACTCAATTGATGACAATTCTTTTCAACAGACTTGTCAAAGAGAAGAATGTAGGAATATTGATTAATATCTGTATCATCACATATGATTAATTTATGGTGAAGTGGTAATTGCACTATGATAGGTAGAAATATGTTTAATGATCCTTCAACCTGATGGAGTGTGATTATTAACCAAAAGGTTGTTAATATATTGACACAATAGAAATAGTTTGTTGGTAATATGGAGAGATTGCTCAGTGGATAAAGCATTCTCTGTTCTTCTCTGAACTTGGAATGGCTCAACACTGTCTGTAACTACGGTTCCCTTAGATCCAGAGCATTTTTCTATAATTCATGGACACTGCATTTATGTGGTACATAACTATGAATCCAGACAAAACCAACTAGTACACAGAATTTGGAAATGAATCCATCTTTTAATAAAACCATTTGGTATAAGTATAATTGAGTAGGTCCTGAAACATATTGAACTGGTTTCAATTTATCTATTAAGATGAGAGATATTCCATTGTATCTGGTTATGTACTAGAATATTTCTGAATGTAGTGGTTAAACATTTTTCTTAATTTCCACAACAGTTCTGAATAAATAGCAATGACAATATCATTCTGCGGTAAAGCAATTTTCTTTTAAATGCCATAGAGACAGGGACAGTGTTTTCATTTCTTATTTTACTTAGCAGCTAACACAGCCTGCCTGTAATTGCTGCTCAGTAGCTGTATTCTTAAATGCCTTTAATCTATACTGGCCTTCAATTCCATGTATGCGATATACAAGGTTAATGGCTGTCGGCAGCCTTACATTGCACAATGTTATCTTTGAAAGTAGCTCTATTGTGTAACAATTCAATGAAGCTGCTATTTTAGAAGGACAGTGCAGTTTTCCATTTCTTCTGCGAACAGATGAAAACATTTCTATAAAATGAATTTGTGCAGTTTCTTGTGAACATCCAAAGGATTTAAGGCAGGATTCCACGTTTCCTTTTCTTTCTTTCTTTCTTTCTTTCTTTCTTTCTTTCTTTCTTTCTTTCTTTCTTTCTTTCTTTCTTTCTTTCTCTCTCTCTCTCTCTCTCTCTCTCTCTCTCTCTCTCTCTCTCTCTTTCTTTCTTTCTTTTTTTAATCATAATGCGTTTTCACTAGCTGCACACTATTTTCTCTGACACAGAATCAGAAATTCAAATTCAGGCAGAACAAATAGCCTTTGAGAAAGAGGGGTAAAGCAACCTAAGTGGATTTACCTATTGCTCTCCAATGTGGAAGACTTTGTATTTTTTTAAATGGTGAGATGCCCTTTTGGTTTATCTTTGAAGTTGAACTACAACATTTCTTATGTGTCTTTTAAATTGAATGTTTAGAGACAATTTTCTTTGAAGCTCTGAAAGCTACAGGCCCGCAGAGCTGGCAAATAACATTGCATGTCTACTAGGAACACACTGATGGCTATCAAGGGGAATTTAAAAGAAAGAACTTGGCTTGGCTTGCCTGTGTTCCCCTCATTTTCCAATGCTTTCTCTGCCTTCCTCCATTTTTCTGTCATTTTCCTGACCACTTTATCCTCTGCTTGCTTGGAATTTTCTGTATTCTCGCAATTTATTTCTGATTCTGTTTCTTTTCAATTCTCCTTTTCCCCAATCTGAAATACTCGTGAAAGCATATTGTTTGATTTAAGTGTGAAAATTTATCTTTTTTTCCTGTTTTTTGTTTGTTTGTTTTGTTTTGTTTTGTTTTTGTTTGTTTGTTTTTCGAGACAGGGTTTCTCTGTGTAGCCCTGGCTGTCCTGGAACTCACTCTGTGGACCAGGCTGGCTTCAAACTCAGAAATCCACCTGCCTCTGCCTCCCAAGTGCTGGGATTAAAGGCGTGCACCACCACTGTCTGGCGAAAAGTTATCTTTAATTGAAAAAAAAAAACCCTCCAGAGCAACTCAGTACTGGTGAGAACTGATTGGCAGATGCTCCTTGGCTGCTGTATAGCAAATAGTATCTTTCCTGCACTTAAGTCCTATGAGCATGTCTCAGAATTTCCTAGACCCAACATGAAGCCCAGCATTTAGGCATATGCACTGCACAGATGAAGGCAAAGACATACCATGCCTCAGAAGTGAAATTATTGAGATTTAGAACAGAGGTTTGAAGTCAGATTGCCTGGCCTGTGTGTATCTTCTACATTGTGTCGTAATGATTTTCCCAAGTCCATTTAATGCTGTTATTTATTGTTCTTAGATCAAATTAACTTGGATTACATATGTAACCCTCCTATATTTACACTAATTTCTTTGGTACTATAATATTCCTTTATTGTTTTATATTTTTAAGTTTTGAAAGCTGTAAGTAAAGATGGATTTTAGGATATATTTATTTCACATAATGAGTTTTATTAGAATCTCATGTATGTATATCATGTTTTTTGTTTTTTTTTAAGTTTATTTATTTATTTATTTTTGATACTTTATTTATTTATTCCCCTTTTCTGGGTTTCCTCTTTGGAAACTATACCCTCCCCATCCCCGCCTCTGTGAGGGAATTCCTCCTTCTACCTACCCGCCCACCCATCCCCATATTCCCACCTTGACATTCCCCTTTACTGGGGCCTCCAGCACCCTCAGGTCCAAGGGCCTCTCCTTTCTCCCTGATGACCATGGAGGTCATCCTCTGCCACATATGTAGTCCGAACCATGGGTCAATAGATGTGTATTCTTTGGTTGGTGGTCCGAACTCCAGGACGACCGGGGGGGGGGGGGTTCAGTCCCATTGACGCTCTTGCTCCCTCCATGGGGCTACAAATACCCTCAGCTCCTTCAGACCTTTCTCCAACCCCTTCATCTGGGACCTCACTCTCAGTCCAGCGGTTACTGTTAAGTGAAACTTGGACATTCTGAAATTTTGGGCTAATATCCGCTTATCAGTGAGTACATACCATGTTCGTTTTTTTGTGACTGAGTTACCTTGTTCAGGATGATATTTTTTTTAAATTAACCATTTCATTTCCCTTCCTGTCTCATGTGCATATGGTTTTTTTTTTTTTTCACTTCAAGTATACTGTCCCATTCACATTCATTTCTGTCATGATATTTTTGTTTAATTTTTAGGTTAGAATCCATGTATGAGAAACAAACAAACAAACAAGCAAACAAATACCCCTGATGCTTACTTTGTGAGCATGGCTTATTTTGATTAACATGATGGTACCATTTACAATCCATTCTCTGAAAATGGCATAATCGTTTTGTTGTTGTTGTTGTTGTTGTTGTTGTTGTTGTTTTTTAATGATTCAACACTATACGCTACCATTCCAGTCCCATGCTTCAATGCCCCCCCATGGACTCTGTGGTACATATCAGCTACACTTTGTCGCTGTACCTTTCTCTCTGGAACCCAGATGAGCCTTTGTGTGAAGGAAAACGCAACACAAAATTAGCTCAGAAAAATAGTAACTCAGTCTCTGGGTGCAACAACTAAAGCCTAATCTTGTAAACCTAATCAAAGTCTGATTCCTCTGGTGGTGAATCCTTGCAGATCTGTCATGCTCCTAGGAGACTCTACTAGCTACATCTTCCCTACTACATGCTGTCCCCATTCCAAAAGGCAACTCTCTCTCTCTCTCTCTCCAGCTTCTTCTCTTCCTCTCTCTGACCTCAAAGTTCCCTTCACACAGTGATTGTCTCTATTATTCATTAGGGGATTGGTTCACAAGAAGTCACAGGTGTAACCCACTCCATGTCTGAAGCCCCTCCCAGGAGGGCAGAATTAGCATCAAATTACAATCAGCCCCAGGGCTATCCACAACACCACTCCATTATGAATTGTACCATTTTCAAATGATGCATCCCTGGTTGATGAACGTCTTAGCTAACTTTATGCTTTGCTTTGTGAATAACGACTCAGCAAACATTTTTATGCAGTTACCTCTGCTGTATGCTGACTTGGGTTCCTTTAGGAATATATCTAGGAATACTGTTTCTCAATCATAAGGTAACTGTGCTTTTATAACTTTGATAAAATTGTGAACTATTTTCCATCATGATGGCTGGGGTATTTCTGTTCTCACCAACACTATAATGGTTCCTTTATCCCAACCTCTATCAATAATGGATACATAACAATTATCAATAAAAATGCATGCAAACAAAAGTCAATAAAATAATTTAAAAATTATATACATCATTCATTACCTTCATACCTAAATTGTAAAGTTAATCCAACATATGCAATCCGATAATGTTATGAAATTTTACAACACCTCATAATAAAAGCCTTGAAGAAAACTGGAAAGAAGAATCATATTTCTATACAATAAAAGCTATAGCATGCACTCACTCAACTTTAAAATAAGGGTGACAACAGCATATTATGACCATGACAATGTTATTGAAAGTGTTCTATAAATTTATCATAATCCCTACCAAAATTCCAATGGAATTCATTCTACATAATAATAAAGTCCCTAAATACTAGTTAGATCACAGAGATATCCTAACAACCAAAACAATCTTTTGGAGAAGGAAGGGAATTAAAGGTTTCTTAAAAACTCCTTTCAATTTATACTACAAAGTATAAAAGTATCATTGTTCTGTCCTCAATATAACCATACAAATGAATGGAACAAACTAAAATATATCCATAAATAAAATTGCACAGCTACAAAATTCCTGTTTTCTAATCACACACCAATAACACATGCTGAATAAAACACATGCTTATAGCTATACAGTGCTGATACACACTTTAGATCCTAGCACTCAGACAATAGCAGCATGCAGATTTCTGAGTTATAGACTGACTTGGTCTACAAAGCAAGTTCTAGGACAGCCAGGACAACACTGAGAAACATTGTCAACAAACAAATAAACAAACAAACAATAACAATAACAAAACCACAACAACACCAAATCCTGGAGAAATCTCTTATTCAGCACCTGGTACTTAGAAATGTAGACATCCCAGGAGAATAATTCAGCCTGAACCCAGCACCTCATCTTAAAAGGAAAATTTACTTGAAATGGTGAAAGTACCTTTGTTTAAGTTTTGAAATTCCAAAACTACAGCAATCATTGTTTCATATATCCTTCGAATGGGTCACAAATTACATTTCAACTTTTTGCATTTGTGTTTCAAATTCTACTTTGATAAATGAGAAACTAAAAACAGCGACTGTTATATATTGACGTTATATATATATACATATATATATATGTATATATATATACATACATACATAGTGGGGGGTGTTGTGTGCATGTATGTCATAATTCTCATGTAGTGCTTAAGGAACAATTATCAGGAATATTTTCTCTCCTTCCTTACATCTACAATGTTCATTCCAAGGATCAGTTTCAGAAAGCTTGGCACAAGTTCATTTACCTATTGAATCATCAAACTGTTCTATTGAGGCTTTCAGAATCTGCGTAGTTAAATCATCTATCCATTTATTGGTAGTATTGTACATTTTTATCCACGTTCTTAGATTTTTAGTTCTTTATCAGTTCTTTATTGTTCTCTATGTAATATTTAATCAGCCAAATATGAAGGAAGGTTTTATTATTTCCTACAGAATGTTTTCTTTCCGATGTGTTCCTTGCTTCTTTGCTATGTAGAAATGTTATTTATTCTGTTTCAATTTATTTTCTCCAAACTTTCAGGTATTATCTCATCTATAGTTAGCAGTTGGAATGAATATTCCAGTGTTGTATGGTATTTGCATACATGTTCCCCATCTTGATGCTGGTTAGGAAATGTGGCCGTGCTGAAAGAAGGATGCCACTGAGGGAAGATGCTGATGTTTCAAAATCCGTAGGCCATTCACAGTTTTCTGTCTCTACTTCCTATTTGTGACTCATAGTGTGATTGACTCTTCTGCTAGTAGCTTCATTTGTCATGCTTGCCACTGTGACATTTCTCTGCCTTAATGATAATGGACTCTTATCCCTCTGGATGCATAAGTCCAATAAATGCTTCCTTCTCTAAATTTTCTTCATTATGGTGTTTTATTAGAAAAAATAGAAAAGAAATTCTTCCAGTTTTGAAGTCCTATTGAAAAGTTATTGCTTATGCTTTCTTTTTTTTTTCCTTTCTTTTTTTTTTCCTCCTTTTTTATTTTTGATACTTTATATACATTTCCAATGTTTCCCCTTTTCCGAGTCTTCTCTTTGGATAACCCCCATACCCTCCCCAACCGCCTATAGGAGGGAATTCCACCTCCC
>CM052700.1:113547172-113570127 GCA_028551405.1 Uromys caudimaculatus | reverse complement strand
TGGGAGGTGGAATTCCCTCCTAGAGGCGGGTTGGGGAGGGGATGGGGGGTATCCAAAGAGGAGACTCAGAAAAGGGGAAACATTGGAAATGTATATAAAGTATCAAAAATAAAAAAGGAGGAAAAAAAAAAGAAAAAAAATTCAAAATAACTGTTCAATATTTCAATAATAAATGAAGCTTTACACAAAAGTCATTGTTGGTTTAACACTTGAATAAAATAGTTCACAATAGAAAATTTCATAAGGACTTCAATTTGAATCATAGGAACTTCTCTCTTTTTTTTGGATGGTTATTTAAACATTGCTATGATATTTTGATGAAACCTATAAGACCATATTCCTCAATGCATGACTAACGCTATGTAACCATACATCAATAAGTTTCATTAAAATTGTGTTTTTCATTTGAACTGTGAAATATGTTGTGAAAGATATTCTAATTATGCATTCAGGGTTAACTTGATGTAGATGTTTTTGATATTTTATTTAAATGATCTGTACTTCACTCTTTTTCTGATTATAAAATTTAGAGTAGCAATTAATCAAACATTCTCTTTGTTGGGGTTTAAAACTGAACACAGTGTTTCCTGCCATAAATCTCTTGTCCATATGGTAAAGGTACAATATTGGCACTGAAACCTGGTGTCCATCTGGACACAGATACATTTCCTACATGAGGCGAAACTTTCAAAATCAACCATCTGTTTTTATGCAATTTCCCCAAAACTTGTAAATAAAATGATATGAATACGAAACAAAAGTGATCACAAATATAATGGATCATTTACTTGACACAGTAAAAGCTCTTTCAAAAACATGCTGAATATTGTCAGTTGGCTTTCGTAACTTTGAAGATATAAATGTTACTTACTGTGAGAACAGTTATAGTGAATGAATGCACCATCAAATCCAGCGTCATCATATTAATGTTCAATTATCTTTCTTTTAATTAGTCATCCCTGATTTACACCAACTCAGCTTTTTGTTTATCTAAAGTATCCACAGTGCCATTTGTATGTGTACTTTTCCCCAAGGATTGTTAAGTGCTAGGATAAATTCATAAATTACGTGGCTTATGATAAATTTATAGTACATAAGTTAATGATATTTCCCAAGGAATAATGTGAATTAATATACACTATGAAGTCATCTACTTGGCAGCCCAAATTCTGTGCCTTGTGTCACTCTAGGCAAATCAATATTCTGTGCCAAATTATCTCTTCTGTGAAAGAAGACTAGTAATCTCGGCTTCTTGACTGCTGTGGAGATTAAATGTATCATGAGAAACTCCTCATGAGCTGGGCAGTAAACAAAGCACTGTAGGTTGGGTTGCTTTAAACAACATGAATTAATATTCCACAGTTCTAAAATCTGAAATTGCCAGATCAAAGTTTCAGAGTGGCTGAAGTCAATGGACAAACAGTTCCCACATTAGAGACTACTAATTTAAACTATGCTCACATGGCAGAAAGAGGGTATGGTATCACTACAGGCCTTTATAAATACATTTTCATCATTTTATAGTCTTTACTATATTAACTAACTACATATTAATCTACTTCCAAATACTGTCATATAAAATATAGTGTTTTACACGTGAGCGGGCATACACTAAGTTCATTTCAGTATGTCAGATCATTGTTTGTCATAATGATTGTTTTATTATTGAATATACTTTAAAGTACTTGTTTCCCATATAAGCCTTACTGGACAGTGGATGTTAGTAAGGACATTTTTTGTAATTGCTAAGCTAACAATGCACACAAAGAATTTTATCAAAGGATCACACTCATGGCTCCTGAGGGAAGCAAGTATCCCAGTTACCATTTAATGTACTATGCATATGTAATCATCCCCTTAACCTGTAGCTGGCACAAAGAGATGCACCTTGGATTTTATATATCTTCCAGAGTTGTTCATGCCAGTAGGCACACTGGTTCCATTTTGTGTGTTCCAAGATTACATTGGAAGTCACCCAGGTAAACTTAGCTCATCTGGACCTGAAATTTTCTTGTATGTCATCAATGTATCTGCTGCTGACTCTCATATTGAGTGAGAATGTGATTGAGTGCTGAACATTTTTGTAGAACATGAAAGTACAGAAATGCATCAGATTTAGTGATGTGGATTTGATCTATAATTGACAATTCTGGGAAAATTTAGTCTACTGAGGTTATGAACTTAGTTGGAAAAGCACAACAATTTTAAAGTAAAGAATTATTCATTAAGTCATTGTTTTTAATAGCTGAGTAGTACTTAATGAAATTTGCAGGCAAATGGATGGAACTTGAAAATATCATCCTGAGTGAGGTAACTCAGTCACAAAAGAACGAACATGATATGTATTCACTGATAAGTGGCTATTAGCCCAAAAGTTCAGAATACCCAAGTTTCAGTTTACAATAACTGCTGGACTGAGAGTGAGGTCCCAGATGGAGGAGTTGGAGAAGGGACTGAAGGAGCTGAGGAAGTCTGCAGCCCCATGGAGGGAGCAACAGTGTCAACTGGCCTGACTCCCCAGTCCTCCTGAAGGCTGGACCACCAACCAAAGAATACACATGGAGGGACCCATGGTTTATCCCACAGATGTGGCAGAGGAGGGCCTTGTTGGCCTTCAGGGGGAGGAGAGGCCCGAGTAAAGGGGAATGTCAAGGTGGGAATATGGGAGTGGGTGGGCAGATGAGTGGGAGGTGGAATACCCTCATAGAGGTGGGGGAGGAGGAGGGGATAGGTGGTTTCCAAAGATGACACCTAGAA
This sequence comes from Uromys caudimaculatus, assembly GCA_028551405.1. Classification (NCBI taxonomy): domain Eukaryota; kingdom Metazoa; phylum Chordata; class Mammalia; order Rodentia; family Muridae; genus Uromys; species Uromys caudimaculatus. The sequence continues at coordinate 113,567,370 of CM052700.1, read as the reverse complement.
GGGGGGAAACATTAAAAATGTAAATAAAGTATCAAAAAAAATTTTAAAAAATTATTCAAAAATACAGAAAAAAAACACCCCTGTGTATTAATCATGGGAGACTGAGGTTTCATTTCTTTGCCTAGACAAATCACATCTATTCTAGCTTGTCTGTACATGAGCCACTGTTTTTATCCATTTATAAAATAAATAAATGAATTTATATTTTGTACTCAGTTCCTTCAAAATGTGAGATGTGTCAAAAATGTCCCCAAAGCCTCTACTGAAAAATTTCCAAATATCTCAGATTTTTATTTTGAATCACGTACAAGTTTCATTCTGCCACCCCAAAAGAGAAGGAAGCCCACAATAAATAGAAATGTCTTCTTATGATGAAGTGTTTCATGATACACTTTGAGGGAAAGAGTGTCCAAAAGAATAAATGCTTCTTGGTTCACAATTCTTTCAAATGCTCTATCAAGATATAGTGGGTTTGGACTTATGAGCTGGCCCAGTGGATAAAGTGCATGCTGCCAAGTCAGACAAACTTGGTGAGATCCTTGTGATCCACATGGGCAGAGAAAAAAAAAAAAAACATGTCTAAAAGTTGTCCTCCAACCTCAGTGCATGTACATATACACACTAAATAGGTAAAAAAAAAATGTAATAAAAAAGAATAGGTATGCTTCAGAAGGTTGAGATACTTAAGATTGCACGGAATTTATATTTTATTATTTTAATTTCTAAAACATTTAAATGTCATGTTCCAATTAATTTTTCCAGTGCTGTCTGTTAAATACGAGAATAATAAATGTTCTAAGGCAGAGACTGATTTGAATTTAATTGTTTCAAATATAACAAGTTTGTAACAAGTTTCAAGGTATATATACATTTTATTTGGTAACCCCAAAATAAATATATTCATTAGATTCACCAGATTACTTGGAAAGTTTAAATTAAATGGGACAATATGGATGGAATTATCTTTATATTACAAAAACTAAACAGCTATCTTAGGTATCAGTAATTGTGGCTTCATAGAATGAAGTAGGTAGTGTTCCTTGTGCTTCTATTTTATGGAATAGTTTGAGGAGTGTTTGTATCAGGTCTTCATTGAACGCCTGGTAAAAATCTGCACTAAAGCCATCTGGCCCAGGGCTTTATTTTATTTATTTATTTATTTATTTTTTGGTTGGGAGGATTTAAATGACTTCTTCATTTTCTTAGTGAATATGAGCCTGTTTAGATAGTTTATATGCTCTTGATTTAACTTTGGTGTGTGGTATCTGTCTAGAAAACCATCCATTACATCTAGATTTTCCAGTTGTGTTTAGTATAGGCTTTTGTAATGGGATCTGAGGATTTTTTTGAATTCCCTGAGTTTCTGTAGTTATGTCTCTCTTTTCATTCCTGATTTTGTAAATTTGGATATTTTCTCTTTGCCCTTTAGTTATTTTGGCTAGGGATTTATCTAACTTGTTGATTGTCTCAAAGAACCAGCTTTTGGTTTTGTTGATTCTTTGTATAGTTCTCTTTGTTTCTAATTGGTTGATTTCAGCCCTGAGTTTGACTCTTTCCTGCCCTCTACTCCTCTTGGGTGTATTCACTGCCTAGTTTATTTAGTTTATTAATCTTTTGGTATATGATGTATATTGTTAAAAAGGAAAAAATAATACCAGATATTTTAAAAATTATCCTGCTAACTTTGGTTAGCTGAAACCTCCCAAACTGTGACAAGAAGCAGAAGGATAAAAAGGAATAGTGAAATATATACATTATTAAACAAAAACCTAAACAGCTAACATTCTTAAAACTTTGACTTTCATTTAAAAAATGAACCTCTCTTTCTCTCTCTTTCATTCTCTCTCCCCACCACACACACACACACACAATACACACACACACACACACACACACACACACACACACACACACACATACACACACATATATGGTTCAATGTACTATGTTGATATATATATATATATATATATTGATATATGTGTATATATATATGTGTGTGTGTGTGTGTGTGTGTGTGTGCTTTGTGGATGATTAAAGCGGATCCATGCACGCAATTTCTTTGTATACTTCTTCATAAAGTATTTAATATCCATTCTGTTAATAATTTAAAATACACAATAATTTACTCCTCAATGTGTTTACTAGGACAAATTATTCCTCAAAAAAATCCAGCTGCTGCCCTTCCTTCATCCTAGTCCTCCATTTTTGAGTCTCCTATAATCAATCACCTTTTTATTATCCACTTTTATGTTTGACTTTTTTATTATTCCACATGTAAGTTGTATCATGGAGTGTTTATTTTTCTTTGTCTGGATTATTTCACTCATTATTGTTTCCTCGTGGTCATCCATGTTCTTGCAAGTGTTGAGATCTCCTTTTGAAAGGTACTGTTTTACTGCTTACTATGTGTTTTTATCCCTTTTTCATATCTCATTAACCATAGATATATTTAAATTAATGCATACTTTGTTCACCATTGCCATGCAGTGGAACTAGGAATGAAGATATCTCCTAACAAACTGATTTCTGTTCCATTTTATCCATACAAGACATGACATTGCTACATCACATAGTAGTTGTACATTTAACTTCATTGTGAGCCTGAATAATGTCTGTTAATTCCCAACTTCATAAAATGGTTCTGACATTTTACCATGACTTCTCTTATCCTGTTATGCTTTATCCTTTGATAATATTTGCTTTCATGATTATCAAGTTGAACATGACTTTAAATTTTCTTTCCATTATGATAAGAGGTGTTAATTATTATCCATATTCTTGTTTGCCATCTGTATGCCTTCTTTGGAACAACATCTATTTAAGCCCTTTGCCTATTTTTAAATGATATTATTTACTTCATGCTATTGAATTATTTTAAATAGTCTTTGAATATTAGTACCTTGTCAGATGTAAGATTAATAAATATATCTCTATCCACTTAGGTTGTCTCTTCACTTTGCTTTTTTTCTGTTTTACCAAGACACTTTTGAATCTTTGTAATTGTGCTAGTCTTCTTTTTCTTTCATTTTCTGTGTTTTAGTGTAGTCTGCAAGAAATCATTGTCCCAAACTAATGCCTTAGAACAGTCCCCATTTACTTCAAATCATGTTAGTAAAATGTTAATATGCAAAATATTATATTGATTTTCTTGTGCTGTACTGATTTTCATTAAAATGTTAACAATTCTAATGCAAGAGGCTATCATGATACTTTAATTCATTTGTTTTTTATGGCCTTGCTTATAATAATCTAAAGTTTTAGCATCTAATTTATAGAGTATAAAAACAAGTGTTGAGCAGACAAATAGACTTGACATACCAAATCATAACCAGTTCAAAAAATTTTAATTTGTCACTTCTAAATCACAATTGTGACAGATGCTTCCTCTCAGAAACTACTAAAGCATATATCTGATCATAAAGTAGAAACAATTTTGTTACTGTAAATTGAGATCTTCCTAAGAAATCAGTGTGAAAAAAATCTTACTTTTTGGTTTATGGCTAGGCTACTGGAGAGAATGAGTAGTTATGAAATCATTTTTCATAATGAATATTTATACTTTTCACAAATGTCATCATTATGGAGTGTCACCCGGAGAACATAATGTCTGTGGGTCTGACATTATTCTCCTCTTCCATTCCTATAGACTTAAGCAAATACATGGAATTTTTCTTTAAAATTTATTAATATTCTACTACAAATCTGCAGTACATTTTCATTATGCATTCATCTATTCAAGAACAAAAGAAATCAAGAAATTTTAAAGTAAGTGAATGGATCTAGAAAAGATTACACTGAGCCCTACCCAGCCCTAGAAAGACAAATGCCACATTTCTTTCCCATCTGCATGTCCCAGTTCTAACGCCTCATATATGAAAATACTTACTACAAGAAAAACCAAAGAAACAAAGAATATATTAAAAGACCAAGGACAGGAACTTTTGAGGTGGGAAATAGAATGCAGATGATATTCAGTGGTAATAGAATAACTGGGAAGGGGATCCATTTTGGTCTTGGGGCTGGTAGTCAGTAAAAGCAATGGAAATACAAGGGACAAATAACAGAAATGTAGTTTGATAAAACTTGGTGATTATTATTATATTAGAATTAATTAAAATTATACATCATAAAAGTGGATATTAGCCCAAAAGTTCAGAATACCCAAGTTTCACTGAACAGTAATTGCTGGACTGAGAGTGAGGTCCCAGATGGAGGAGTTGGAGAAAGGTCTGAAGGAGCTGAGGGAATTTGCAGCCCACTCAAAAGGAGGGAAACTTGCCCTGGTAATGGAAATTTAGCCAAGTTCAGTGTCTGGTGAAGTCATGGACCTTAGAAGTGAATCCACTACCACTACTCTGATATTTCATCCTAATTCTGACTATATGTTAAATCCTACATACCTATAGATAATTGTAACTCTCTTCCTTTATCAAAGAAGTCTTTCTTTCTAACAAATGGAAGCTGTAGTGGCTATTCCTGATTGTCAACCTGACTATATCTGGAGTGAAAAACAATCCATAATTAGAAGGCTCACCTGTGATCCAGATCTTGAGGCTGGAAGATACAAGTGTCTGACCTGCATCTTGGCATGGAGATCTTGAGGCATAGTGGCCATGAAAAACTTAGGCCCAGACAAAGTAGCACACCTTTAATCCCAGGAGATTGAGTCAAGGAGATCTCTTATTTCAAGGTCAGCCTTGGACAAATCAAGTCCCAGATCCAGGCATGATGGTACACACCTTTGATCTGGACCGCGCCCTCTGCTGGAGACCTACATAAGGACATTGGAAGAAGGAAGATTCACTCTTCTTTGCCTACGTGCCTTGTGAGACTGAGCAACTGCTAAATCCTTGGACTTTTTTTTTTTTTTTTTAGTATAGAAATAGAGTTTATTTAGGGCATGGGGGGGGAATTAAGAGGGTAGTAGAGGCAGAGAAAGGCAGAGAGAGGGAGAGAGTAGAGAAGTAGAGGAGTGGAGGCTGGACATGACCATGTGGAGAGAGGGAGGAAGGGAATGGGGAGAGGTAAGAGAAATAAGAGAGAGGCAAGAGATAGAGATAAGAGCAAATCGTTGGACTTTCATTCACAGCTGCTGCTGAGCATTTTTGGGAAGTTAGACTACAGAATGTAAGTCATCAACAAATTCCCTTACTATATAGAGTCTACACATAAGTTCTGTGACTCTAGAGAACCCTGACTAATATAGAGAACCATAGACACAATGCAAAGATTAATATACTGTGATGAGCTCAGTCCCAACAGACAGATGTACATCACAGTTTCTGCATATATGTTTCAGTACACATCATGGAAGAGAAGGTGTGAAAACGGTGATAGCCAGAGTTCAGAAGACTTCACACTGGAAGTCTACTGTGAGATAGCTTCCAATAAACACAGATGCTTACAGAAGACCAGGACAATGGCAGTATCAGTCAACTTATTAATGTGAAAATGGAAAACATTCTGGGTTTCATTCCCAGTCAAAGAACTACAGACACTACAGATAGCTAAGGACTAGGAGCATAAATGTCTGCTCCAGTGGTTCAGAAAGCCTCACTTTTCTTTTCATTTCTCTCTCTCTCTCTCTCTCTCTCTCTCTCTCTCTCTCTCTCTCTCTCTCTCTCTCTCTCATATATATATATATATATATATATATATATATATATATATATATATATATATATATATTACATTTTCCTCAATTCAAGATGTTTAAAAAAGTTTTTAGTGTTATTTCCTTGTAGTTTTAAATTTCCTTTTCCTGGTGACTGGGCTGATGAGCACCTTGTAGAATAACTGCCAGTCCTCTGTCTATATTCTTATATTTGCTTATTCAAGTCCTGTTTGAGTTTTAGTATGTATGTGTACTTACACACACACACACACACACACACACACACACACACACACACACACCTATGTACATATGGAGTCCAGAGACAAATCTTTGAGTCTCATTCCACCTTGTATTTTCAGATCAGACTGTTGGCATTGATTGGGGAATTTACAAATAGACCAGTGTAGCTGGCCAACAATCCAAAAGATCTGCCTGTGTCTACTTCCTCAGCACTTGTATTTGATGTACTTGCTTCCATGCCCAGTTCTTTATATAGGTGCTTGGAATCTAACTCATGTCCTCATCAGTGCCTGGGAAGCACTTACTATACTGAGCTATCTCCTGCCCTTTCAGTCTTCATAGTACTTCTTGCTTTTACTGCAGTCACTTGTAATCACTTCTTTAGTTAAATTTATTCTCATTCATTATTAGATCCCCATTCTATATGCGTATCTCATTCTGTACTACTTCATTGAGAATTTCATGATAGTCGTCCTTTCCCAGTATCCCCCGAAATCCACTCATTTTTACCTGCCTACCCAAATTTGTGTCCTCTTTAGAAAAAAATTAATACATTTTGTGCTATTATATACTCTTGAATGTGTGGCATTCAAAGGAGGATAGTCTCTTATTCAAACTGCTGTATGCCAGATTTTATTGGGAAAATCACACACACACACACACACACACACACACACACACACACACACACACACACACAGAGAGAGAGAGAGAGAGAGAGAGAGAGAGAGAGAGAGAGAGAGAGAGAGAGAGAGAGTACCCATTCTTCCCAGAAAGGACCTCTCAGCAGATCATAATAATGATTACTTCATTATCCAATTTGATAAACTAATGAGTTTTGTTGTTTTTTCTTTTCTTTCTTTCCTTCCTTCCTTCCTTTTTTGTTTTTCTTTTATTTTCTTTTTTTTCTTTCTTTTTTTTTAGATACTGACAGCAGTGTTGGTGCAGAGTCTGTGGTTGCTTACAGGGAGAAGGGATAACTCAAAATTGACTATGTTGCTGGACAGCTATACAACATATATCACTATTTCCAAGGGTGAAAACATGGAGTTCTCCATGAATGTGCAGGCAGCTCTACAATACCTTCTTTTTCTACTTTCTTTTTCAGTTTCTTTTTTATTAAAAATAGATTCTTCTCTCATACAATAAATACATCCTGACCACTGACCACAATTTCCCCTCTCTCCACCCCTCTCAACTGTGCCCCCCTCCCACTGGATTCACTGCTCCTTAGTTTGTCTTCAGTAACGAGCAGGCCTCCAAGAGACAACAACCAAACATAACAAAATAATCAAATAATATAAGGTAAAAAGCCCTCATATCAAGACTGGACAAGGCAACCTAGTGCAAGAAAAAGGGTCCCAAAATGAAGCAAAAGAGTCAGTGAAACATCTGCTCCCACCATTGTGAATCCTACAAAAAATACCAAGCTAACAGTCATAACATATAAGCAGATGACATGAGCCAAGCCCACACAGGCCCCATATTTCCTACTTCTGTCTCTGTTAGCCCATGTGAGCCCCGTTTAGTTGATTCATTAGGCCCTCTCCTCCTGGTGTCCTTCATCCCTTCTGACTCCTATAATCTTTTGTCTTCTTCTGTGATTTCCTAGCTCCTAGGGGAGGAACTGATGGAGACTTCCAATAATGCATAATGTCTACTGTGATTATCTGCACTTGTTCCCATCTGCTGCCAGGGAAATCCTCTCTGATGATGACTGGACAAGGCGCCAATCTATGAGTATAGCAGAATAGCATTAGAATTTATTTCATTGATTATTTTCCTAGTCATATTTAGTTCTAACTAGTTCTCTGGTTCCTAGCCATCCAATGCACTGTGCCTCAAGTTCAATCAGATACTGTTTGGCTATCCTAACAAGTTATCAGCCACCATTGCCTCAGCCCATCCTACAGGCAGGGAAGATTGTAAATCTACGGTTTTATGGTAGGTTCGGTGTCCTGGTTCCTTCTTCTGTAACCTTCATCCTACCTTCCTGAACTGAAGAGTTCTTGCAGTTTCTCTAGTCAGACTCTCAATGCTTAGCAGTTGTTTTCTCCTTTGATTAACTCCTAGGTGGGACACATCTTTCCTCTTCCAAGCTCTTGTCTCCTTGGCACCAGATCTTTGTTTACTTCCTGGGGCTCTCCAGCTCCCCCTCCCTCGTGTAGAAAATGTTTTAATTTGTATAGAATATTTTAATTCTGAAGAAGAGCCCACACAACTAATAGGTCCTTAGCTAAGAATGTGACTTCATGCCCAGCTCTCCTCTATGCTGGAATGGGGCTCAGCTTGAGGCAGGTCATGTGCACACTGTCTAATCTGTTGTAAATTTATATGTGCAGCTGAATTTTTGTGTCCAGAAAATACTTTCTTAATATTTATCCACCACATATCACTCTCACAGTTTTTCCACATCCTCTTCAATCAGGATCCCTGAGTTTGGTATAGATGTCACATGTACGGCTGAACAGTCTGAAGTCTCTTATTCTCTGGACCCTGATTAATTGCAGGTCTTCTTGAAGTCTTTATAACATCTCTAACCTGAAATTACTTCCAAAGCAATCAAATAGTTGTGGTTAGAATTCTATGTGGTTTAACTTTCTGTAAATAATGAAGTAAGAGATGCTCATTGTTTAGTAGCTATAATATGCACATTGCTTTCCAAAAATGAACTTGATTTTTTCCTCTCTTAATTTATGTTTCAGAGTAAACATAAAGCATTTTTCTATGCCTCTCTCAAGGAAAATCCAATATATAAATCTTAATATTATTTTCTATCTCCTAGTATTCAACACATTCTTGAAAGGTATAGAAAATGAGAGTATAATCACAGTTATTTTTCAATAAAATTATATATACCTGTAATACATTCACTATGAAGTTAGCAAGGATTAAAAAATGTAGCACCTACTTTCCCATACTTTATTTATTCATTGTATTATCTCCTCATAAACTCTATCTACATTTTTCTTTTCTGCTTTGCAAATTATGAATGTGTCAAGTATATAGCCAATATAATAGATGGCCTTTTTATATTTTGTTTATTTCATTAGCATTCTGTTTCAAGTTTCAATCAAATAATAGGCATAGCTTCCTAACAATACTTGTTTCTTTTCAAGTTTTGATACTATCACATTGAATGCATTGACTTTATTTTTAACTCATTCAGACCTTAGTTGTAATTTCTACTGCTCTATGTATTTCTGAATTCACTTAATTGAAATTTGTTGAGTTATGGATAGGTATATAATTTAATCCCTTAAATGTTTGAAAAATTCTTTTTATTAGCATCTGTGCAATGCTTAATAGGTGGTTTTGGTAGTGAAACCAGTTCCTAGAGCTTGTTATTCTTGTCCTTTAATAAGACACCCCAAATTGACAAATTTAATTGTATCTTTTTTTACCATCAGCTTTAATATGATGTTTCTACATGGTGATCTTGAGGGATTCTAAGTGGACCTCACTGGCTCTTTTCAGTGGGAGAATTGACAATTACACCTAATCACAATAAATTCATGAAACATTTTCACACTTTTTCCTCTTTCTTTTGCTGGTAAGTCTATGACAATTATGTTTAATGGATACAGCTTCTCAAAATTTGAGGTTTCTATTTTCTTCAATTATTTCTTTTCATTTGGTTTAGTTTTTTATAGTCTTGATGTATATTGGGTTATTCTTTTCACAGTTATGTGAAGCTTATTTAGTGAATATTTTAGTTTTAGATTTTTCAGTTCTAAAATTTGAATTGGATCTTTTTGTTTTGTTTTTGTTTTTATATTTGCAGACTTTGCTGAGATTACCTATTGTGTTAATCATTATAATATCATTTCTCCCTACTTCTTTGAATATAACCTTTAAATTTAATTGAACTTAATAATATAAAGTCATAATCATGTTATTGACAACTTTATTGCCAAACATTCTGTAATTATCATAATCTTTGTAGCTGAAAATGATAAGAAGATTGAAATATTTTTAGGAAGTACACATTTTTGATGCCTTCTCTTTTCTCTTCTCCCATCTCCTTTTCTCTACCTACCTCTTTGTGAAAAAATATTCATGAACTTAAGATGCAAAATCTGATCCCTAGAGATTTTTTACACATTTTCTATCAATATGCCTGATAAGGAACAAGGAACCAAGAATTGGCTTCATTCCCCACTAACCAATCATTGTCAAATTGTAAACCCACTTAAACATCAATCAATGAACTATCAAGCTTTCTTTTGTATAGATAATTTACCTAGACTACTACGTCTTCTGCTATCTTCACAGAATTGGACTTAGAGAAATTTTGAAAACTAGATGGTCACAGTGTCTTAGACAATGTTTCCTACAATCCTGAATGAATGCCTGAAATGTGTATATTGCTAATTTTCATTAGCCAAAATTTACCATAATGATACACAATAAAACTACAAGGTGACTATAATTAACTGAAAACAACTGCCTTAAAAGTCTGTAACTTAGTTGTATTATTACAAGGTTTTGCACATTAAATGGCATTCAATATACATGTATGAATTCTATATTGGACTCTATTTTATCACTGAAATGTGTTTATAGGTTTAGGATAAGCCTGTCTAGTTGTCATAATGTCTTGATTGTTGTATAAATAAGTTAGTATTCCCAGAAGTATTTTGATCAGGTATAAATAGCTCATTGAGGAATAGGTGGGAATTAAAAGACAGTGATTCAGCTTTCCATGTTGTGCTTGAAGGAGCTGGAAAATCCACGTAGTCTGAATTTCAACAACCTCATCACTGATCAGAGACTTTGACCTGGGTGGAATGGCAGTCATCACCAAATGCCTCTATTATATTATACTTTATAATGCATTTTTTTGGGATTGTACTCTAAACTTTATGGAAAGTACAAAAAAAGGGGGAAAGCCTCTATTTAAACTAGTTTAACTGTAAATCCCATGTGAACCTATCATTTCAATTATCACCATTTACTTCCAAATTTCTTCATTTTCCTTATATAACTTCTACAGTAGAAAAATATGATGTTTTAGTATATAAGTATGCAACAAATGAGTGTGTGTGTGTGTGTGTGTGTGTGTGTGTGTGTGTGTGTGTGTGCGCGCACTTTATTTTTAGGAAGAAGAAAATGTGTTTTTGTTTTTTCGCTCATTGATTCTGGTCCATGCCTTATTCACTAGATAGAATTGCTCTAGGTATTAGCATTTCTTCTGAAAGAAATTTGCTTCCATAGTGAACATGCTGACACAGCCTTTTCTGCATGAGCTAGTAGTGGATGTCAGTCTAGAAAACCTGAGAAAATCCTTGCATCAGTCAACTTCTTGTGTATTCCTAATCTCAGAAACCAGTGCACATTTGATATTGGTCTACCACTGATTTTGTTTTAAAATACTTATTATTTAAGAGAAAAGTGGGAAAATATTGTACAAGATAAGGTCTATGGATATATGTGAATTTGACTTGCCAGCAGAAGCATATGATGATATGTATGGGCATTAAAATGAAACCCAGTAGCAATGAAAAAATAGAAGTATGCTTTGAAGAACTCCTGCACTTTTGCACTGTGGTCTCAGATTCTTTTCACTTTATAGGTTATAGATAGCATATGTATATAAACGTTGTGTTCTCGTTCTAGAAAATGCAGTGAGTTTAAATGAAGTGCCTTTGAGCAAGGCTGCCACTGAGGAAAAATTACCAAAATAGCTTTAAAGACAATGAAGGGAGCTGAATATATGACTCAGGGGTTAAAAGCACTGACTGCTCTTCCAGAAGACACAGACTTACTTTCTAGAGCTCATTGCAGTTCACAATTCTCTGTAATTCATGTCTCATTGGATTCAGTGTTATCCTCTGACCTTAAGTGGCACTGAATATACATGTGCACAGATACAAATATTCAGACATATTATATATATAGACACATATTATGAAAGAGAAAATTTAAAAAAATAGAAAACAATTAGAAGGTGGATTGTTTGATATAATAAATTATGGTTTTCTTTCTAGCATGGAAGTACTCTAGGCAGCTGGCAGACGACAGCTTCAGACAACAAAACAGGTAGGTATAAGTTATCACAAAAGCCTGGATGTCCTGGAAGGCAGGTCAGTATCCTAAGTCATTAATAACTTAGCTGTATTTTATATCAACCACTCAGAATTAGAAGATAAATGTGATGAGAAGAGCATTTTGCATTTGTTACTGGAATATATGAGAAATCTATTTGAAAGAAGGTTTTGTCACCTACTCTTCAAGTAGGTTCTAACGAATTTAAACCGTAATGGTGCAGTTCCATGGTCTGCTATGTTTTACTTTTCTTTAACATGTATGATATTATTTTAAAAGTTAGTTTCTGTAACATTTCTAGATGCATCCTCTAATGTCAATCCTACCTAATTGTTCCATATCTTAACATGTCAAAAATAAAGAAACACAGAATGTGGTACACTTTTAAAATAATGTTCACTAAATTGGTTCTTTGACAGTTTCATGTATGTATGAAGTATACTGTGATTATTATAATTTCATATGATTTAGAATAGGCTGATGGCCAAAATTCTTAAATTTAAATTACTTATCATGTTAGAGAATAATATCATGGCAACTTCAATTTCTTAACTGTGGAGTTTTATTCTTAATTAGTACATACTTCTACTCTTGCAAATAAGCATTCATAAAAATACTTTAGTAAAATGAGGTATTGATAATGAAGCTATGCTTACTATGTGAGTCAAAAATCTTCTCTAAGTTAAAATGTGTATATGAAAGAGTTGATGAAAATAAAGTTATAAAATGTGTTTTTCTTTGATACTTATATAATTTTTATTAAGCTCGGGAACTGCTCAATTTATCCCTCTTTCAGTTCAGATAGGCCCCACTTGTTTGCAAGGACTTTCTGTTTTTCCACAACTATGCATTGCACATCCATGACAGATGACAGCAATTATCTCCTCTCACCTGCAGGAAGCAGAAAAGATGTGCCCTGATTAGCTACTACATTGATCAGAAATCAATTAGAAATCCTGGGCCTGAGCCGAATAGCTGTCCAGTACTTTCAGCATTTGTGTATGATGGGGTCTTGTTACTTTACAAAAGTTTACTATTCTCCTGAGTTTGTCTTGGCTTTTGCTTCTGCCATGCATATTCGGCTGTGCACTTTGTACATTTTGTAAGGCACACCCCCATTGTCTCTTATTCTGGACTTCACATCCTGCCTTGCTTCTTGGCAGTTTTCTTCTTGGCATTGTTTTTCACCTGCCTATTTCCTGATTTTTGTCAATGTGGTTACTCCAAATAAATAAGCAGAACTCAGCATTGCTGTACATTTCTTCATTTTATTACCATTACTTATTAGCAGATTATTTTCTATCTGAGTACACAGGTTGTAATAACTTCACTTGAAAGACATTAAACTAGCCATCTATTATTGTCAAGATTTAGTGGGGCAGGTAGGGATTAGTGTTTGAGTTCAGTATAGGATTGGGGGATAAATAACTCCTTTATAATAAGGTTATGTTAATTTTCTCTGTGGAATTAGATTCTCCTTATTTATCAAAAGAAACAATATTTATCAATGAAGTGTTTATGAATATTAATATTTGAACAATTGCAAAATGTAGTTCCTTTATACTTGGAAACTAAAACGTCTGTGATTATTTTTTTTTAATTTTATTAAGAAATGTGATCCAGTACCACTTTTTGAAAATGCTGTCTTTTTTACACCGGATGGTTTTAGCTCCTTTGTCAAAGATCAAGTGACCATAGGTGTGTGGATTCATTACTGGGTCTTCAATTCTATTCCATTGATCTACCTACCTGTCACTGTACCAATATCATGCAGTTTTTATCACTACTGCTCTATAGTACAGCTTGAGGTCAAGGATGCTGATTCCCCTAGAAGTTCTTTTATGGTTGAGAATAGTTTTTGCTATCCTGGGTTTTTTGTTATTCCAAATGAATTTGTAAATTCCTCTTTCTAAGTCTATGAAGAATTGAGTTGGAATTTTGATAAGGATTGCATGAATCTGTAGATTGCTTTTGGCAAGATGGCCATATTTACTATATTAATCCTGCCAATCCATGAGCATGGGAGATCTTTCCATCTTTTGAGGTCTTCTTCAATTTCTTTCTTCAGAGACTTGAAGTTCTTCTAATACAGATCTTTCATTTGTTTGATTAGAGTCACACCAAGATACTTTATAGTGTTTGTTACTATTATGAAGGGTGTCATTTCCCTAATTTCTTTCTCAGCTTGTTTATCCTTCAAGTATAGGAAGGCTACTGATTTGTTGGAGTTAATTTTATATCTGGTCACATTGCTGAAGTTGTTTATCACATATAGCAGTTCTCTGGTGGAGTTTTTCATGTCACTCAAGTATACGGTCATATCATCTGTAAATAGTGATATTTTGATTTCTTTCTTTCCAATTTGCATCCCTTTGACCTCCTTTTGTTGTCTGATTGCTCTAGCTAGAACTTCAAGTACTATATTGCATAGATAGGGTGAGAGTGGACAGCCTTGTCTAGTCCCTGATTTTAGTGGGAATGCTTCAAGTTACTCTCCATTTGGTGTGATGTTGGCTACTGGTTTGCTGTATATTGCTTTTAACTATGTTTAGGTATGGGCCTTGAATTCCTGATCTTTCCAAGACTTTTATCATGAAGGGATGTTGGCAAAGGAGGGTCTTGTTGGCCATCAGTGGGAGAGGCCCGTGGGTCTGAGAGTGTATAGGGGAATGCCAGGGAGAGAAGATGCAAGAGAGTGGGTGAGGGAATACCCTCATAGAGGCAGAGGAATGGGGGATAGGATAGGGGGTTTCCAAAGGGGAGACCTGGAAAAGGAAAAACATTTGAAATGTTAGTAAAATATCAAACATTTTTAAAAAAATTAAAAAAAAAAAAAAAAAGAAATGTGATGTCTTCTGGATCACAGAGACTTATGTAACGTGAGAAGTGTGGTCGCAGTGATTTGACATCTCTGCCCTGAAGGAATTTATGGTTCATTTTTCTTGATATATATATATATATATTGGTTTTTCGAGACAGGGTTTCTCCATGTAGCCCTGGCTGTCCTGGAACTCACTCTGTAGACCAAGCTGGCCTCAAACTCAGAAATCCACCTGACTCTGCCTCCCAAGTGTTGGGTTTAAGGCGTGTGCCACCACTGCCTGGCTTTCTTAATATTTTTTAGTAAAGCTTAACACTCGGTATAATTTTTGATACAAGGAAATACAGGTTGACTTTTTGATTTTCTAAGACGATCCCAAGAGTTTTAGTTTCACTTTGTGAAAATCTACATTTAAATAAGTGATTGTCAGATTTGAAAACTTATTTCTGAAATCTTTATGTGGAGGCCTTGGGAAAATTACCTAATTCTGAAAAGTTTACTTTTATCAATAATAAAATGGAGGTTTGGGAATCAATTTTATTTTGAATGATTCATGGAAAAGCAAAAAAAAAAAAAAAAAAAGAAAAAAAGAAAAAAAAAACTCTAAAATATAAACTAAACTAATGTTCAGCATTATTGTCAGAATTCAGTGCAGGGGCTGTATCACAATGATAAGCAATTATCATCATGAACTTACTGGAGGCTAGGCAATAAAATAAGCACTTTAAAATTATTGCACTCCTAGACAGACAGGGTAAAATTCAGTAGTAGAATGATCAGCTACCACCCATGAGACACAGAGTTCAATTCCAACACTAAAAACCAAACATTGATTGTTTCATGTTTTTACAGTCATCCATTTGGGCAGTAAGACAAATTTCCTCACATTTAGGGTAGACTAAATCTAGTGTTCTGTCCTTCCAAAAAGCATATCTGATCTCTATAACGCATAAACGAATGCTGTACACTGCACAAAACTATGTTGTTTCAATGTCCTTAATACTTTAAATGCCTATACCACATTGATAACACCTGGGAGGTATTAAAAATGAAAACTTGGATTCTACAAAGAAATAGTTGATGATTATTATCTGCAGTTTTAAGGATGTTTTCTTTGAAGTGTTGTATATGCCAATCAAAACTCACATGGCTCCTCCAGACAAACCCAGCAATGACAAGTTCCACTCTGCCCCTTCTATACTCCATTCAGAGGGCCATAATTGTGGCTGCGTTCCTGGAGGCTTGCTGCCATCCAGGACAGTCAGGTGAGATCCCCATGCCCCAATTCTTTGCTCGCTGTGTCCCCAGAAATCTTGAAGGTTGACCTGCTCCTTTGTTGCTTAAATCTAATTGTATAAAGATGATAGAGGCATTTTTAACTGAAAATACATACAAGTCTTTAATAAATACAGTAAAATACAATCAAACAGGATGAGGCCTTTAAAGAGGGAACAAATGATATAAAGAAGTAATGGAAAAACGCTATCAAACACTTAAAGGAAAATGAATGAAATTTTTTAAGACATGAAAATGAAAATAGAAGCAACAACAAAGACATAAACTAAGCATATCCTGGGAATGGAAAACATTGGAAACAGAACAGGAGCTGCAGAGGAAAGCTTCACCAACAAAATACAAGATAGAAGAAAGAATGTGAGACATATAAGATGTGATAGAAGAAATTGATACATGGGCAAAGTAAACGATACTTCTAAAAAGTTTCTAATATAAAACATCCAGGAAATTTGAGACATTATGAAAAGACCAATGCTAATAATTAATAGGAACAGGAAAGATACAAAATCCCCAGTTCAAAGGGCCAGAAAATATCTTCATCAAAATCATAGAAGAAAATATCCCTAACATAAAAAACATATAAGAAGCATACAGAGCACAAAATAGATTGAACCAGAAAACAAAATCCTACAGCCACATAATAACCAACACACTCAATATATGGAACAAAGAATGAATATTAAAAGCTTCAAGGGGAAAAGATCAAGTAACATATAATGACATAGATATCAGAATACACTGGGCCAGATGCATTTCTGTCTCTAAGAGATAAAAGATGTCAACCCAGATTACTATCTACACCCAAATATTCACTCACCACAGATGGAGAAAGATATTCCATAACAAAATAAAATTTAATCCATATCTTTCCACTAATTCAGACCTGTGGAGGATGCTGGAAGGAAAGACTCCAACATAAGAATTATAATTACACCCAAGAAAACACAAGATAGAATTTTACACCAGCAAAGAACAAGAGAATTTCTCTCTCTCTCTCTCTCTCTCTCTCTCTCTCTCTCTCTCTCTCACACACACACACACACACACACACACACACACACACACACACACACACACACATACACACGCTACCACCACTAACATCAAAATATTATGGTCATTAATATCTCTCTACATCAGAAGACTCAAATTCCCCAATTAAAAGACATGAGATAACAGAGTAGATGCAAAAACAGGATCCATCATTGAGCTGTAGCAGAAATGTTCAAGAGATGCAAGAGATGTGCAAGCAACACATCTTAGAAACAAAGATTAAAAACTACATCCGTGTAAAGGGCTGGAAAAAAGTTTTCAAGCAAACCAACAAAGAAAACAAGATGAAGTAGCCATTCTGATATCTAATAAAGTAGAATTTCAACCAAAAGTAATCAAAAGAGAAGGAGAAGAACACTACGTATTTATTAAAGAAAATAATTCACCAAGATTATGATGTCTCAATTCTGAATATCTGTGCCATAAATCTAAGGGCACTCACATTCAAAAAAGAAATGTTACTTAAGCTTAATTTTAACATTGAAATACACACATTAATAGTGTGGGACTTCAATACCACATTCTCACTAATAGCTAGGTCATCAAAATAGAAAATAAGCAGAGAAATCATGAATCAAAATACATTATGAATCAAATGGATTTAACAGATATCTACAGAATATTTTATATGAACACAAAATAATATATTTCTTCTCTGCATCTCAGAGAACATTTTCCAAAGTTGAGCACACACTCAGTTGCAAAACAAGACTTAACAGATGCATGGAAAATTGAAATAACTCCTTGCATCTTATCAGATCACCATGGATTAAAGCTGGACTTCAAAAGTAACAGAAATACCAGAAGTCCTACAAACTCATGAAAACTGAACAGCTCTCTAATCAATGACCACTGAGTCCAAAAAGAAACAAAGAAAGAACTCAAAGAATTTTTTAGAGGTCAAAGAATCTTAAGGCACTACATACCCAACATAGGCAAATACAACAAAAGTAATGCTAGGAAAAGAGTTCATAGCACAAAGTGCTTTCATAAAGAAACTGAAGTCATCAAATAGTGGCAAACTAAAAGTAAACATGAAAGCACTAGAAAAGAAGCAAAAACACCCATTAGGAGTAGGCAACCTCATGGCCAAAAACAATATATAAGAAAAATGAGAACAATGTAAAGAAACAACAAAAGCAAGAACTGCTTCTTAATAGATAAGTTGTATTTCATTTTGTAAATGAACCACCTTTTCTGTATCCATTCTTCCATTTGGGGACATGTAGGTTGTTCCCAGCTTCTGGCTATCACAAATAAGGCTCCTATGAACATCGTGGAACATGTGCCCCTGTGGCATGGTGGGGTATCTTCTTGGTATGTGCCCAAGGGTGGTATAGCTGGGTCTTCAAGTAGATATATTTCCAATTTTCTGAGAAACCTCCAGATTGATCTCCTGAGTGGTTGTACCAGCTCACATTCCCAAAAGAACATGCATTGTGTATACTCATGAATAAGTGAATATCAGTCAAAAAAGTATAGGTTACCCAGGATAGAATCCTCATATTCAAGAAGGCTAACAAGCCAGAAGGTCTAAGTGAGGATGCCTCAATTCCACTTGGGAGGGAGAAGAAAGCAATCACCTTGGGGCAGAGGAAGGGAATAACTTACAAGGGAGAGGGGGCAGGGAGAGGAAAAGGGGAATACTAGCAGGAGGGACAGGATTGAAGCCCTGAGAAAGAATGGAAACAGGAAATCTCAGGAGGTAGGAGGGGGGATTTTCTAGAATGTACCAGAGACTTGGGAGTTAGGAGACTCTCAAGACTCAGAGGGCAGGACAATGGATCAAATGCTGTACAGTGGGGAAAGGAAACATAGAGCCCACCTCCAGTAAAAAGACAGGGCATCAAGTGGAGAAATGGCATTGTCTCCTCATAGTCAAATCTCTGACTCTGAATTGTTCCTGTCTGAAATAACTGCAGGAACAAAAATGGAGAAAAGTCTGAGGAAAAGGAGGTCCAGTGACAAGCCCAAACTGGGATACACCTCACAAGAAGGCTCCAAGGCCTGACACTATCACTGATGCTCTGGTCTGCTTACAGATATGAACCTAGCATGACTGCCCTCTGAGTAGCTCAGCAAGCAGCTGACTGAGACACATGCATGTACTTATATCCAGCCATTGAACAGAACTGGGGCCTCTTTGGGAGAACTGGAGAAAGGCTGGAAGAAGCTGAGGAGGAGAACAACCCCATAGGAAGACCAGCGGTCTCAACTAACCTGGACCCCAGAGATTCCTCAGACACTGAGCCACCAACCAGACAGCATAAACCAGCTGATATGAGGCTCCTGACACATATACAGCAGAGGACTGCCTTATCTGGCCTCAGTGAGAGAAGGAGCACCTAACCTTAAAGTGACTTGAGGCCCCAGGGAGTGTGGAGGTCTGGTGGGTTGTGAGAGGGGGGGAGACATCCTATTGGAGGAGTTATTGTATGATGAACAGCTAGAGGGCAGACCTGGAAGGGGATAAAGACTGATCTGTAAAAAAAAATTAATAAAGAAAAAAGAATTGCTCCTTTGAAGAAAACCAAATAACCCCATCAAAAAATGAGGAACAGAGCTAAGCAGAGAATTCTCAACTGGGGAAACTTGTAGACTTGAGAAGCACCTAAAGAAATGCTCAACATCCTTAGTCATCAGGGAAATGCAAATCAAAACAAGTCTGAGATTCCACCTCACACCAGTCAGAATGGCTAAGATCAAAAACTCAGGTGACAGCAGATGATGGCGAGGATGTGGAGAAAGAGGAACACTCCTCCAATGCTGGTAGGATTGATTGCAAGCTGGTACAACCACTCAGGAAATCAGTCTGACGGACCCTCAGAAAAATGGACATAATACTACCTGAGGACCCAGCTATACCACTCCTGGGCATATGCCCAGAAGATGCTCCAAAATGTAATAAAGACACATGCTCTACTATGTTCATAGCAGCCATATTTATAATAGCCAGAAGCTGGAAACAACCCAGATGTCCCTCATCAGAGGAATGGATACAGAAAATGTGGTACATTTACACAGTGGAGTACTACTCAGCTATTAAAAACAATGACTTAATGAAATTTGCAGGCAAATGGATGGAACTTGAAAATATCATCCTGAGTGAGGTAACTCAGT
>CM052700.1:113499483-113546672 GCA_028551405.1 Uromys caudimaculatus | reverse complement strand
AATACCAATACTCTTCAATCTATTCCACAAAATAGAAACAGAAGGAACACTACCCAACTCCTTCTATGAGGCCACAGTTACACTGATACCAAAACCTCACAAAGACCCAACAAAGAAAGAAAACTTCAGACCAATTTCCCTTATGAATATCGATGCAAAAATACTCAATAAAATTCTCGCAAACCGAATCCAAGAACACATCAAAACGATCATTCATCATGATCAAGTAGGCTTCATCTAAGGGATGGTTCAATACCTGGAAATCCATCAATGTAATCCACTACATAAACAAACTCAAAGAAAAAAACCACATGGTCATTTCATTAGATGCTGAAAAAGCATTTGACAAAATTCAGCATCCCTTCATGATAAAAGTCTTGGAAAGATCAGGAATTCAAGGCCCATACCTAAACATAGTAAAAGCAATATACAGTAAACCAGTAGCCAACATCAAACTAAATGGAGAGAAACTTGATGCAATCTCTCTCTCTATTCAATATAGTAATTGAAGTTCTAGTTAGAGCAATTAAAGAACAAAAGGAGGTCAAAGGGATACAAATTGGAAAGGAAGAAATCAAAATATCACTCTTTGCAGATGATATGATCGTATATTTAAGTGACCTGAAAACCTCCACCAGAAAACTGCTGCACTTGATAAACAATTTCAGCAAAGTTGCTGGATATAAAATTAACACAAACAAATCAGTAGCCTTCCTATATTCGAAGAATTAAACAGGCTGAGAAAGAAATTAGGGAAATAACACTCTTCACTATTGTCACAAACAATATAAAGTATCTTGGTGTGACTCTAACCAAACAAGTGAAAGATCTGTATGACAAGGACATCAAGTCTCTGAAGAAAGAAAACGAAGAAGACCTCAGAAGATGGAAAGCTCTCCCCTGCTCATGGATTGGCAGGATTAATATAGTAAAAATGGCCATCCTGCCAAAAGCAATCTACAGAATCAATGCAATCCCCATCAAAATTCCAACTCAATTCTTCATAGACTTAGAAAGAGCAATTCTCAAATTCATTTGGAACAACAAAAAACCCAGGAGAGCAAAAGCTATTCTCAACAACCAAAGAACATCTGGGGGAATCAGCATTCATGACCTCAAGCTGTATTACAGAGCAGTATTCATAAAAACTGCATGGTATTGGTACAGCGACAGGCAGGTAGATCACTGGAATAGAACTGAAGACCCAGAAATGAAACCACACACCTAAGGTCACTTGATTTTCGACAAAGGAGCCAAAACCATCAAGCGGAAAAAAGACAGCATTTTCAACAAATGGTACTGGTTCAACTGGCAGTCTCCATGTAGAAGAATGCAAATTGATCCACTCCTATCTGCCTGTATAAAGCTCAAGTCCAAGTGGATCAAGGACCTCCACATAAAACCAGATACACTGAATCTAATAGAAGAGAAAGTAGGGAAAAGTCTTGAACACATGAGTACAGGGTAAAAGTTCCTGAACAGAACACCAATGGCTTATGCTCTAAGATCAAGAATCGACAAATGGGACCTCATGAAATTGCACAGCTTTTGTAAGGCAAAGGACACTGTCAATAGGACAAAACGGCAACCAACAGATTGGAAAAAGATCTTTACCAATCTTACGTCTGATAGAGGGCTAATACCCAACATACAGAAAGAACTCAAGAAGTTAGACTCCAGAAAACCAAATAACTCCCATCAAAAAAATACGGAACTGAGCTAAACAGAGAATTCTCAACTGAGGATATTTGCAGGGCTGAGAAGCACCTAAAGAAATGCTCAACATCCTTAGTCATCAGGGAAATGCAAATCAAAACAAGTCTGAGGTTCCACCTCACACCAGTCAGAATGGCCAAGATCAAAAACTCAGGTGACAGCAGATGCTGGTGAGGATGCGGAGAAAGAGGAACACTCCTCCATTGTTGGTGGGATTGCCAGCTAGTATGACCACTCAGGAAATCAGTTTGGCAGACCCTCAGAAAAATGGACATAATACTACCTGAGGACCCAGCTATACCACTCCCGGGCGTATACCCAGAAGATGCTCCAAAATGTAATAAAGACACATGCTCTACCATGTTCATAGCAGCCATATTTATAATAGCGAGAAGCTGGAAACCACCCAGATGTCCCTCATCAGAGGAATGGATACAGAAAATGTGGTACATTTACACAATGGAGTACTACTCAGCTATTAAAAACAATGACTTAATGAAATTTGCAGGCAAATGGATGGAACTTGAAAATATCATCCTGAGTGAGGTAACTCAGTCACAAAAGAACAATCATGGTATGTACTCACTGATAAGTGGATATTAGCCCAAACGTTTGGAATACCCAAGTTTCACTTTACAGTAACAGCTGGACTGAGAGTGAGGTCCCAGATGGAGGAGTTGGAGAAGGGACTGATGGAGCTGAGGGAGTCTGCAACCCCCTGGAGGGAGCAACAGTGTCAACTGGCCTGAACAGCCCCTGCCCCGTCCTCCTGGAGGTTGGGCCACCAACCAAAGAATACACATGGAAGGACCCATGGTTCGGACCACATATGTGGCAGAGGAGGATCTTGTTGGCCATCAGGGGTCGGAGAGGCCCCAGTAAAGGGGAATGTCAAGGTGGGAATATGGGAGTGGGTGGGCAGGTGGTTGGGAGGTGGAATTCCCTCATAGAGGTGGGGGAGGGGAGGTTATAGGTGGTCCCCCAAGAGGAGACCTAGAAAGTAGGAAACATTGGAAATGTAAATAAAGCATCAAAAAATTTAAAAAAAGAAAAAATAAATAAATAAAACTGAACATATATTTTTGACATAATGATTCACTTATTTATTATCCTACCATGTAGTCAAACATAAAAATCATAAGACACATTACATACTATCTTCTTAATATTTTCATTTTAATACTTAAAATTTACTTTGACAATTTCCTAAGTGTATACAATATACTCTAATTTTTCTCTCATCTACCTTCTCTTGTCTTTTTCTCATAGCTGATAACACTCTCTTTCCCATCTTCACAACTTTTTTGTTTTCTGATTCACTGGCTATAACCAGGGCTGTCTGTGAATGAGGGTGTGGAACCACCCAGTGGAGACTGGTAGATAAACCAGTAATTATACATCTGATAATATTGGCTGGTCCAGCAGGAACTTTCAGCAGCAGGAACCTTCTATAGAGAGGAATAAAACTTTATTATCTTACTTTTTTCAGTTGCAGGTCTCAGTCCACCATTTTGGAGAAGTTAAACCAAGAACTCATGCAACAAATCACATCCTATTCATAATCAAATGCAAATATATATATATAACTACATGCTTGCTTATTTTCTCCTCTTCTACAAGGTTCAGAACCCTCTGTCTAAAGCAGCAGTTTTTAATGTGTGGGTCACAACATATTTGGGGTTATATATTAGATATCCTTTATATCAGATATTTACATTATAATTTTTAACTGCAAAATTGGAGTTATAAATAGAAATGAAATAATTTTATGGCTGGGGTCACTGAAACATATGGAACCATATTCAATGGTCACATCATTAGGAAGGTTGGGACTCAATGGCCTAGAGAATGGTGTGGTCCATAATAAGATGTGTCTTTCTACATCATTTAACAAGCAAGAAAAACCCTCGTAGATATGCCACGGTCAGAGTATTTGATATCATTATTTATAGACACTTTCTTCTTAGGTAACTCTAGGTTGTATCAAGGTGATGAAACTTACTATTATAACAGTTGTGCCACCATTGCACCAGTGGCACATATTGACTTGACTGTTTGTATTACAGTATACAAGGTTCACAGGTGGTTAATAATACCTTTCTCTCCCTGCAGTCTACAATGCAAACTTCACTGTTGGTGGGATTGCACACTGGTAAAACCATGCTGAAAATCAGTCTGGTGGTTCCTCAGAGAATTGAACATAGTATACCTGAGTACCCAGCTATACTACTCCTGAGCATATACCCAAAAGATGCTCCAAAATATAACAAGGATACATGCTCCACTATGTTCCTAGCCACCTTACTTATAGTCAAAAGCTGGAAAGCACTCGGATGTCCTCAACAGAGATATGGATACAAAAAATGTGGTACATTTACACAATGAAATACTACTCAACTATTAAAAACAATGACTTCATGAAATTTGTAGGCAAATGGATGGAACTTGAAAATAACATCCTGAGTGAGGCAACGCAGTCACAAAAGAACACATATGTTATGTACTCACTGATAAGTGGATATTAGCCCTAAAGCTGGGAATACCCCCGATACAATTCTCAGACCATGTGAAGTTCAAGAATAAGGAAGACCAATGTGTGGATGCTTCAGTCCTTCTTAGAAGGGTGAACAAAGTACTCACAGGGGGCAAAGGGTGGGAGAGACTTGGGAGGAAGAAATGAGGGAGGGGGAAAAAGGGAACAGGATCAAGTATAGGAAGAAACAGGGATGATATACAGAGGGTCAGGAAATTGAACAGAGGTGTGTAGCAATGGGTGACTGGGAACTGGGGGGAGTCACCAGAATGTCCCAGTTGCCAGGAATATAAAAGCAAATTCCAGAATGACTAAAGCTAATCAACAAGGAGGAAGTTCCCAGCCATGTTACAATTTGAACTCTTCATGTCTTGCAAACACGATATAGTGTACCAGTCATCTATTTCTTGTCAATTTTGAAATGAAGTGCTTGAAACTTTTCAGACATTTAATTTTGACATATTCTTTTTTATGTATTAATAGTTGTGTACTGATGGCACACATTGTAGATCTGACCTCTATATCTAGTCATACCAAATTTTGAATATCAAGTAAAATAAACTTTAATAAAGTTTAAGAGTTAGGCCTTTGATAAATAAATAAAGTGAAGAAAGAAAAAATATTCAATAATTTGAAAATACCTTTTTGGTGAAGTGAATCAATGCCACAAAATTTCAAATAAGCTATTATTTCTTATTTATAATACTTTTATTATTTGATGCTGCTAAGATTCTCCATTACAAAGATTATTTTTTAAAACAGATCATTCTTATATAGGCTTTTAAAAGTATATGTCTCTGTGTGTGTGTGTGCAGATGAGTGATGGTGCCTATGGAGGTCCTAGGGAGAGGGCCCGCCTGCAGCTTGGATAACAAGCTGCTGGGAACTACTTTATGTAAGTACTGAGAGTCATTCTCTTGTCTTCTGCAAAAGTAGTATGTGTTTGTAACCTTGGGCCATCTCTCTAGCTCATAGAAAGGTAGTTATTTGATGTCTTATACTAGATATTCTTGAAAAATACTAAGTTTTTATAAATTTCTACAATAAAATTACTATCATTCTAAAACAAAATAAGAACCATGTTTAGAAAAAGTACACTTATAAAGTATATAAAAGCACATGTATAAAAATAAAAGAATATAGATTTCTGAAATAGGGTATGAAATACATTTCCTGTAAAGAAGTTGTGCACAAAGTTAAAACATCAGCAAATGTGGAGAGATGGAGATGTTTCTGTTTCAGGGTAGACTTAATTCATATTTTATCTTAGGTGGATATTCAGCCCACCTAACAGCCATTTCTTGTTTCGTGTCATGCCAGATCTAACATCCCCATAATGAGTAAAAATCTTTAATATGTGTAAACTTAACAAAACCCTAATTTTCTACCAATAGAAGGCCTATGAATGTTATCAGATAATACCTGAGGCCTCTCTGCCTGTCTGTGATCTCTTTCTAAGCACCAATGTATTTTATAATTACCAGGGTTTATGCCTTTGTTTGTTCTATAACTGTAAAATATCATGATACTGCCTCCACAATGGACCATACAAGCTGGGGTAACTTGCTCCTACTGCCCAGGCCTTAGTCACTCACACTTGACTCTGGAATGAGCTATCTCTTATTTTCTTTGAGGTAAAAGTTGTTTCTTTTTGCATTTATAAAGGTTATCTTTTAATTTCAATTAGATACATTAAAAGTTTTAGATAGTTAACAGAAGGAAGTTATCTAAGGGTCGCTTAGAGTGGCCCATACATAAATCTGCTTATTAAAGCTGCTCAGTTGATTAATATGTGTCATTGATACTGCTTTTTTGTCACCTATTGAATTTCTATAAAATATCCAAAATCAATTTTATGATCTTCAGACTGAATGATTTAAGAGAAGCTACCTTTCATATGTGGGGTGACTTACTCCTTTCATATTTGATTATCTAGACTTTATATTGACCATAAAGTGTACAGAACTTGTTTTTTTTTTTTAATCAGACAGTAGTTTTATTCATCGTTTTATTTCTTCTGAAAGCATTGCTAAACCTAAAGAAGGCAGACATGGGACATTTTGTTTCTAAAGATCAAGAGCAGCAGTTACGAGGGAGCATCTAAATATCTCAAAACACTTCTAGCATCCATGTGGGCTTTTTCCATTGCTTTTTATACATTTTACATTGGACATCTTTTTGTCTTCACATTATTTCTAACACCCCAAGACTGAAATATATTTTGATTAATCTATCTCTTTCAATTTCACACCAAGAGCCAAACAATGAGTTAAGGTTAGATTTCTGTGCATCCCTGTTTCTTTCTCCCCATAGCCCTGGTATTATAAGGACTTAACCAGCCTCCTCCTGGCTGATTGAATCAACTTCCAACACTGTCAATAAAAGCACACTAATATGGGATCAAGGGCAACACACACACACACACACACACACACACACACACACACACACACACACACACACACGTCTACTAACCACAGAGCACGCAGTGGCTAGACCTAGACCCCTACACAGATGTAGCACATGTGCAGCTTGTTCTTCTTGTGAGTGCGCTAACCATTAGAACAGGTGCTGTCTCTGACTCTGTTGCCTGCCTTTGGATTCCTTTCCTACAGCTAGTCTGCCTTCTCTGGCCGCAGTGGGAGAAGATGTGCTAAATCCTTCTATTACTTGTATTATAGATGTACCAGGATGGATTGGTACCCATGAGGACTTCCTCTTCTCTGAGGAAAACGGGTGGGGTGATGGAGGAGGAATTGTGAGGTTGGCAGAAAAGGGAAGGTGACTGCAATTGGAATGTCAAATGAATAAATGAATAATTAATGAGGAAAAAAAGATGCCTTCTCTCAACCCTGGCTTGTTAGGTACCCGACAACTCTTCTTGGAGCTTTCAAAGTGCAAAGTGTTTAGAAGTTTGAGTACTCTTTAATTATCCCAAGTAGTGACTTCCCAAAAGACAGCTCAGTAGTTGATGACATTGCTATATCGGTGTCTAGAGGCTGTTGAATGAATGAGCAGTATGCTTTCTTTCTCAGTAAGGCCACTCTAAATGAAACTTAGATCATTTTCTTCTGTTAACTATCTAAAACTCTTAATGCTTTCTAGTTGAAATTAGAGGACAACTGTTTTAAATGCAAAAAGAACAGCTCTCACCTCAAAACAATTGAGAGATACTTTTTTTCCAAAGTCAAATATAAGTGACCAAGGCCCAGGAAGAAGGAGCTAGTTTACCCAGACAGTGTTACTGAATAATGAATGAATCAAATTAATAATGGTTTTAACTCTTGAATAAACGAGCAGTATGCTTTTCTTCTCTTCTGGGCTTCATCTCATAATATTTATGGATAGATTGAAAATATGAAAAGAAGTATTTATTTTCTCACAATTAAACTAAATCCAAAACTAACTCTCTCTTTCTCCCTCTCCGTCTCCCTCTCCGTCTCCATCTCCCTCTCCCTCTCCCTCTCCCTCTCCCTCTCCCTCTCCCTCTCCCTCTCCCTCCCTCCCTCCCTCTCTCTCTTCCCCCCCCCCTCTCTCTCTCTCTCTCTCTCTCTCTCTGTGTTTGTGTGTGTGTGTGTGTGTGTGTGTATCTGATTGTCACTTTGCTCAAATTCCAGAGAAGGAAGAAAATAAGATATTAAAATGAGATTCACTAGTGTTTTGTTATTAGTTTGGCATTTTTCTTTCTTTGTGTCGTCCACTACACTTAGATGAAGCAGATATCAGATTTGGGGTACGTGAGTAATTATATTACTGGTTAGACTCAGATAGACTTAGCGCTGCTCTCCTTCATCACAATTTCTGTTGGCTAGAAATGAACAGTCTAGTTGGAGTAAGTGCACATTTCTGCCCAGTCCAAATTCAGAACAGTCCCTTCACTCCTTTAAGATCATTAGTTTCCCACCAAGCCATTGTTTCCATAATAGTTGCAGAAGCATTCCAAGAAACACTAAAACTGTCTGTGTAATCATTGAAAAGAGTGACTTTTTTAGAGCTACTTATTTGTGTGAAAGTAACTAATGATCCTGGACCTTTTCCAGGCAACATACACATTTGGAATATTTATTTTTATTCAGGAAAACAAAACAAAAAAACCCATCTCTCTTTTCTTAAAGTAAAGCTGTCTTAGTTCACCTCATGCATGGACTTAATAAACTCTCCACAATAAAGAAGTGTTGATTATTGCTTTGCACAGTGGTAGCAGCCTCATTAGTCTCACTCCATAGCTTGAAATGGTCTTGTGCCAAATTAAAAATGTAGGTCATTCAAAGGACTAATGGAGCTACTTCAGCATGAAGTGATTTCGAGCTTACCCATATAGAGCAGCATTTCATCTTATTCTATTGTAAATTTTTTGCAATTACTTGTCATTTTTATGAAAGTATTTGTAATTGCTTTGTTAGAAACACATGCCTTGCATGTCCACCAGCTTCTGAAATGCTTAAAGCTGTAATTGCCAGGGCCTGATAAACTACTCAGAATTTTATTCTTTAATGTCATGGATTATTTTAAATTGCACATTATCTCCATGGGCATTCATTGAACAATAATTCTATTATCTCTGAGTATATTCTATTTGAAAAGTAGCAAATAGTCAAACAATTTAGGGAATCTGTGAATGAAAGTCTTATTTTGATTTCAGTAAGGCAAGTCTGGTCAGAGTGACTTACATATTGACCAATCTCATGAATTTCATGTTAATGAAATATTTCACTCTTACTTTCACTCAGTTCACTTACATGTTTAGCATTATTGACCGTTAAAATTTTACATTTCTAATTATGTTTTGGTTCATCAATAATATAATTGCATATTTCAAATATCAAAAATTGTAATGATGCAGAGAGTGGGAAGTAGCCCTGGGTTTATGGCACCGTTTCTGTCCTCTGCTTCATTGGTAAATATCCTTTTTATATTAGGAACAAAAATACCTTCATGCACATACTTATACATGTTTGTAATGTCTATACATGTTTTCCTTTTACCTCAAAATCAGCATACCATGTTTATTATTCCTAATTAACAGGTTCATAAATGCCTATATTAATATTTGACTTTGAAATTTTAAATTGAAACCTTTAACTGAAGATTTATTTTGTAATTTCATTTTGTTATAAATTCTGGCCAAGATTTTCATTCAATATTACATTTCTTTCAGAAAAATTGGAAAAACAAATTATAAAGATAAAATTGAAAAACTATTTAAATTTTAATATATTTGGAATCTTCCCCTCATAGACATTTAGCTGAATTGTGTGAAAATACATGGAATCTACATTTTTCTGTAAACAGTTTTTGGAATACTTTCTGCACAAGTCATGGGAAATCAGGTTGTTAGTTTGAATATTTTTCTCTGGAGCTAGTATTGACAGAGTACTGCCAGGTATTCAAAATCAATTATGTGCTTCATCTGAATATAATTAATACTCTATTTTCTCACAATATATTCTACTTATTTAATTTGTTTTACTTGCATAATTTCATGTATAGATAGTGTACATATTTACATTTCTCTATATTATCCTATGTCCCTGGAGTTCCAATAAATCTTTTCTTCTTCCCAACAAATTTTCATTCTTTTAAAATGATTTTTAATTCTTCTTTTGTTTTTGAGATCAACCACAATTAATTAGAGTTGTTTGCTTGGGGTATGTATTTTACTTGAACAAAGTCAATATTGTGGGCATAGCACTTAGGAATGTCAATCTCACGTATAAGCATGGTTGAAATCACATTAATATTATCTGGGTAGGAAGATTTCTTTGTTTCTGGAGAGCATTATTATCTAGTATCACCAGATAAGATCAGAGATTGAAGATTGTACCTGTTACTGTTGCTTTAAAATATTAGTGAGGTGCTGGAGTGGTACTTTCTGGTGCAGAGTATCAGCTGCTCTTGGAAAGGACCCAGATCCTAGGCACACACATGGCTTCTGACACCTGTCTGTAGCTCCAGATCTCAGGGAAGAGATCTAATGCCTCCTTTGACACCAGAAACACAAGATTCACCTAAACACATGAAGCATGAATATATATATATATATATATATATATATATATATATATATATATATATATATATATACACACACACACATACATACACACTATATATACACTATATATACACTTTATATACACTATATATAGTGTAGGGTTAGGGTCAGGGTTAGGGTTTTATATATATATATATGTATATATATGTGTGTGTGTGTGTAGTGTATAGTGTATATATATATATGTATATATAGTGTATTTAGGGTTATTTATAAAATACTATACTACAGGCTACCTTCCTAGCAGTGAGCTGTATGCCAAGCCCCCTTCCCCCCAGTGTTTTCCTCATTTTCTGTTTTAAAATTTAAGATTCTTGTAGTATTAGAACTGAACAAAAGACCTCTTACATGAAGCATTTTGGTTTTTCTTATTGTTTATGTCTTTAATATTCTTCCTGTATTTGGGACAAATATTTTAACAGTTGCCAATGTAGGTGATATATTACATTATATATTATTCAAACTGCCTATCTACTAGGACTGGAGGCATAGATAGTCTTTCAAAGTGCTAGTTTTCGTGTAAGAGCATGTGATTTCAATCGCTGGAACTCACATAGTAACAGATAACAAGCAGCTGAAACTTATCTGTCCTTGGCCCTCCACATGTATAGCAGGGTCTGTGCATACCCCACCCCAACATATACCACAAACAAATAAATATAAAGTTATTTAAATATAAGTATTCTTAATTTGTTACAATTTTTAAATTTTTTTATTTTTTTAATGTGAGTACTCTGCTGCAAATACATCCACCTGCCTGAGGAGGGCATCAGATTTTCCTGTAGATGGTTTGGAGCCACCATGTGGTTGCTGGGAATTGAACTCAGGACCTCTGGAAAAGCAGCCAGTGTTCTTAACCACTGAGCCATCTCACCAGCCCCCATACAATTTTACTTTCGTGGTTTTATTTTTATGCTCCTTTTTCTTCCCTTTCTTTTTTAAAGTTCTTCCCTCCTTCTACATATATTTTATTCTTTTATTTATCCTTCTGTCTTCCCCATTATTTTTCTCATATCGATTGCTAATTATTTCTTCTCTTCCTCTCCTCTCTTCTCCGCTCCCTTTCTTTTTTTCTTCTGAAATGCAGCATGACTGTGTATTCTTAGCTGGACTCAGACTTGCTATATAACTGTGCTAGCCTCCACCTTCAGATCCTTCTAAGGTCCTATGACTACAGATATATGCCATTTCATTGGGCTCTATTATTTCTTTTTAATTAACTAAATAAGAGTTTACTTGTGTTTGTTTTCACTGTAGGAATAATCTTAATGATGCTGAATGATCATATTTTAATTATAAATTATGTATCCCAAGTAAGACAACATTAATCAATTTATATACATACATATATATATATATATATATATATATATATATATATATATATATGTATGTATGTTTCTTCTGGTATCAAAAATGCCATTGCTTATATTGTGTCAATTTATTTTCTGGATAATTCAGCTAATTTCAGTATCTTGGTCTGTAATTAATTGAGAAAATATTTATTACATGATCTTTGTGAATAATAATTATTTTCAAAGCATCCTTGTAAACAACATACTACTTACACAGAAAACTACTTAGTAATTTTACAATAAATCATATTTATCAGTAGACTCTGAGGAATACATACACTGTCAGTTTCAGGAATTGAAATTTAATAGCATGTGATTTCAATCGCTGGAACTCACATAGTAACAGATAACAAGCAGCTGAAACTTATCTGTCCTTGGCCCTCCACTTAGTCTGCTCCACTTTTCCAAATGTTTTGTAATTTTCTTACACATCATGATTCATTGACTTCACTATTTCCACCAGTATCTGGAAACCATATCCACTATTACTTACTATGACTTCATTTCTCTGAACTCTGTATTTTTTTCTTTTATCAGATTAGTTAAGATACGCACTTCTGTACAGTAAGCCTGACTTAGAGCAAGCTAGTAACTTTCTTACTCAGTGATCTTAACTCAGAGCAACATAATAAATCTCCGACTCAGTGAACCTAATTCAGAGACATGTAATAACTCTTGTTTCTGTGACCTCTATAGCTATCAAGGGGTTGTTTTATCATATAAACAACCTCTAGGTTTCATGTACTGTTACTATAATAGGTAGTTTACTTTTTAAAATAGAAGATTTTGTGTTAAATATTGCCTTCTTAACTAAATATACAGTTTTGATTGGTCAGTAGAACTTTATCCAGAATGGTGCTGCACATTTCTATTTGGAAGACATCATATCTCCCAGGAATAAAATCATTTTTATTCTCTTATATCATGTAAAATAAATTCCTAACAATAATGAGTTAGGTGCTAATAAAATTGTTTGAAATGTGATGATTTAAGCCTATGTTCTGTGTCTTTCTTTCATGACTATTGTTCAGCATTACTTACAAAGAAAAAGAAAATAGAACAAATTTCTCCTACATTGATATTTGAGATTGTCAATGAAAAAAGACATAATAATTTCCCTCTTGAAAATTATCATATACCTTTTTCTTATAGAAAGAGTTTCAATGCCTTCAGAATTTAGACCTTCAACTAAGACATGTGCATGATGGAAGGTTAGAAAGGCATTCTCTAAATGGACGTGGGAGTTACCAAATGGAACCAAAGAACCCCTTAAGATGGTCATCCTTTGTATTCAAAACTTTTCCATGATTGCTATTTACATGTAACAGCAGAAGCTGAAGAACGGAGTTTTGTTCAGTCAGATGTTCATAACTTCGATTGCATTACAAGTGTACACCTGCCTTGCCACAGGCACCACATTCATAGGAAAAATACCACGTTTTGTGCCTAAAAACCTCAAAAAGTAATACTCAGAAAAGCTTGATTTAATACATGCTTTTGGTTTCAGTACTCAGTTTTTTTGATGCAATTATATCTAGTCCAGGTTTCATTTTCTATATTTTTATATCCACTACTCTTACTTTATAATATTGAAAATGACATTGGGTTGCCAGCCATATAGGCACTTGCACTCTTATAGTTGGAAGTGTAGTTAGGGTTATTGCTATGGAACATTTGAGATAAAGTACTTAATCTGGAAACACTGATTGGCACACTTTATATAATATGATATTATGAGACATACAAACAAGATTTTGTATTCTAAATCAGGCTTTCAAAAGGCAGAGGAACTACATAAACATTATCTATAGTATAGATCTATAATATTTATAATATAGATCTATACTATAGATAGATCTAAATTATAATATAGATCTATAATATTTTATATATCTAAATAATAAAATATAGATCTACCTATATCTTTATTATAAGATCTTAGAACATAGCCAATACAATGATGAAATACAGACTTTCAATCTACATTCTATGAATTGGAATCATGCTGTATCAATAGCTTTGTCCTTTGTAAGTATTCACCTCTGCATTAGTGAATTTTCTTATCACTGTGGCTAAATATTTGTCATGAAGTTAGTTAAGAAAAATATTATTTTTTTTATGCTATGGGAGATTCAGTTGATTAAGATGTGGCAGTAAATATAACTGGATAGTGTTTGTGGCAGCAAGAATGTGAGTGATTCTCACAACATCCTGTTGGAAATCAGGTAGAGGAGGAACCTCAAGCCAGAATCACAGTTGGAGTACAAATCATATGCCCTGCCCATCAGTGATTCAGTTATTCCAATGAAGCGTCACCTTCTAAAGATTCTATAGCCTTTCAAATCAGTGCCACTATCTAGGAATCAAATTTTTAAACATATGAATTTCCAGAGAAAATTGCACAACAAAATTAAAACTTTCTGCATTGGGCCTCATAAGTTCGTGAACTAAAGATGCTTGGCCAATTTCAAAACCTCTCACCACAGTATGAAAATCATGCCATTTCAAAACTCACTTCAAAATGGTCTCTTAATTATAACCACCTTTTTAGTAAAAAAAAAAAAAAAAAAAGAGCAAGTAGCACAGATGTGTTTCAAGATGTCATAAACAAAAAGAGAGCAATGAAACACTGGGTCAAAACATAACTAATATCACTTAGACAACCAAATCTTGATGCTTCTTATCTGATATATGAGGCTCATGAAGGCATTGTTGGAGCTCCAAACAGCCCCAAGGATGTCTATCCCAGCTTCATTTCCTCATAATCATCCTTTTGGGTTGGCTCCACTTATTGTCTGCTGCATTCCTCAGCAGATATCCCAAGATACTCCAAGCATCTCAGATTCAGTGAATTATTTACCACCGCACAGGCCTCACCTACATGACTACATGCAGAGACAACTCACATGCTCCACAAAAAGATGGGGATCCTGCCACATATTGTTTGTCCTCAGTGGCTTTCTAGAACATTTCCTCGTGTCATGACTTTGTGATGCTTGCTTGCATTGTGCATGCCTGAAAATATTGGCACTCTCATGAACCATGATGCAGTAGGCAAGTGTTTACACACCCTTAGGCAGACATTATGCAGGAAGGGCATACTGTGGAATTCTTTTGTTTTCAAATAATTGTTTTCAAAATGGGTTTTAGTTTTACAGCCAGGAGTCCAACAAAGATGGGGTCTTGCCCCTAAGACTCTACTGATTGTCCTAGTGCTAAGTGCAATTTCCTCTTAATTATGCTGTTGATGTCTTGAACAATTACAGTTCCTTTATCCTTATCCACCTTTTCTGCCATCCACAGCTTTAATTGTATCCTTGCTCATTTCATCACAAAGATATACATTGCTCATGCCTTTCTGCTCTACTTTCTTAAGTTTCTCATGTCAAACATATGGGCAAAAGCATTGGGCAATATCCATGACACAGCTAAGATGGATATTTTTATTGATACTTCCTATGCCAGACAATTGGCTTATTATACTTAAATTTAGCTTCCTTCACATTTTTAAGACATATTAATATAACTGCAGTTGTAATTTTCTAGGGTTTCTAAAGCCTGAAGCTCCCAACTCTCTAATATTCTCAGACCACAGTTGGTTGGGAAACCAACATCCAGTGACAAATATCATAGCAATAGCCCCACATCTAGTTCCAGTTTTCTGGTTTGGTTACATTACTTCTGTATTTGACCAAATACCAGACAAGGGCCAACTTAAGAGAGGGGACTATTTTTATTTGCTTGTTCATGGTGTGAGAGAAACAGTTCCTCATGATAGAGAAGACATAGATAGCATTAGGACTAGTTCTAACCTATCGCATTTATACACAGAGCTCTTTGCTATATTGACACAAGAGTTGGAAAACTGAGGGAACTGAAACCAGAGATGGGGCTAGATTATATCTCATGAAGCCTTTAAGTCATTTTCTCTACTAAGGCTCTACTTGTTGAAGTCTCCATGCTTACCATAACAGTGGTACCATCTTAGAATCAAACATCCATACATTTCCTTATTTTACAATGAGGACAAAACTTTGTCTACATTATTCATTAGAACTTTTTTTTTTTTTTTTTGGTACTGGCTGATATAAAGAATGATTTATTACATTTAAATTTTTATTGGTTATTTTATTTACATTTCAATGCTATCCCCCTTCCCAGTTTCCCCTCCACAAACTCCCTATCCATCCTCCTTCCCTCTGCTTCTATGAAGGTGCTCCCCCACCCACCTCCCCCAACTTTTGCCCTAGCATTCCCCGACACTGGGGCATCTAGCCTTCACAGGACCAAGGGCCTCTCCTTCTATTGATGCCAGATAAGACCATCCTCTGCTACATATGCAGCTAAAGCCATGGCTTCCTCCACGTGTATTCTTTGGTTGGAGTCTCCCAGGACCCAATGGGGATGACATTAGCTGAAATTCACAACAAAGGGGAGAGAGAACCTATAGAGACCATATTCAGAGATTAGGCGTGGACCCTGGTTGAGGGATGGAGCCACCCACCCATCTCATTAAAACTGTTTAAATTAAGAACTAAAAATTCCTGCCCTATTAGGAGGCTGCCGTTACTACTGCTACTGCTACTGCTACTGCTACTGCTACTGCTACTGCTACTGCTACTGCTACTGCTACTGCTACTGCTACTGCTACTGCTACTGCTACTGCTACGGCTACTGCTACGGCTACTGCTATTGCTACTGCTATTCCTACTCCTATTCCTACTACTACTACCACTACTGCTACTACTTCTGCTACTACTACTATTACTACTACAACTACTATTATTATTACTACTACTACCATCACTACCACCATCACCACCACTATTTTTCACTTTAATAAGATTAATTCAGTAGTTAGACATAGTATCTTGGGCATGTAATTGTACACTTAAAAATAAACTTTAATGTAATAGTTTTAGATAAGACGAGAAATCCATAGTATAAGAAAATGAAATCTTAGTTCATCCAATGATATATTAATGTTAATAACACATTTAACATCTCATTAAGTTCATTCCATTTAGCTATATTTTTAAACATTTTTGCCAGGATTCAAACAAGCTATTATAGACGTGCTAAAGTTTCTTGTAGACAAATTATTTCTTACTGAAGAACAATGTCTACTGCACATTTTAAAATATTTTTGGCGTTTGATAAATCTCAACTGCCATATTTGTAAACTGGGTCTCTTACCTATTGAGATAACAATTTTTCCAATGAGCATTTCTTTAAGACATAAAGATATGTGAACACATCATTAGTAACAAAATCTCATAAAACAACATAAAACAAAAGTAAGAAAGGGCAGAGGATCAGATTACTAATTTTAACTCAACCAGAACTTATTTATGGGTCAAAGTTAATTTTATTTAAGGGTACACTGAATCATCAGTGTCCAAAATATGTATTATATGATCAGTACTGTCTAAAGAACTTAAGAAAATGTGAGGATTAATAAACTAACAAATTAATAAAGGGCCTTTTGAGATGGCTCAGCTTGTTTCCCATCCCATGTAGTAGTTTACAATCATCTATAAATTCATTTTCAGGCTATCCAGGACCAATTTTGAACTCTGAGTGGGTTAACCAAGCACACTCATATACATAAATTAAATATGTAAACAAAAAAACTTAAAAATGAAAAGAAGAATTGTAATCCAGACACAGTAGGTCATGCCTGTAATCCCAACACACAGGATTCTAAGTTAGAAATATAATGATTCAAGTCAGCTTGGGTTATATAACACAACAATATCTCAAAGCGAAAGAAGGAAAGAATGGAAGAATGGAAAGAAGAAAGGAAGAAAGGAAGGAAGGAAGGAAGCAAGGAAGGAAGATCATATTTGGTCACATGTATGTGGCCTTTCTGAGTTATCCTTTGTCTATGATGGATTCTGGTCACATGAGTAGTATATTGCAAGTCTACAAAGCTATGTTTTGATGCTGTAGATATCTTGGCTGGACAATAAAATATTCTAGTCCTTGCTTGCAGATGAATTGTATTACAGATCAATAAGAATCCATAACTCAGCAGGGCAGTGGTGGCGCACGCTTTTAATCCCAGCACTTGGGAGGCAGAGGCAGGCGGATTTCTGAGTTCGAGGCCAGCCTGGTCTACAGAGTGAGTTCCAGGACAGCCAGAGCTATACAGAGAAATCCTGTTTCAAAAAACCAATAAAATAAAATAAAATAAAAATTCATAACTCTGTGCTTGATAGGAAACCCTTTCATTAATTATTATTTACTTATAATGGTTTGTCTTTAAAAGTGTTTTAATTATAATTCTATACCATTGCAACTTGATATTTTTACTTATTAAAATTACAGAGTAAAAACTACTTATAACTGTAATACCTATTTTATAATTGCTTTCTTATATGATTATGCCATCCATATATGATTTTCACACATTCTATTCACAAATATAGAATATCAAAAACTCAGGTGACAGCAGATGCTGACAAGGATGTGGAGAAAGAGGAACACTCTTCCATTGTTGGTGGAAATGTAAGCTGGTACAGTCACTCTGGAAATTAGTCTGGTGGTTCCTCAGAAAATTGGAAACAGTTCTACCTGAGGACGCAACTATATCACTCCTGGGCATATACCCAAAAGATGCTTCAAAATATAACAAGGACACATGCTCCTCTATGTTAATAGCAGCCTTATTTATAATAGCCAGAAGCTGAAAACAACCCAGATATCCTTCAACACAGGAATGGATACAGAAAATATGCTGTATTTACACAATGGAGTACTACTCAACTATTAAAAACAATGACTTCATGAAATTCTTTGGCAACTGGATGGAAAATATCCTGAGTGAGGTAACCCAGAGAGTATCAGGAATTTGAATAGAGGTGTGTAGCAATGGGGGGTGGGGAACTGAGGGTAACTACCAGCAAAACCCTGATTCCAGGAAAGCAATAGGCTCCCAGGACACAATAGGGATGAGATTAGCTGAAATTCCCAACAAAGAGAAGGAAGAACCTGTAGAGACCATATCCAGCAGTTAGGCAAGGTCCGTGGTTGGGGGGCCATCATCCAAATTTTAAAGCCAGAATGACTCTTGTCTAAAGGAAATATGTGGACAAAGTGTGGATCAGAGACTGAAGGAAAAGTCATCCAGAGACTGACCCACCTGGGGACCTATCCCAAATACAAACACTAAACCCAGACACTATTGTTGATGCTAAGAAATGCTTGCTGACAGGAGCCTGATATAGTTGCCTCCTGAGAGGCTCTGCTGGAGCCTGAAAAATACAGAGGTGGATGCTCACAAAGGACCATTGGACTGAGCACCAGGACCCTGATGAAGGAGTTAGAGAAAGGACTGAAGGAGCTGAAGGGGTTTGCAATCCCATAGGAAGAACAACAATATCAACCAACCAGACACCCACCCCAAAGCTCCCAGGAACTAAACCACCAACCAAAGAGTATACATGATGGGTCCAGCTGCAATTTTAGCAGAGGATTGCCTTTTCTCGCATCAATGGGAGGGGAGGCCCTTGGTCCTTTGGAGGCTCCATGCTCCAGCATAGGGTGATGCTAGAGCGATGAGGTGAGAGTGGGTAGGTGGGTAGGGGAGCATCCTCATAAAGGCAGGGTGGGATTGGATAGGGAGCTTGTGGAGGGGAACTTTGAAGGGGACAACATTTGAAATGTAAACAAATAACCCATAAAAAAACTTCAAAAAAGGTTTCATGGGTTATTCTTCTCTCTGCATCCTGAATTTTGGAATCACAAACACTTCACACCATGCCTCGTGGTGTTATTATTAACTCACTGTAATAAATTAATGTTATATTTATTAGTTTTGTTTTCAAAAAAAGGTTTCATAAACACTTCAGTACATGGGGTACTAATGTTCAAATTGGATTAAGTACATAGTTATCAACTGTAACTTATTTAACCACATGAAAGGGATAAAGAACAATCCTAAGAGAAGGGGGGCTAAGTCCAGTCCATTCTTGCATTTTGGCTGGTGCTTCAGTCTCTTGGACCCCCAAAGGGTCCATGTTAGTTGACTCTGTTGGTTGTCCTGTAGAAATCCTTTCTCCTCTCAAACCCTCAGTTCTTCCTACAACTCTTCTACAAGACTCCCAGAGCTCCATTCAAAGTTTGGTTGTAGCTCTCTGCATCTGTTTCTATTATCTGGTGGGTAGAGCCTCTCAAAGGACTGTTATTCTAGTATTGTTTCTGGAAATACAACAGAATATCATTAATACTGTCAGGGGTTGGTTCTCAGTGATTAGGTAGGTCTCAAGTTGGGATAGTCATTGATTGACCATTCCCTCAGTCTCTGTTCCATCTTTGTCCCTGAAATTCTCATAGGCAGGACAAATTTTGGGTAGAAGGGGACAAAGCTTGTTTTGTTGCTACACTTCAGGTTCCATATATGAAGCAATTATTATTTGTAATCTCACATTAAAAATAACATAGAACTCTGTATTTAAAGAAGAGTATAGTAGTATAATTTGAAGGTTTCACAATTCCAAACTGAAGTATTGTTATATGTAGTTAAAAGGGAAAAAAAATGTGCATTTCCCAACAGCATAAGGATTATCTAATATATTACTTGAAGGATGTCAATGACCCAAGTGATTCTGACTCTAAGAAAGTTCATGTACTCAAAGTGAAGTTAATGATTCTTCCCAGTAAGGAGAACAGAATTATTTAAATAAAACATCAGCTCTGTTGGTAATGGTAGCAGCTACTTTTGTTTGGAGCAAAAGATTTTACAGTAATAAAACAAATTTAATGGACTAGTTCACTCTGTTTCAATCATGCTGCTAAAGTTTACTATTGAAATGCTTCCTCTGTAGGGAATAACCATCACTTCAATCTATTTGCAGCCTCTGTCCTATATAGCAGCAGGACATGTTTCCCCCTCAGAAAGACCGAAGTATAAAAGTACAGTGGATTTCACACACAAAAGCAGTTATATTTTTTAAAGTGCTTTAAAACTTTCTACTATAAGAATGAAATTTAAAACAGATCCTGATTAATTTTATTTATTTAATGCACCTCAATAAATTCTGAATTTAATGACTTATACTGTAAGAAATAACACAACATAAAACAAATTACAAATTGTAGTCAGGTCAAGCATTAGATATAGCTCCTATTTATTAAATTTTAGAATTATTATGTAATTAGAAAAAATCAGTTAATATATATTTGTCTGGAAAATCATTGATTTTTTTTTAACAATAACAGCATTTTGAAATGATTCCTTTAAATTTTAATATGCTTTTGTCTCGTATTCACAAATAGATAGTCATTGTCTTTTCTTACTGGAGAAAATTTTTTAATATACAGAGATATTTTTCAGGTTATTCATGTGAATCTTTTATTTTCCTATCTCTTTTATGTCTTTTCATCTTTTTCTTTATTCTCTTTTCTGACATCTCCTTTCTTGTTGTTAAAGGCATACAGACATCTCAAACAAATGCATGAAAATGAAATGTACTACAATGAAATATACCAACACACACACACATACACACACACACACACACACACACACACACACAGACATACACAGACGCAGACATACACACACACAGACATACACAAACAGCAACATACACACAAAATACACAGACATACACACAAACACAGTCACACAGATCATACACACATACATACACACCCACCCACCCGTCTACACACACAAAAATTAGGATCCCACACAGCTAATACAATTATTCAAAGATACCAGGTTATCTTATGGGTTGTTTTTTTGTTTTTTGTTTTTTGTTTTTTGTTTTTTTCTGTTAACAGTCATTGAGAATACAGGTAATGCTTACTTTTAAAGTTAGAGACTAGTTACAATTTGCATAATATTGATGATGTTAGAAACTTTCCTCCCCCTCATCCTGTGAGGTGCTGAAATATATGGAAACATTTCCTGAGTGACTATTTCACATTTGAGCAATAAAGTAGATTTTTATCTACTTATGCACAGGAAAAGTGGCAGTCTCTGTTTATTCATTTTGAGAGACAAAATTTTCACTGTAGATAGAGATAGTGTGAGGAGAATCCAGGGTCTTCACAGTAATCTTTTGGAATGCAAATGAATCTCTGTAAGTGCCTGATAAACTCTGCTTCTCCTGAGATTAGGAAGCAAATTTTTCTCTAAGAACTTTGACCTCACTTTCTCTTGAAATGTAAACACATGCCAACAAAGAACTTCCTGGACTTTACCCATTATCCTGTAGTTGTGAAGTATTTAACCAAGGTTTGTAGTTTGATATCCAGTTTTCAACACTGTTCATAAGTTTCCATTTCTTCACAGAAATATGTTTTTCTCTGTGCTCCAGATTTATTACTCATCAGGAAAACTCAAACTATTATGACAGTGTGATTAATATGAGCCTGATGTGCTCAACAGAGATAAAGATGGAGAAGGAGCAAATTGTAAGGCCTCAATTCAATGAGCATTTAAAAGTTAATTCATCACTATAAAAGTCACCCAGATCAAGTGCTATGAACTAGGAAAGCCCCTGCCATGTTATGTCAATTCAATTATACACATTGCCCTGATTCAGTAATCTACTCTAGTTTTCATACATTTAAAATTGTATGAATCAGAATGCACTGTAGATATTCTTTTCTTTCATGTGTATTACTTTTATACAATATTATTTTTGTGAAAATTGTATGATTGTGCTTTCACAGTCTTTTGGTATCTCATTCTCCCTCTTTAATGTACTACACATTATGTGAACTGTAATAATCTTTTAAATCACTTCTAACACACATATATGAGCATATAAATTTCATTGTATGCCCAAGCATTATATTTATACATGTTTGTGTGCCATGTTAAGAAACTGACTTTTACAGTATTGAGGATTGGTAAATCTTAAGCATGGGATCTTAACATAAGCCAAAAGGCTGACAAGGGATTTGATACTGCAGTCTAAGCCTGAACTCTTCTCTAGTTGGGAAACAGTAGTTTTCAACTTTCACAGACTTCCACTGATGAATGACCTCATCTCAGTATTAAGGCTATTCTATTTTCTGCAAATTCAGTTGATTGTTGATACAGAGAATACACATCGAGGGACCCATGGCTCAGACTACCTATGTGGCAGAGGAGGGCCTTGTTGACCATCAGGGGGAGGAGAGGCCCTTGGGCCTGAGGATGTTAGAGGCCCCAGTATAGGGGAATGCCAAGGTGGTAATATGGGAGTGGGTGGACAGGTGGGTGGGAGGTGGAATACCCTCATAGAAGTGGGGGAGGGGGAGGGGATGGGAGTTTCCAAAGAGGAGACCTGGAAAGGGGGAAACCCCTTTGGAAATGTAAATAAAGTATCAAAAAATAAACAAATAATTTAAAAAATGTGCAAAATTATTTCTTCTGAACACCTATATGGTTTTATTAAATAATAGCATTATAGCTAAACTAATATGTAAAGTTTTCCATCTCAGTACAGTGGCAAATACTTCTGAGAAAATAGATGTACATGTAATGGTTTTAATGTGGAATGCCCTCAATAGGCTAATTTGCATAGACACTTGGGCCCTAGCATGTGGTGCCATTTTTTGGAGGCTGAGGACCTAGAAAGAATTAGTTGACATTGAAGTAGATTATCTGGTGTGTACTTAGGAGGGTTATCACTTATTCCCACCTCTAGTCTACATGCCATGTTATCCAAGGCTCGTGAGTATTACAAATGCATTTTCTTCAGTCCTTCCTCTGTCTTTTCCTTATTGTTCTTGGTTTGTGAGTACATTTTGCTGGCCAGAATGTAAAGGGAAATACAACATCTATGTTAGTAATAATTGTAATGTGTTAAGTAGCAACAAAGTAATCACTTAATCTTTGAAATCCTTCAACTATCTTATGATTTAAGCCATTTCAAAGATAAACAAAGTAACAAGTGATTTCCAATGTTAGCTCTGGTCACATGGCTGTCATGTGAAAGAACTAATGTTTGAACATGGAGGTCCAAGAACCTTCATTCTTCACCACTAAGTGATCACATTTTCTATAATTAAGCTATTTAACCAGTCATTGGATTGTTAAGCTAGAAAGTATTATAACTAGCCCAGAAAGAAAAAAAATTCAATTAAATTTTAATAAGGTACAACATAGAAGTTACTAGGGCTAAGGTTTTGGGATTAATAATTTGAAGAAACAATTATGCGTGAATGACACATTTAATGTTTCACCTAGAAATTTGTCGAATATACGGTGGGGCAATCTTTTCATCATTTAAGAGTGTCAATCTACAGAATAATTAAAATGTATGAGAATGTACTGATTTATTTGTCAAATATTGTCAACATCTTCATATGTATTGTGCCTAGTAAATGAGATGACACATTGAACTAAATAGCTGCTTACAGATCTCCCAAATGCACGGGGAAATCATATATAAGCCTGTGTTTTCGTATGAAGTTTATCTCTTAACCACCAAACAAACTCAAATTTCAAAGTCCCAACCAACCTCGACTGGGCAATATTTAGAAATAGAACCTTTAATAATGTAATTACATTTAAATAATTCATTAATTTAAACCATAATTAAAAATCTGAAACATTGCTCTTTTGATTTTCAAGGTTGATATCTTTAAATCTCTTTCTGCCTATCTTTTCTATATTCTTTTGTATGTATACATTTAACTCATTCCCTTGTATCAAATTTGTCTTTGATTCCCTTTTATAAGGATACTTACAG
Source organism: Uromys caudimaculatus (assembly GCA_028551405.1). Taxonomy (NCBI): domain Eukaryota; kingdom Metazoa; phylum Chordata; class Mammalia; order Rodentia; family Muridae; genus Uromys; species Uromys caudimaculatus. Next base: position 113,522,318 of record CM052700.1, on the reverse strand, counting down.
TATGATGCCATCCATAAAGTATATCCTACTTTATGATTAACTTGATGAATTCTATATAAAGTTTGAATAATTAATACTAATTCTTCATATTTTTTCCAAAAGCTAGTGGTTCATTTATCAATTCATTTGTTGATAATATTAAATACCCCCAAATATCCCATACTCAAAGATGGGAATTCACTGTTACTCAAATAGCAACAATCCTTGGTAAGGTTGTAGTTTAATTATATTTGAATGATTATTTGTGCTCTATTTTATTAGTTACTTCTGTAGGGGGTGGTTCTGATGCTCTGAACAGGAATGAATGCTGTAGGTTCTGTTGTCCTATTAGTTCTTGATCTATCAATAAAGATTGTAGTGGCTAACGACTGGAACCTGGAAGAGGCGGAACTTCCAGGTTCCCGCAGGCAAGCTAGTGAACACACAAGGGGAAAAAGGATTTGCTATGCTTTGAAGAGAGAGAGCCACTAGCCATATGAGATCTTGGGTGGAGTGGCCATTGGTCACTTCCCTGATGGGGCCTGGGGTAGCAGGTGGAAGATTAGAAACGCAACCAATCTGAGGGCATATTTAGGATACTGAGCAAGGAGTAAAGGTAACTGATCAACTAATCTGAGGGTAGATTTAAAGGTGTTGAGCTGGGAGTGTAAAAACGAGTTTAGAAGAGTCTGGCAATTGAGCTAAAAGTAATTAAATATAAGTTAAGGTTATTTCATCTGCAGATCTGGGGTGTGGCTTCTGTGTGGACATTGGTAGTATGATCCACCTGAAGCATAAAGCAGGGTGGTTGAAACTACATGCTACATACTTCCGTGTACCGCCATACTATTTAGATTTTAAGAACAATCCATTTATCACAGAAACAGAAAGCCCAGAGACATGTAATATTGTAGATGCTGTAAATGGAGGTTAGTAATAAAAGTAAGGAAATGTTGAATAAAAACTCATATACAATTGTAAAACTGAAAAGATCCAACACAGTGGCTGTTTTCCTTACAAACAGAGAGCGAACTCCTTGTAATTTACATCTCTGAAAGTAATATTAAATGTCTCTAGTCATATATTTAATGTAGGAAGATTAGTAAACTAATAAGCTGGGAGGCAGATATTTGTCATAACAATCATCAAACAACAGTTAAGTCTTTTGGCATCATTAACTGCAGCTTAACTCATTCTTCTTTAAAAATTAGTTTTTACTTTTAATTTAACTACAAAATTATAGACACAAAAGTCTTATAAACATACTGCATTTCATTTACTACAATAAACATACAGTGATCTCATAATTACAATATATTACTCTGCATTATCAAAGACATCTTTTATTTAATCTAAGAAAAGTTTAGACAAGTATAATCTATGTGCCCTGAAACTACAAAGGTCATGCTCTGCTATGCTTAAAGTTTATTTGTTATTGACGAGGGAGAGTTCACTGGTTATGAGCATACAAGCTATTATAAGAGGTAGATTATGAATGCATTATTCATTTGAAATTGAACTTTTACATTACGTTCCCATAGCATCAACATCAAATTTCTGTTCTTGTTCCGTGAATCTTATTGTGTTGAAGAATGCTGGTTTATAAAAATGAGTCACTTCTTCCTTTTACAAAATGTAATTAAGGTACTTCATAGTGGTTTCTATTTCGTGCTTCTAGAGTGATCAGGTTTGGGTCCTATGTTTAGTCTCCAGTGCCCATACTTGGAGAATTTCCAATTGGAACAATATAGGGCTTTACCTTTAAATCAAATATATTCTCTTAATCTTGGAGTTAGATTTTTAAATTTTGAATTTTATATATATGTTTTAATTGAGATATATTTATGTCACTTTCTCTTCCCTTTCCACTCCCTCCCTCAGTACTCTCAGTAGTGCCCTCTCTCCAACTTCTTCCCATATATATCATATTCACTGATATGCACAAATATCTAAAACAAAGTCCTCATTCTATTTTTTTTTCTGTTTGTGTGTTCATGGTTTCAGGTCTGATCATCTTGAATTCAACTACCAATTAAGGGGCTTATCCATGGAACAGGCTACCTCTCATCTATCACCATTTAGCGGCAGTTCCTTGTACAGAAGTATGAACCCAGGAGACGTTTCTTCTGCATTAGTATGCCTATTGATATTGCCATGGTGCAGAACCTGTTCATCCAGTCATGCCTATGTTTCTGCTTGTATATCCCTATATACACACACGCACACACACACACACACACACACATATATATGTATATATATGTATGTATGTATCCTTTTATATGTGTTATATGTGTTGCTTATTATTTTAGTAAATAATTTTAAAACACTAAGATTCATTCAGGATCGAACAAGCAAGTTGGCTATTACTTATTCCTCATCCCTCATAGTTCTGTGCTTAATTCTCCCTTCCATCTGCAGTTGTAAACCCCTTCCACAAAATTTCATGTTTTCTGTTTCATTTCTTCTATTCACACTCAAGATCCAACCCATGATTCCTTTACCCTTTCCTGGTTTCTGAAATTCATCCATGTTGTATATTTCCATCTGAATATTTGGCAGTAGGGACCATAAACATGAGAGAACACACAGCACTTTTCATTCTAGGACTATTCCTTTAACTGAGAATTTCATGATTTGTTTTTCTTTAAAGCTGAACAATGTCCCATTGTATGCATGGACATTTCGGTTGCTGTGATTTTCTAGCTATCAGAAATATGGTGGCAATGAACATCGCAGAACTTGTATTTCTGGAGTAGGATGTTGAGTTCATTGAGTGGTGTAGCTGGGTTATACGGTAGACTCATATTTAATTTTTGAGGATTCTCCATATGCAATTTTTCAGCAGGTCCACCAATTTGATTTTAATATGATTTAGAATATTTGCAGTCATTATCTCTTTCAAAATAGCTTCATTAGCCAAATTTACAGCACAATATTTGTAGCTGGAGCTGCATGTCTGCTAGCTTTACAGCGATAATTACTTTTGTCCTCAGTGATTTATTTAATCATTTCCTGCTTTTCCCACATATAATATTTCTGACCTCTTAACTTCTGTCTTCTGTTACTGAAGTAACTCATTGAATTCTTCATTTCAGTTATAGAATAATCAATTCTTATTTTATTATATTATTATTTTCAAATTATCTTTAAACATTTTTTATAATCCAGTCATTTTCGCCTCCTGGTCTGCCCTCTGACAGTTACTCATCCAATTCCTCCTCCATAGTCATAAAGAGGTTGTTCCCTCCAACCCTGTCAGGCCTCCCCATCCTTAGGGCCTCAAGTTTCTTGAGGGTTAGTCTTCTCTCACCGAGGTCTGACCATGCAGTCCTATGCTGTATATACATAAGGGGCCTTGTACCAGTTAGTGTATGCTGCCTGGTTGGTGGCTCAGGGTCTGAGAGATTTCAGAGGTCTAAGTTAGTTGAGACTGTTAATCTTCCTATGGGAGTCACCCCATCTCAAACTATAGTACTAAGCAATAGTCATAAAAACTGCATCGTATTGGTACAGAGACAGACAGGTTGATCAAAAGAATAGAATTGAAGACCCATGAATAAAACCACATACGTATGGACACTTTATCTTTGACGAAGAAGCCAAAAATATACAATGGGGGGAAAAGCATCTTCAATAAATGGTGCCAGTTTAATTGACAGTTTAATTCTATGGTATGTAGAAAAATGAAGTAGATCCATATTTGTACAAAGTTCAAGTCCAAGTGGATCAAAGACATCAATATAAATCCAGATACACTGAACCTAATAGAAGAGAAAACGGGGAAGAGCCTCAAACTCATTGGCATTGGGGGAAATTTCCTAAAGAAAATTCCAATGGCTCAGTCTCTAAGATTAGGAATTGATAAACTGGACCTCATGAAACTGAAAAGCTTCGTTGAGGAAAAAGACATAGTCAATAGGACAAATCAGCAACCTATGGATTAGAAAAATATCTTCACTAACCTCACATATGATAGAGGTTTAATGTTCAAAATATATAAAGAACTCTAGAAGCTAAGCTCCAAAAATCCCAAACAACACAATAAAAAATGGGATATAGAACTAACCAGAGAATTCACAACAGGTGAATCCCAAATGGACAAGAATCACTTAAAGAAATGTTCAAAGTACTCAGTCATCAGGGAAATGCAAATCAAAACGACCTTGAGTTAAAGGAATACTCCTCCATTGCTCATGGGATTGCAAACTCGTAAAATCACTCTGAATTAAATCTTGAGATTCCTCAGAAAATTGGAAATAGATCTATCTGAAGACCCAGCTATACCCTACTTGAGCATATACACAAAAGATGCTCCACCATGCCACAGGGGCTCATTCTTCACTGTGTTCATAGCAGTCTTATTTGTCATAGCCAGAAGGTGGAAATAACTGAGAGATTCCACAACAGAAGAATGAATACTAAAGATGTGGTTCATTTACACAGTGGAATACTATTCAGGTGTTAAGAATGAGGACATCTCCGCCTGTGAGTATTTTGTTCCCCGTTCTAAGAAGGATGGAAGCATCCACACTTTGATCTTCCTTCTTCTTGAGGTTTATGTGGTCTGTGAATTGCATTTTGGGTATTCTGAACTTTTGGGCTAATAGCCACTTATCAGTGTGTTCAGACCATGTTTGTTCTTTTGTGCCTAGGTTACCTCCCTCAGGATATTTTCTAGTTCCATCCATTTGCCTGCAAATATTTTGAATTCATTGTTTTTAATAGCTGAGTAGTACTCCACTGTGTAAATGTACAACATTTTCTATATCTATTCCTCTGTTGAGGGACATCTGGCTTATTTCCAGCTTTTGACTATTATAAATAAGACTGCTATAAACATAGTGGAGCATGTTTCTTTGTTATATGTTGGGGCATCTTTTGGGTATATGCTCAGGAATAGTATAGCTGGGTTCTTAGGTAGTACTATGTTCAATTTTCTGAGGAACTGCCAGATTAATTTCCAGAGTGGTTGTACTAGCTTGCAATCCCACCAATAATGGAAGAGTGTTCCTCTTTTTCCACATCCTCACCAGCATCTCCTATCACCTGAGATTTTATTTTAGTCATTCTGACTGGTATGAGGTGAAAAAGTATGGAGTAGAGACTGATGGAAGGACCATCCAGAGACTGCCCCATGTAAAGATACATCCTATATATAGTCACCAAACCCAGACACTATTGTGGATGCCAAGAAGTGCTTACTGAAAGGAGCCTGATATAGCTGTCTCCTGAGAGGCTCTGCCAGAGCCTGACAAGTATAGAGGTAGATGCTCGAAACCAACCATTAGACTGAGCAAGGGTTCCCCAATGGAGGAGTTAGAGAAAGGACTGAAGGAGCTGAATGGGTTTGCAACCCCATAGGAAGAACAACAAGATCAACCCTCCAGACTCCTAGAGCTCCCAGTGACTAAACCACCAACTAAAGAGTACACATGGAGGGACCCATGGCTCCAGATGCATATGTAGCAGAGGATGGTTTTATCTGTCATCAATGGGAGGGGAGACCCTTGGTCCTATGAGTTGATGCCCCAGTGTAGGGGAATGCCAGGGCAGGTAGGCAGAAGTGGGTGGTGTGGGTAGGGGAACAAGCTCATAGAAGTAGGGAGATGGGGGATGGGATAGAGGTTTTCTGGGAGGTGGGGCAAACTGGGAAAGGGGATAGATAACATTTGAAATGTAAATAAAGAAAATATCCAATAAAAAAACAAAAATGAATGAGAACATCATGAGTTTTGTTTTGCAGTCAAATGGTTGAAACTAGAATATTATTCTGAGTGAGTTAACTCTGACCCAAAAGGACATATATGTTATTTACTCACTAATAAGTGGATATTAGCCTCAAAAAGGATTACCCAGGATCCAATCCACAGAATTCAAGGTTAACAAGCTGGAAGAGCTCAAGTAAGGATGACTCAATTCTCCCTTAGGAGGTAGAAGAAAGCAATCAAGCGGTCAAGCGGTCAAGCAGAGGGGGGTGCGTGGGGGAGAGACACAGAAGGAGGGAGGTACCTGGGTGGGGGAGGGGTCAGAGAGGAGAAAAGGGAAAAGTGATCAGATATTTGCTAGGAGAGGGAACAAAAGTGAGGCCCTGAAGGACAGCAGAATAAACCTTGGGAGGTAGGAGATAGGGGGATTGTCTATAATCAATTCTTTAACTCTTTCTTTTTGTGAAGGAAAATGTTTCTTTTAATAAGTAAAAAAATTCTTACATTGAAAACTTACTGTGATAAAGAAATCAACTGTTTTTTCTCAATTAGCAGCTATCTAGACTTTGTGTGTTTATATACATAGTGAAACATTTTTATATGAATTATTCACTTCTATAATTAACAAGACAGATTCAGGATAAACTGTCTTGACCATTAGCATTCTTGCAGTTGGAATAAAGTATTAAAATTCTAACTGCATCCTAAACTAAACTTTCTTACTTTATAAATTATGCATGTTAGAAAGGACAAAAATAAGTGTTATTTTTCTTTTAAAAAGGAACTTTTTATTCAGTTTGTTCTGACAAACTTCTGTACTTCTATAATCCCCCCCTGCCTCAGCCTACTGTGTTATGCATTTACAAGAATCATTACACGTGGCCACGGAAGAATTAATAGATATACATCAATAGTTTTAGAGAAGAATGCTTTTAAATGTACATAGTTGTTAAAAATCACTGTGAATCCTGAACCATACAGGTAAGCATCCCTTCCCTACTCATCTTCCATGCTTGTTAAGTCCTCTGGAAAAAGCCAAGCAGCCCTGAACAGCCTGCTAGCTCAGACAGACCTCCATTCTCCTGCCACCTTGCTGCCCACCTTCAACAGGTAGAGGTCTTTACAAAGGATCAAATAAATCCATTAAAAATATACAGGAAAATACAATTAAACAAGTAAAGGAAGTAAATAAAATTGTGCAAGTAGACATATAACTTCTACAAAGCACCTCAAATCTAAAATTGAGGGTATAGTTTGTCAAAGAGCAAGCATCAATAGACACAAAAAATTTAAAACAATGCCTTGTATTTTATCAGACAACCATGGATTAAAGCTGGAATTCAAAAACAGAAGAAATGCCAGAAAGTCTACACACTCGTGGAAATTGACCAACTCTCTAACTAAATAATCTCTGCTTCAGTGATGAAATAAAGAAATAAAAGACTTTCAAGAATTCAATGAAAATGAAGATACAACATACCCAACTTTGTGAGACACAATGACAGCAATGCTAAGAGGAAAGTTCATGGCACTAAGTGCCTCTATAAAGAAATGAGAAACTTCGCATACCAGCAGTTTAAAAGTATATCTGAAATCTCCAGGGGAAAAAAAAATACAAGATGCAGCACAAAAAAGAGGCATAGGAGACAGGAAATACTCAAAATTAGAGCTGAAATCCATCACTTAGAAACAAAGAAAACAATAGAAACTATCAATGAAGCCAAGGGCTAGTTCTTTGAGAAAGTCAACAAGGTAGAAAAACACTTAGTTAACCTAAACATAAGACAGAGACAGTATCTGAATAAAATCAGAAAAGAAAAAGTGAGACATGTCAGCAGACACTGAGGAAATTCAAAGAATTATTAGTTCTTACTTCAAAAACCTATAGTCCACAAATTGGAAAAGCTTAATGAAATGGATGCGTTTCTAGAAAGATACCACTTATTTCCAAGAAATCAGAGAAGGGAGATGGAGCAAAAATTGAGGGAATGGCCAACACATTACCAGCCAAACTTGAGTCCCATGCCATGGACAAGCACTAGTTCCTAACAGTATTAATGATACTCTGTTATGCTTGCAGACAAGTCTAGCATGCCTATCCTTTGAAAGGCTCCACCTAACAGCTAACTCCCAACAGACACAAACTCCCACAGCTAAACAGTGAATGAAGCTTACAGACTCTTATGGAAGAATAGGAGGAAGGATTCTTTCCCCCAAGGGGATAAGAACTCCATAGGAAGATCAATAGAGTCAAATAACCTGGACCTTTTGCGCTGTCAGAGTCTGTACCACCAACCAAAGAACATACAGGGCTGGATCTAGGCCTCCCCACACATATGTAGTAGATGTGCAACTTTGTATTCATGTGGGTCCTTAATAACTGGAATAGGGTCGGTACCAAAAGCTGTTGTCTTCAAATGGAATATGTTCTTCTAGCTAGGTTACCTTGTCTGGCCTCTGGGAGAGGAAGTGCCTAGCTTCACAGAGACTTGAAGTGCCATGGCTGTAGGAAACCTGGGGGGAGGGGACACAGTTGCTCAGAGGAGAATGGGTGAGGATGGGGAAAGGATTATGGGAGAGGGTGACTGGGAAGGGGACAATGAGCAAGATGTTAAGTGAGTGTACTGGCTGGTTTTGTGTCAACTTGACACAAGCTGGAGTTATCACAGAGAAAGGAGTTTCAGTTCAGAGAATGCCTTCATGAGATCCATGTGTAAGGCATTTTCTCAATTAATGATCAAGGGTGGAGGGCCCCTTGTGGGTGGTACCATCTGTGGGCTGGTAGTCTTGGTTTCTATAAGAAAGCAGGCTGAGCAAGCCAGGAGAAGCAAGCCAGTAAGGAACATCCCTCCATGGCCTCTGCATCAGCTCCTGCTTCCTGACCTGCTTGAGTCCCAGTCCTGACTTCCTTTGGTAATGAACAGCAGCGTGGAAGTGTAAGCTCAATAAACCCTTTCCTCCACATCTTGCATTTTGGTCATGATGTTTGTGCAGGAATAGAAACTCTGACTAAGACAAATTAGTACCAGGAGTGGGGTATTCCAGTGACAACCTCACCATGTTTTGGGGAGGACTGTGGAAGGACTTTGGAACTTTGAGCTAGAAGAGCCATTGAAATGTTAAGAGCTCTGTGGGGTGTTCTGTAGGAGCTTGGAAGATAGTGTTGAGAACAGTGCAGAAAATGGAGGCTTGGCTTGTGAAATTTCAGAGGGAAGATTAAAGACTCTTATCAGGGCCATTGTTAGTTTGATTTAAGATTCTGTGGTTTTGGATAGCTGAGGCTGAAGAAATCAGCTGTGATTAACAAGATACCAGAACTACTAAAGCAAAACCATTGCATTGCTGGGACTATTGATGCTGGTTAGCTAGAGCTAAGATATTAGAGGTGATTAAGAAGAGACCAGCATCATTGAGGTGAAATCTTCTGAGAAGTGTTTTCTGAGAGCATATAAGCTGCGTTCCAGAGATAGCCATGGTTGTACCTTGTGCTGTGCCTGGACTTGGTAAATTGTAAGAGTCATCCAGGTGGTACTGGTTTTGAAGGCATGAAGGAGTCATGAAGAGCAGCTGAGGCCTGGGCACTGTGAGAGGCCATGGAAGGCCATTGGTGAAGGTGCAGCCTCAGTTGCAATCAATGGCCCAGGACTGAAGGGGTCATGCAAAGGAGGTGAGGCTTGGCACCATGGTAAACCTATTTGCAGCAGAAGACAGCAGTGTTTTGGAGATGCCAGTACCATGAGATGATCACCAAGAACAGCAGCAGCAGTGGAGTACAGGCATCTGGAGCCCTGTGTGCTACAAAAATCAGAACTGGAGAAGAGTTGGAGGAATCCAGAAGACCGTGAGTGAATCCCAAACTTTGAATTGTTGGAGTTCAATTTTGCTTTTGATTGTGACTCTGGCCTGATATTTTTCCCTTTTGAAGAAAGAAGGTATTTTAGTGGAGCCCACAGTTAAGAGACTTTGAATTTTTAAAAGACTTTGAATTTTAAGAGATAGGATGTTTAAAGGGGACTGAAATGTTAATATGTAAGAATTTGCAAAGACTGTGGGACTTTTAAAGTTATTTAGATCTTGGAGATGAATAAGAAAATAAGGGTGGAGGCTTAATGGTGATGTGTTTGTGTGTCAAATTAACAAGGGGTCAATTGCACTGGCTGGTTTTGTGTCAACTTGACACAAGCTGGAGTTATCACAGAGAAAGTAGCTTCAGTTCAGAAAATGCCTCCATGAGATCCAGAGGTTAGGCATTTTCTCAATTAGTGATCAAGGATGGAGGGCCCCTTGTGTGTGGTACCCTCTGTCGGCTGGTAGTCTTGGGTTCTATAAGAAAGCAGGCTGAGCAAGCCCGGAGAAGCAAGCCAGTAAGGAACATCCCTCTATGGCCTCTGCATCAGCTCCTGCTTCCTGACCTGCTTGAGTTCCAGTCCTGACTTCCTTTAGTGATGAACAGCAATGTGGAAGTGTAAGCTCAATGAACCCTTTCCTCCCCTACTTGCATCTTGGTCATGGTGTTTGTGCAGGAATAGAAACCATGACTAAGACAGTGAGTAAGTAATAATATGAAATAAAAATTTAAATAAAGAATCATTAACAACATGGAAAACAATGTTTTCTTCATTTTTGTATATGTACTGGATAATCAGTTAGGTTCCATGAGGATATCTGACAATTTCTTTTCATATATAATGGACATTGAACATATATTCCACCATAACTTCGAACTCTTTCCTTCTCTTCTCTTCCATTAGTCACTTATTTTTATTCCTTCTGCTTTCATATCATCACATATATAGGTAATTTTATGTATCTTAGTATTTTATATTTTTAAGAGAAATTAGTACAGTTAAAATTGTAAACACCAACATATGCAAATATGACACATATTACTAAGCATTCATAGGACAACAATTTGTAGTAGTTAGATGATTTTTTTTGCTTATTTTAATTTTGTGCATGTGCTAATCTCTACCTGCAGTAGATGTGATATGACACAATACTGTATTTCATATGCTGTTCATCTGCTCTGTCTTGTTTTTCACTCTTGGGCAGCCCTATTTGCATGTTTGTGTTGTTTAGTTCTGATGCATTACAAGAACACCGTCCAGTGCAAATCCATGGGAAATGCAATATGTCTAATAGAAATGTTTGTTCATGACTACAGCTGGAAACTACTGGAATCAGAATATTTATCCAGTCACATTTTTTAGGCTTTTTGGTAAGCTCTGCATGAAGATTAAGCACAGACTGCATAAGGACTTTCAGTTTATCCTTGAAGAAACATACTACATCTCACGTTTTTTAACACTGTCATATAAATTCCCTCCTAGAGGTATTGTTGGTTACTCCATGAAGTGTCTAAATAATTGGGCAGAGCTAGCACATGATTTAAAACTTTCTTCACCAAAGAGCTCTGCCTACAGTACAAATCACAGTTTTTTCTTTTTTTCCCTTTTTTTTATAGATAAAAGAAATGAAAAATAAAACTGTTACAGCAGTCTTGATCACCATGAGTCCTCAAAATTTAAATCATGAATTTTCTTTATAAAACCAAGTCCAGATAAATTACTAAAACGACATTAAGACAATGATCACTAAAATATTTTCTTAATTATATTCTATGTGAAGTATCTTGTTTTGACTTGGAGAGTAGTTTAAGTCTGCCAGTTTAACAATCATTTCTGCTACCTAATTGCTTCAATTCACATGGGAAGTTAAGATGGAATAGTAACATACTGTATAGCATACTTAACATTTACTTTGTTGATTAATTGATAAACTTGTACTCAGATTACTTCATTGTCTTTGCTAAAAGGAAATCATCATTCAGGTTGATGGCATCAAAACTATTCCACTTCAATTCATTAAATAGGATAGAGCCCAGACAACTCTAGAAAACCAAGCATGGGTTGTATTGTATCACCTTACTGAGGAAAAACACTATACATCAGAGGTCATTGAGCTTCGAATCTACAGAAATATGAGAATTCAGTTGAACATAGTGGCTTTGAAATTTGTAGCCCCATATGGAAAAGAATCACATTTCTTTTTATTTTTCCAGAAAAATGTTTATTCACAAATATAATTTACTTTTGAAATTATAGACAATTCTATACTTTGGGATTATGAAGTAGATACTTAAGGATTGTTTGGAATGTCGGTTGTGTTGTGTGGTGTTTTGCTTGGGCAAACATGTGAAGGAACACTTCACTGAAGCAGACACAGATAAAAGAATATTTTGCTAAAGCAAGCAAATGAAAGGTCACGTGATGAACGAGTCTTTCCTAATGACAGGCATGTACTGGTCGGCTTTACATGAGTTGTTGAGCTCCATATATCATGACTCCATAGATAGAAATGCACCAAAAAACTTCTAGTTGTGTGCTGTGACTTCTTGCAGCTTCTGCCAACTCAGGCTGATTGGCAGAGTGATGTCAGCTGAGACAAATTCAAGCACTCTGACCTTCGCTGATCTTCACTTCCTTCACCTGGTGTTACTAGTGATCAGAATCCCTTTTCCTGACTCATGCCTACTTGCATGAGACCTGGCTATTCCTGCTAGGTCATAACAACTCTGCTGCCATCTGACACAACTGAACTGTTATATCCGTGAACTGTTTGGGAATGGATCAGCTGCTGCTGCTGACCTGTGAATTGAACAGCTGATTTTCTGACAATGCAGATGGGATTTGCTCAAATAAACAATTTCTAAATAGGTCCACTTCCCCTGTATCCTTTTTCTTCCACTACCTCTGGTGTATGGTGGGCTACAAGCATTCAAGAACCATCATTAATAGTAGGCTTTGAAAATTTTAATACTATAGGATGATTTCTGTACTCTAAGGGTTTTTTTTTTTACTAGCAAAAACATATATCTTATATTTTAGACCAAGAAATATCAAAATTAAGAAAAATAGTTTGAAATAATACTTCTAAAATATTGGGAACTATATTCTTAAATATGCTTGTGTACATAGTATTTCAACGTCAAAGATATTTTATGATTTAAAAATGTAAAAAGTTTATGAAATTCACTAAAGAGAATGTTTTTACTTCATTTCCATGGGACCACTGCACAACTGAAATTCACTTTTGTGCTCTATAATCACGTTTGCAAAATGAATAGAGTGACCATATCATCTCAGTCGTGCTCCTATAAAAGTCTATAAGACGAAATGAATTAAAGTCAAATGAAAGAACAAAACTAAGCATCTAAACATATTTTTGTTGACCTTGGAATTTTTTTGGTAACTTATTAAGAGAAACTTTATCATGCTATTTTTATTTATTCTTTGATAATTTTACATGTTTGTATCAATGTATAATATTTTTTAATTTATCCACATTGTATGTAGCCTTCCACTATCCCTCTACAACTTTACTAGATCACCCTAACACAGTATATAATAGATCTATATGACATCCAACTCACTACTACAATTTACAGCTCCACCACAATCATCTCTAACACATGAATACATGGAATTCTCATGATCTCCAGGCTTCTTATGTACCTCCACAACTACACATGTGTGGCCCCCAACATTAATCCTTCACAAATTCTCTTTTCTTTTTCTTTAATCCACTATGTTCAGTTAGTGGTTCTTACACAAAATGGTGGAACAAGGACAGTCTTAGTGGCCTCTCCTCTAAAGTGAGAGTATTTTTCTTCCCGTGGATGACATCTATTGCCTCTTGTTCTTCAACAAGGGATGAGGGCTTATGTGCTCCATGCTTGATCATACCATTATGCTGACAGGCTTGACTATTTGTAGACCATTTGTAGGTTATCAGAGATGTTGCTATTCAAGAGTGTGGCAGTCCTGTCATAGAATAAAATATTTGGAAGCACTTCTCTACTAACTCTGACTTTTATAAACTTTCTGTACAATGCTTCCAGATCTATGGAATGGTAAGGGAGGTCAATATAGGTGTGTATATCATAATATAGACGAGCCTTCCATATTTACTTATTTTGTGTACTTTGCTTATCTTTCAGTCTTTGTGTTAACTCTGGCCCATTACAAAAATAAGCTTCTCTGATGAAGGTTAAGTATTCACTGATCTATGGGTTTAGATAGAAATATTCCAGAGCTGACTTGAAAACTTTCTTCCTAATAGCTAGCTTTCATAGGTTCTTTGTGGGATGCTGAGTTGTACAAATCATCAATAGTGTTAAAAATCTATGAACTACACATACTGCAGTATGATCTGGCAGGCAAGATATTCCCACTGGTAAAATAGAAGAATGAAGGATATGTGGGTAACAAACCATTTTGGCTTTAGAGTTGATGCCTGCTCTATAAGCGAATGTTCATCACTACCACTTTAAGCCAACACAAATGCATTGACTTGGGAGTTATCAGTAATTCTGTTGTCTTGCTAAATGGACATGTTGTAGAACTGACTTCTAAATTTTTATATGAATACACAGAGAGTGCTTTCACCCTTGGCCAGACAAAGAAAGAAAAGATGAACTGTAACTGATGAGCTACAATCAACATTTTTCTTTCTTTCTATATGTATCCCCACATATATACAAACATTGCATTCACATATACACAAAGGGTTAGATATTCTAAAGTGATAGTGACATTCACATGGAAACAAAAATGCAAACTATAATTGGATGGAAAAATATAGATTATTGAAAAATATAGATAATGAAATAATGAAAAAATATAGATAATGAAAAATATAGATAATGAAAAAAATGGGGTATATTTGTGACTTAGATTGAGCACAAATATTCTCCATATTTCTCATCCCTGAGTTTGAGCAACCACATGCTAAAAGGTCTCTATGAAGATGTATATTTACATGGCCAGAAATACTTGTCAACTTATGTGGTGTCTTTATTCAGTTCTTAGTCTCTTAAAGGTATATAACTCAATTGACTTATTTATCTACAAAGCTATGATTGTTGAAACAATCTCTTTTTGTGTTTTGTGTATTTCCATACAAGAAAAGTAGAACAATAATTTAAAACTTAGCATCTGTCCCAATTACAGAATTCTATGTCTGAAGTTACAGGGAGAGTAAAAGTTTCCAGAAAATGTATACGTAGCTCCCAGTGAATCACAAACATCAAAAATGCAGACATCACAGAAATGATAACTTCATGTGCCTTTACAATATTTGTGATGGTAAAATATTTACAAAAATGCCATGTTTCACTGAAAAAATTAGATGCAAAGGTAGCATAGAATATTTAACAAATACATCATGGAAACTACTGCTTCACTGCATAATAGGGAAGAAAATGATTTTCTAAGTTCAAAGGAAAATGAAAGGGAATGTAAATAATTTAGACCTGTATTCAAAATAGATCATCATTGTGATGATTTTCTGATAATGGAAGCAGACAGCTCTCTGAATATGAAAATATGAACAGGTGCCAAAATGCAGAGATTGTATGAAGATAAACAGATATGGCAAACATGCTCAAAGCAACTAAATTTCCCATTTATTTATCTTAGGTTCTCACTTTGTATGTGAGAAAAAAGATCTAGACCCTAAAATTCCCAACTACATGACCATTTGATTGTCTTCTCATCTGCTTTACTGTTTACTCACATAATAAGAAATGAGAGAGACACTATTTTTATATATGCATTTATATTTATCATAGTTGGACATTCACACAGCATAATCTTTAATTTTATTGTGTACTAATAAGTGAGAAGCTTAGGTATCAAGGATTCAAACAAAGTAAGCCTTCATTTCTTTTAAAATTCATTAGTTTTTCTGTTTTTTCATCAAGTTTATTTATGCAAATTCTGCTGAAACTGGACTTTCAGACTGGCTGTGTCCCTGTAACTACTGATACAAAGAAAAGTGTTTTTTCAGATTTCTTTAAAAATATTTAGACATATGTAATGGTATTTACAAAGATCTAGAAAGGAAGACAATGAGACAAAATGAATTACCAGCTCGTGGAGAAAATATCTCTCAGACTTTTTCTACCCAAATAATATCTATTAAATTTATGATTTGGCTAGACATATATCAAGTGTCAAAAAATCATGCTCAGACTAATTTGGTTTCTAATATGAAAGACAAAAATAGAGTTTTCTATAAAAGTATAGCTGTGGATCACCTAAATAAATGCTACAAGATATTGAAAGTATGGTTTTAAATAAAATGTACCAAGAACATCAGAGCCAAACGAGAAAGTTGTTTTTAATACTTTGAATAAATTGTTAAAATTTCACCACATTTACAATGATTAAATAATGCAATAGAACTTGAGAGGGATATGAATGTTATAAATGAATGACATAGTACAACTTGGATTTAAAGATATCTCTAATTGAGATATGACTTATCACTTCTGGGAACATAGAAGAGGAAATAAAAAAAATACATTCATGCAAAGTTCATAAAAGTGGTTGAATTCAATGTGATATTAAAGTTGTGAAAACATAGCACACGATTTTGACTAATAGAAATCTAATTAGGAACCGAAAGTTTAAATGACAGTTTAAAGGGATATGATATAACCTGGAACTAGCTCTTGGCAAATGGCTAACTATGGTTGGGCTGATATTTATTGTGTATTTAAGACATGAGTATATAAAAGGACATGATGAATGTGACTCACAGACCCTCTATTATAGTACACATAAATATTGGCTAGTATATAAATATATGATAAACTACATTAAATTATCAAAAGTGACCAGATGACTTTGCATTCAGACTATCAATTATATTAAGAAGTGATAGCTGAAAGCATAATATCAGAGAAACTAGAGATATAAAGTTAATAAGAACTGTTTTAAGCAATTGTCAATGTATTTATTACATATGCCAAGTGTTTAAGATGTTTAGGAGAACACTAATTTCTTGTAAAACTGATAATACTATTTTAGAAAAATACTGAGACAAAATCAAAGGGTATTATAGAGTATTCAGTAAAATGTCAATAAATGTTTGTGTGATGAAACAGAGTTGGAAATACCATCTTAGATTTAAATGAAATGTGTCACCTGAGGATATAGGGTAAATTAAGAAATTGCTATTTTCAGGAGATAATTTTTTTTTTTTTTTTTTTTTTTTGGTTTTTCGAGACAGGGTTTCTCTGTGTAGCTCTAGCTGTCCTGGAACTCACTCTGTAGACCAGGCTGGCCTCAAACTCAGAAATCCACCTGCCTCTGCCTCCCAAGAGCTGGGATTAAAGGCGTGCGCCACCACTGCCCGGCTATTTTTTTTACAATAATTTAAAAAATCTCTGCATTTTCATAAACATTTTTCTATGGGGCATCTTGAGAATATGGTTTTCAAAGCCATTTTATTCTGGTCTACTTTGTTTAAGTTTTATGTATATAGGGTAGTTTGCCTAGATGTTTGTCATTGAACTACATTTTGGGGGGAATTTGTGAGACCAGAAGAGCATATTAGATTCACTGGAACTGAAGATAAAACAACTGTTAGTCACCAAGTGTGTGCTGAGAATCAAATACACATCTTTCTGGAAGAAGTTTAACTGCTGGGTGATTTTCAAGTTGCAGAAGTGTAGTTTATAAAAACAACTTTCAAATTATTAGTTCATATTACATCCTTATATTAATTGCTTTCTATAAATAATGAAGTTTAAGAGAATAATCCACATAAACACAAACAGTAAAAGGAAATCTGGATATCATTAATGTCCTTGACCTGCCTTTAATCCTATTCTGGTAATTTTGCCTGTAGATACAATAATCATTAAATATTTTATCAATTTTATCAGATGAAGAACTTCTCCCCCAGTTCACTGAACCCCACAATGTTCATGGTATATACTGATAACTTGGAAAAAACAGAAAGCTACTGCTGCATGCAGGCTTCTTGGGTATCATGGCATTTGATGTATGACATGTAAGTTAGTTCAACAATTAACAAGTACAAATAGAGATATAAGGCAACCAAACAAAAATGAGAATCTTGATATTGCCCTTGCCATATCGCAAGACAACAACCATTATTTACCCAATATAAGGGATAAGGTAAGCGAGACACTGTCACATATATCCATCTCCAGGAGTCATATGTGCCAATACTTTCCCATGTATTTCTTTCAATGTCTCAAATATGTTGCACTCCTTTCATGTTTACATCAAATAGGCACCTAACATAGACAAACCAGATCTCTGGAAATAAACTCAGAACATAAGAATATCACTGTTAGCAAAAAATTGTCAAACTTTCCCATTTTTGTCTTCTGTAATGTAAAATCATTCTAGTGAGAATTAGATCAACTCTATGAGGTAAATCCAGTACATATTGGAAGGCACAACATTTTGTGTATTTTCATTGAGCACATGATAAAGTATACACAGATCTGGAACTACTTTGATATTTCTCTGGAGAAGTCAAATGTATGATTAGAGCTGCTAATGGTATATTAAAATTAGTTAAAATAAATTACTATTTATTAATTAGAAAGTATTTGTCATATCTGAAAAAAGATTGTGAGCTGGTATTCTTATTCATATATTCTTGGGAAGATTTGATTTCTTTTTCATATACAGGTTTTACTTAAGTTATTTGAGAATAAAACAAAGTCATTTCCAGTAACCCACTATGAAGGAGAGGTGCTCTGTTTAGTATAACTGTTTTATGCTGTGCTCTTTACTCCCCAAGTATTTCTCTAAATTTAGAATCTAAAATAATCTAAAACAATAGAATAATCATACAAAGATAATCTCTGTGTGTGTATGTGTGTGTGTGTGTGTGTGTGTGTGTGTGTGAGAGAGAGAGAGAGAGAGAGAGAGAGAGAGAGAGAGAGAGAGAGAGAGAGAAGGAGGGAGAGGGAGAAGGAGAGGGAGAAGGAAAAGGAGAGGGAGAGGGAGACGAAGGGGGGCATGGGTAGTTAGAAAAAAAGCAATCATGAATAAAAATTCAAATATGCACAGTGCACAATATGAAGCAATGTGGAATCAAATGTCAATGTCAGGGAGACATCAGTATAATTGAGACACAGAAGGCACAAGGTGCCTTTACAAATAAGAAACAGCATGGCTAGAAATAGAGACATGCTCTCCTGGCACAGCCTACAATAATAATTTGTCAAAGAGCTCAGAAACGTGTCAGAAGAGAGGGGGCATCTGATCACTGAGTATTTTATCAGAGTTAAAAATAAGGAGAAAATAATGGCAAAAGAGTCATCGGTATGAGTGACAGATGCATAATTCCAGCATAAATAAAATATACATTCATATCAAACTGCATTAAAGCACCAGCACCCAATACCACAGTTAATGTCCCCTTTAGATGTAATGTAAAATATATACATTTGTATAATAGGATAATCTAAACATATTGCTATATTATAATGTATGAAATGACTACTCTCTTTAATAAAGACAGTTTATCACTGGTCAAGAGAAATATTCAGTAATTATTTTCCAAATGGAAAAAGATTAAATTATATTTTCCCCTTAATTAACTTTTCCTAAAAATCCTAAAGTGAGAGGATATGAATGATTTTACATGATATACTTCATTCCTTTTATGTAAAATTTATGATTTTAAAAATATTTGGAATATAATGATATTTTTCTCTAATATACTTCATTAAAAACATTTAAAATATTTCGTGTCAATTTTGTTTTTAAATGTGAGTATTCTGTGGCATCTACTTCTACATGTTGCTTCTTCTCCACATCCCTGGAGAGACTGACATAATGCAAATATGATATTCAAGATTTCAATATTTGAGAGAAGATAAAATGTGGATATGCTGGTTGATCATCAATCTGCAACTGCAGTATCCTGGGCCCAGAACCAAAGTTAAATTCAAACCTTTGTAGTTAACAGAAGTAATGCTAAACAACTGTGAAAATGTGGTTAGAACTCTATGCAGTCTATTGGAATTGAAAAGAGAAAATGAAAAATTCAAGATCCAAACACTAAAAAATCAGAGAAGTTACTGACCTTATCCAGACACATTATCATTTTCACTTCATGACAAAATTTTCTGATGATTTATAAGATTTTAAAAGAACTGCATGAATCTTCCATTAAATTGATTGGACATTTTAGCAATTGTTAAAGGAAAAAAGATTGAATTTGTATTTCAGGATATACATAGCAAACAATAATGAATTGTGTATAGATAATAGTCTAGAATGTATGTTGTATTACAATAGTGGTTCACCAAAAATCAGGGCCATTTTGAAAATAAATGTAACTGAGATAGTAACTGTTGGGAAGAAGAAAATGAAACAGCACACTGTAGGTGGCCAGTTACTGTGGAAAACCATATATAGATGGTTCAAGATATAAAATAGAAGAATTATTTTCATAGAGTTAGCAATTTCACATATGTAGACTTAAAATAAAAGAAAGTAGTTTAAATACTCTACACTTGTATATTCATTGCAAGGTTATTAATAAACATTAAGATATAGCAACAACTCAAGGGGTCACTGAAGACAAATATGTAGACACAAAGTAACATATACTAGTGTAGTATTCTACGAGTTTATTATTAAGTGGTATCTGAAAATAATAGTACTTAGGAAGGAGAATGAGGCATTAGAGGTATTGGAAATGATGAAATTTGGGTTCAAATTGTAACAGGTAAGAGATAAGTTCTGAATATCAAGTGTCCATCACAGTAACTACATTCAATAATACTGGATTGTTTATTTGACATTTGCAAAGAGAATAAACACAAATTCTCTCACCAAACAAATGGTGAGTTTGTAAAGTTTTATATAGGTAGATCAACATGATTGTTAATCATTTCACAATATAATAGTATTTTCTTACCTACACCTTGCTTTCCCTGGGTTGGGTTGTACAGGAAATTGTAGTCTGAAAATAAGGAGTGGAAAATAGTTTTAAAATGAACATTGTTATAATTTATCAATTTATTATTAATGAAGTTAAATTCCTTATTCCAACTAATTTACGAACCAAAGTTTATTGTAAACTTTATAGGTAGAAATATATACATACGTGTGTATGTGTACACACATATGGTTCAGATTCATGTATGCTGTCAGACACCACATTGGGGTCTTAAAACAGATTACCTATGGATAAATAGTATTTACTGTAGAAAACTATAAAAGCATCACAAATTTTAAAATATATATAACTTTTTTCCTTAATAAAACACAGTAGAGTAACCAAAGAAACAAAAACTGGCTGACAGATTTGTGAAAATTCAACTCTATTGATGTGAACCAACTATAAAATTTATGGATATATGTACCTAAAACTTCATTCACTAAGAAGAGTGGAATAATTCAAAACAGCCAGAATCATAGAATCAGCCCGGGAGTCCATCAGCAGAAATGTGAAATGTATGTAATGAGTTTTTCTGTGCCATTAGGAAGAATGAAATTATGCCATTTTCAGAGAAAAATGAAATAGAAAACAGGACATTCATCAGTAAAAATACATTAGTCTGAGTTAAAAAATTATGACATGATTTTTTTTCTCGCATAAGTAAAAGCTAGAAAAGTAAAAAATAAAAATGTGAGTGCAAAAGAGAAATGCAAGGGATATAGGAGGAAAGAAGAAAGAATGACACAGGAGGTGACCATGATCACAGGGCACTGTGTACAACGATGTAAGTGTCATAAGGGACTTCATTCATTCCCGCATATTATTGATATGCATAAAATATTTTTTGTTGTGGAGAAGTTTAATGGATAATAATAATGCTGGGGGGATAATAGGCAGTGTTGTGCAGTCTCTAGAGACAAGTTATGATTTATGGCTCCCTCAGTGATACAAGTACACCACTGCAGAAATTTGCACCCTATTCCCAGTCATAGAGGCCAATAAAAGAAAAGAGCAAGTTAAAACAGCTATAGTTCTCTGCTCAAGAACTGCGACTACAATGAACGTCAAAGAACTGGTGTTATGTTTTTCATCCCAGGAGAGCAGTAGATACTTGATTGTAATCATAGAACCTTGTGCAGAGATGTGATATCATAGAACTATGGAAACACTTTTCTCAATTGGAGCATTCAATTACTAAGATGAAAGTGATTCTCAGGGACAAGTGCAGCAATACATGGGGAGTAGAATCTATATGGCATCTCCTTCTCACTGCCCACTAGATGAAGAGGTGATACTTCAGGAGAATAGAGACAAGTTTCTGAAGAGACAACTTACAAAGGTGACAGTGGAAAAGCTCTACCAATAAATGAACAAAAATTTCAACCCCTTAGGGAATAAAGGTCAGATAAGTGAAAATCACCTGGTAAAACTTGGATTCTTCTTTCAGCTATCTTATATATATATAATAGAAATTAACTAGAAAAATGAATACAAAGAAGGTGGGCTAGCCTTCAAAAATAAGTTGTGTTATATTTGACACACAAAATAAGAGCAACACCAGAAATAAACTGTGTGTGGTGGTTATAGGAGAGCTTTTATACAATACAGAATATCCAACTGTGGTCCACTAGAAAATTCACACTGACAAAAATCTTATAACAGTGGGAAAAACTCACTCAAAAATCTTTTAATGTGTAAGGAGCGGTTAGAGTATTCGCCATTACCAGATGGCGCTGTCACTTTAAGGAAGCTTGTGGTTAGCGCGGGGTGGCTCGCCGGAAGCGCCTGCGCATTAAGGGTGTACGTGACTAATCACCCCCCACTCCCGGGGCGCGCCAATCAGTGGAGGACACGCTGCCTCAGGGCTATATAAGCAGCGCCATTCTGGGGCCCCGGGTTCTTCCTCCATCAATGGCTGAATAAAGCTGAACTGCAGACGGAGCCTATGTGTCGCGTGTCTTCTTGCTGGCGAGAGGCGCGCGGGACATTATTGTGCTTGTAAGTTTTCTGGATATAGTAGTCTAGGTTGGCATCCATGGTCTCTTAGAGTCTGTAGAACATCTGCCCAGACCCTTCTGGCTTCTAGAGTCTCCATTGGGAACTCAGGTGTAATACTAACATGTCTACCTTTATATGCTACTTACTCCTTTACCTCTGTAGTTTTAATGGAGGAAGAACCCGGGGCCCCAGAATGGCGCTGCTTATATAGCCCTGAGGCAGCGTGTCCTCCACTGATTGGCGCGCCCCAGGAGTGGGCGGTGATTAGTCACGTACACCCTTAATGCGCAGGCGCTTCGGGCGAGCCACCCCGCGCTATCCACAAGCTTCCTTAAAGTGACAGCGCCATCTGGTAATGGCGAATAC